>JAWDEX010000012.1:1540775-1560788 GCA_035221805.1 Trichilia hirta
GATTTGGTTAAAACGCCAATGTTGTTTCTACTTCTAGCACAAATGACATAAGTTGCTATATATTCACCGGGTATAGTATAGTCATCACCACGTCAACGTACACAACGGTTCATCAAATCGTAGTAGATAAATAAAAGATTAGAGTCACAGTAGTCAAAATTCATGAACTACAGTTTTTTCACCAACAACAATAGATGCTAACATAATAGTACTTCCTCTAGAATGCTAATTGCTTTCATAATTGAAGGGTATTCAAAATAGGCCATAAAAAGTGATTTTAAATTCTAAAAACCAACAATTTCACTTAAAAAAAGAAATGATATTTGATCTGATTCTGGTATGATGATAAATATTTGCAGTCACGATCAGAGTCAAACTATCATAACAAACTGCAACCAGTCAGAAGCAGAAGAGAAAAGAAAGATGCTTTGAAGCATATTTATGTATATAAAGGAAAAATAACTGAAGAAAAAAGTGACCAACCCCATAGGAGGAGTCACGCCCAGACCATTAGCAAGCAGATTTCTTCTGAGTTGCTCACTGTAATAGTTGAATTTGTTGTTGGTTCTTGATGAAGCTCCAACATCCATCACTATTAAAGATGATAACAATATATAGAATATAAACTTCCCAAGTGAACTGTGAATCCTTCTCTCCATCATTAGTTTTGCCGTAAGAAGTAGAGATCAGAGTCACAGTCAGAGTCAGGGAGAGAGAGACTGGAGCAGACAGAAGTATAGGAACCAAGAAGGCGGAAGTAATACTTGTAGATTGCACTGGGTAGATAAATTTTTCATACCGAATTTGCCCTTTGCGAATCGCCAACGGCCAATCGAAGATTTATACATTGTACGTATTAATTTTGTCACCCCAACATTTACTATAAATCAGTATCCAATATTCTACTGTCTTAATTAATTTGATATTTGTAATTAATCCAAATACACTTTTCACACTTAGGATCACTAATATTTTATCTTGTATATGTTCTGCATATTGGATTTGAACTTCCATTGTGGAGTTTGTTTGCCCACGATTAATAGCAATTCTTGAATTGTCATAATTTAGTATTGAATGTCATGAAATTATTTACGATTCCTGTCTTAGGAGCGTATGATTATTTTATCTACTTTATCCATTCTTACTTTTAAGACTTTTGACTTTGTAGACGTGGTTAATATCCAATTTAAAAAAGAAAGCAAGGATTTGTAGTTTATAGTCTATGGCCAAGCAAGGGAAATATACAAAAGAAAGGAAGTCGATGGATATCTAAAAGATAAAGAGTCAAGAATTACTAAAACTTTAGTATTCTATTTACTTGAACGTTCGCCAGGAAGAGAATGGGAGATATGGGTGTTGTGTTTCATTGCCCATACATGCATTAACAACAGTACATGATTTGAATATGATCAAACGGTGCTCTGCTCTGTTTTGTCAGTATCTGCGGTTGATTGATGTTACGAGGCTGCGCGACAGATTGTTGTTGCTCAAATTCTAAAGTCTTCACCACGTTGGAATTCTCTTCGCAGCATAGAACAATACAATTCCCTCTATATGGTGGCACAGGTTATACATGTTTATTAATCTTTCTCAAACGTGTGGATTTCCTATTTTTAAATATTTGATGAAATGAGAACATTCAAATGTGTAATAATAAATATTCAAACTTGATATGCGAGTATATTAATATCATGTTTAATAAAATTTAAAAATGTCAAATATCAATCAAAAAAGAAAGAAAAAAATAAATGAGTTTTATTAGTGTGATTAAACACTCATTATAACTTTTATTTCCAAATGAAATTAAAAAATTATAATACCAAATATGCCTTAACACATAACATATGATCAGTAGAGTGGATATTGAAGTGATGACGAGCATTCTCAAAAGAAAAGGCAGTTGCAACACTCGAAACAAAGAAGTGTAGGTTGTTCAATTTTCCACTTCTCTGTCAACTGATACCGTTTGAAGCTACAGATGGGAATAGGACAAAATAAACTCGAGTGAGTGGGAAGCTGGTCCTAATATTCCCTTGCTGTCTGCATCCACTTTAGTCTTAGATTTGCCGATGGCAGGTTGAACTTACAAGAATCATTGCAATTATTATAGAAGGAAAATAAGTCCACATATACCACGCTATACTAGCAGTAACGTCGGCGAGATTATATATATGTATTTACATATGTATAAGAGAAGGGACCACCGCATTAGTCATTACCACAATCACACGGCATTCATTAGAACCTGAAAATGAAATCTTCTTAATCAGAATACAGAATGCTTTATTTTTTTATCACACGCCAGCCTGGAAGTGTAGCCACTGCAACTAATAATGCCGAGTAAAATACAGAATGAAATTTAATATTTGGAACTTCCCCAGTTCCCAACCTCCAAACACAACTTTTTTTGTCATGAAAACAGATTAAGGAATTTAATAAGCCAATGAAAACTTGTTTGTTTCACCATGCATTATTTATTTATTATCTTTCAAACGATAAATTCAGCAAATTGAGTTATACACAATCCAAGATGTTTTTCATATTGCAAATGAGGATTAGAAATTTATCAAACATTCAATGGTGCAATTAATTTCCACAACCTAACATGTGGACGAGACTACATCCTTCATTTTCTATTGGCTAGGATTACAAAATTTATACACTGGGTTGGACAAGAGAAATGTTATGTGCATGCATGCTATGAATATTATGAGAGAAAAAGTTAGCCAAAGATATCAAATACCAAGAAAAGCACCGTCACTTTTGATAGATCAAATCCATCACATTTCCTTGGAAGATAAGAATAGAAAAGAAGAGCTATCCAGAAAATCTTTCCATATTAGATTTTTTTATTCAACATTATGACCTAGCATACTGTATACATGGAAGATGCCTATAAGAACAAAGGCATCCATCCAAATATCTAAATAAATTTGACCAGCAGGCAAAATCTGACCCGCATCTTCCAAGATGAGGAAGGTGAAGGATGGCATATTGCGGGATTCAATTCATTTTTTTAAAGCAAAGAGGAGTCAATTTTTATTAACCACTCAAACTTTCAAGTGATGATCAAAAGTATATTCTAGTTGCTATATTCAAACTACTATAAAAACTAGCACAAACATTGCCAAATGTGCTATGTTTTTTGAAGAATAAAAGCACATGAATTATGACAAATATGTGACAACAGTGTAATACTGTCGCATCAATTAATTTGTATGGATAAATTTTGTATAGCAATAGCGTCGTTGTAAATACAAATTTAAGCCTTCACAGACTAGATATATTGGTGCATCTTGAATCAATCCATTAAAGGCCCCTAAGCAAGATATATGTCCTTACTGAGTTGACTAGATTAGTTAATATTCATACAAATAAATTCACATCACGAGAGGTAAAAACATCTCATAAATAAACCATAGCCAAAAATACTAAAAAAAACTCAGGTTGTTATTTAACTAGCAGCCACACGATAAAATGCATGGCGGCATATGTGATAAAAACATAGGATAATAAAACAGTAGCCTGCAACATAACTCAGGACATATGAGAAATATCTAAATCCACAACCACTTTCAAGTGAAGATAGCATAAGCATTAAGAGATTCCAAAGAGAATAAAAATGCAACTGGCCCCTAATTCCTCCAGAAGCTAATCAAGGAATTTGCAAAGGGCACTTCATTTCACTAAGCAGATCTTGATAACAGAAGCAGCTCCAATGCGATGAAGGGCCACAACGGCATCACCTGATCTACACAAACCCCGCTCCGATGCTGATTTCAGAGCACCTTCCAGTATCGACTCAGTAGATTCTGCATCAGTGGCTTTAGCAGATCCTTCTGCCAGAATAGGGACCAAGCCCCTGTATACTAGACTATGCCTAGCCGGAGTTTCTTCACTGCAGGTCCAATCAAATGAATCAGTCGTCAAGACTGGGACAACCACAGACAAGATTGGAACAGCTGGTCTGTACTTTGCAACCAACTTCGCTGTAGTTCCACCACGTGTCAGCACAACGATGAGTTTTGCTTTAGCTTTATTAGCTGTTCTAACAGCTGATGATGCAAGGCTCTCCAATGGGCTCATAGGAAGTGGAGTTGCTCTTATCATCTCTTTAAAGATAGCCCCATAATCAAGGGAGGATTCCGCTTCAATGCAAATTTGGCGCATGATCTTAACAGCAATTTCTGGATAGGCCCCAGCTGCACTCTCACCACTAAGCATCACACAATCAGTGCCATCAAGGACAGCATTAGCAACATCAGTAGCTTCAGCGCGGGTTGGCCGAGGAGACTTGATCATTGATTCAAGCATCTGAGTGGCAGTAACAACAGGCTTACCGGCAAGATTGCACTTGTATATCATCATCTTTTGTGCAAGGAAAATCTTCTCAACTGGAATTTCCATTCCAAGATCACCTCGGGCAACCATAAATGCATCAGTTTCACGCAAGATCTCATCAAAGTTGACAACTCCCTCCTGGTTCTCGACCTAAGAAAATAGTAAATCAAACTACCCACAGGTTAACCAAGAAACAAATGCTGATGTAACCAATCTAATGCCAACTGTAGCATAACACAACAATTTCAACCACTGAAAATCAAAGCGACACCAGTGCAACCGAATATGCAATCACATGAGAAAGAAGTTAAAAAAAAAAGGAAAAATAAAGCTTCTTATGCTTTGCAGAGATGGTGCAAACTAGGCTTTTCATATCAGCATTTAAAAACAAACACTCAAGGAAAACATAAGAGAACCTATGCATTGAAATGAGCTACCATTATACAAAGGCAATTATTCAAGTTATAGTTGAATCAAGATCTCAAAAGTATATGTGGTTCTCCATTCTTATGAAAGAAACGACTCTAAGCGTGATTATATTTCATAAGAACACCAACAATTAGTCACCTCAAACATTAGCACATCCAAGCATGGAGCATTCAAGCAAAAATATAAGCACCTGGACAACTAGTTACAGGAAGCGAACAGCATACCTTAGACATTAACACTATGTGTTTGGCATTGGGCCCAAGAACCTTACGAACATTAACAAGATCTGAACCCTTGCGTACAAACGAAAGAGCAATCATATCTATCTTATTAGGAACACCCCATTTCAGGATATCTTCCTCATCCTTTTCTGTCAGAGTGGGTAGATCCACCACTACACCTGGAAGGTTGACATTCTTCCTCTCACCTAGCATTGCCGTGTTCCCACAACGGCACCTCACAGTTCCAGCTTCTGGATCACAAGACAAGACATTAAGGGTGATGGTGCCATCGGCACACAATATGACATTTCCAGGCTTCACATCCACAGGCAGCTTTTTGTAGCTCATGGAGATCATTTCTTCATCACCCTTGATGCTGTAATCAGTAGTTACAATAATTTCCTGGCCTTCTTTAAGTTGTATAGGTTTTCCATCCTTAAGGAAACCAGTACGAATCTCAGGTCCCTGTAATGAAAATGAGAGATGGGAACTCACTCCAGAATGGTCAATGATAACGACTCTAGTTAAGAAAAAGAGCTCATACATTATATAGAAATTTGTTTGTCAAGCACATTAGAATCCCAACAGCATGGTCAAAAGAAAAGCTAATAAGATCTGTAAGATTCTCAAGAACTTCTTGATCCACTACTTATCAAAAATATACATGCAGGGTAGGTCAATGATATCCACCCAAATACAAAAGGAAAAGGAATATCAAAGACAATTTCAGCTTGAATATCAACATAAACATTTTTATTATAATGCAGAAGCACAGAAAAAATTCAAAAACATTCAGACTTCCCATAATAGAGAAGCCTGATGTTTGTTAATCAATATCTAACATGCATCCTACATCAAATTTAGAGGTTGAAAATCCTCAGTTTCAGTTTGAGGGTATATAAACTGCACTCTATTTTATCACAGAATAGCTTGCAGCAACAATCTGATATCATTCATCATATTAAGTGGCTGAAAACTGTACCTAGAAAGCAACTAGCAAACACCGTGCAATGTGATGTAACAAAATGCACAACGCTGTCAATTTGTATTAGTGAAAAAAGGTCAAAATTTAAGAAACCCCAAAATTTTCTTGAGAAAAATGCAGTAATTATAACCTTTAAAATGCAGAGTGCATAGATAAATGAGAACTTGGAGAATACCAAAGTCGTCTAGCTTCCAGTATCCTCCACAGAGTTCAATAGTTTTCAGACACTGAT
The DNA here is from genome assembly GCA_035221805.1 of Trichilia hirta. Taxonomy (NCBI): domain Eukaryota; kingdom Viridiplantae; phylum Streptophyta; class Magnoliopsida; order Sapindales; family Meliaceae; genus Trichilia; species Trichilia hirta. The sequence goes on from JAWDEX010000012.1 coordinate 1,546,984, forward strand.
ATGCTTATTCTGAAAAATCTCTCCACTAATGCAAGCAAAATCACCACATGGAACTATTTTTTCCCAGTTTGTTACAGAGTCATCAACATTATCAGCTTCAGTTCTCCATGACAACCCCATGCACCAATCTGCACAAGCAGACTTATACTAATGTATCTGAACATCCATTTTTTCCAAATGACTTACCTAATAAACAGGCAACTAAATAACTAACCACCCCCACCCACCATAATGAAAATGAAGAAATGTTACAACAGCTGATAATCTTCTATCTCCATGTCATTGAATCTCCAATTCACAGAACAAAATTAACAACATTGTGCAACATTGCAACTATATGACAGATTGGTTCTGATGATCATCAGAACATAGCAAATGAATGCAAAGATAACACATTTAACAAGAGATACACCTTGGTATCGAGCATGACAGCACAAAGGATCTGAGTGTTCTGCATGGCAATTCTGAGATTGTTCAAAGTCTCCTGATGGTACTCATGAGTCCCATGAGAGAAATTGAAACGAGCAACATTCATGCCAGCCTTTAGAAGCTTCTCAAGCATCGGCACAGAACGTGAAGCAGGACCAAGAGTACACACTATCTTCGTTTTCGGCACCCGCGTATCATTTGGGACCTCCTTTAATATTCCCTCAATCTCTATATTCGACATCACTCAGTTAAACAAGTTTCTCGCAATTCTTCGTCCAAATACCTGCACATCACGAATGGGAATTCATAAACACCACCAAATTCAGTAACCCTGCTCAAATTTAAAGCCACTCTTTAATTTTCACAATTCAATTTTTCTCAAATCTTCCAAAAACAATGAATCAAAACAACAACCGTCAAAAATCAACAGAAACCGTTAAAATTCAGCAAATGGAGAACAGAAATGTATCATTACCCAGATCCAATCAACGAGAAAGAGAATGGGAAATGCACACTAAACAAAAAAATAATCCAATTAAAAACGACAGCAAATCCACAACAGAAACCAAATCACTCGAACTACCTACCAAAACAGTAACTTGGCAGCTCTCTGCTTCTCTCTTTTTCTCCGGCTGAAGATTGAATCTTTTTCCTTATTTACTTTATAATTATTTGTTTATTTATAGGATTTTTTTATTGTAAATTTTGTAATCGGTGGGCAACTTCGACTACTTAAGTGGTGACGGATAAGTGGTTTTACCGAGAAGTTGCAAGATTTTTAACGTTGTAGGGGCTCACTGGAAGGGAATATTCGTGCCTTGTACTACGTAAAACTAAAGGATGTAACTATATAATACATTTGTATCCAATTTATGAACTAATGTTTTTTCTCAAATTATTTGTTAATTTATATTTTAAAATATTAAAATAATATAATATTTTTCCATCTAATTTATGAACTAATGTTTTTCCATTTTTTGAAATTATTTGTTAATTTATATTTTAAAATGTTAAAAACGAATAACTCAAAAGATTTGTTTGAAACTTTCATTTTAAAATTCTTCCCTTCGAAAAAAGAAATTGATAGCACGTTAGATGAATTGTTTCATACGGATTACCATACAACCACAGATAACGGAGTAACTATGGTCAAGGGAAAGTCCACTTCTGTGTGCTCCCCCAGTCCTTGTTTGTTTTCTCGAAGAAACCAAAGCTCAGCCCTACACATTAAAAATAGCTCACACTTTTATTTTTATGTTTTTTTAAAGCACGTTTTTTATTAAGAGTTTCGTGTACATCATGTTACATTTCTATTAAAAATTTCGTAGATTTCATGTTACATCGCAAAACACGTAACAATATGTGTGTGTGTGTGTGTGTGTGTGTGTGTTCACTTCCAAATATTTTGAGTTGAATGTTCTTAACACAAGAACAAAACAATTTTGACAATATCATCTCTCCAATGGTGAAAGCCTTTAAGATATCAGGATGAAACAAGTTAATGCTGCAAGAAGACAACCCGATTATCTTTTACCTGCTTTATGGAAACATGAGATGTGTATAGAAGTATTGCAAATTTGCAATAACATGGGACATGAATCCTAGGAAAGCATCCGAAAATGGTGCATTCCTAGCCACTCCGACTTTTTCTATCACTCAAAAGAGTTTTTAAAAGTTTGTATGAACGTCAAAAAAGCACTTCATACAAGACATCAAACATATACTTAAGATTTTTCCACAAACTGTGAACACAGGATATTCAAGATTGCATTAACACCCAAGGATGTAGATTATCCTCGAGTAAATCACCCACACAAACATTGAACACAGGAAATTCAAGATTGCATTAGCACCCAAAGACGTATATTATACTTGAGTAAATCATCCACAGGATAATAATCCCCGCTAATTCTAGTTTTTACAAATAATGCAAATGTTCAAAACTGTCATTCATACACGTTTGGGAGGCACATATTGCACCCACCCGTCTTCACATAAGTTCTGCATTAAGTACAATAAACAGTCATGTAATAAAAGCCAAATAACTTTAAAAAGTATTGACAAATGTAGAAATTTGCAAGTACACAGGATCAATAGGCCAATAGTAGTAACTGTCACTTTCTCACTTTCCTTCTGCTTGTCTAAGTAATTAGCAGGTAATAAGCAAAACAACACAAGCAAACAGGAAGAAAACTGATAATTGAATCTGATGAAGAACAGTAGAACCAAAATTTATCACATAACATCAATTAAAATGAGAGATCCATCACCCAAAACAGTCTAGTATACTCAATGTTCTTGTTAATTGTTGTATTGAACAAATTTCTTTGTATGCTATGATAATTTAAAGTGATTTTTCTACACAAAGAACATTGGGCGTCCCCACATTAGAGTAGGCAGACCACAACAAAGTATGATTTGTATTGGCTCTAGTTCAAGCAAAGAATCAAATATACTAGATAACTTTCTTTTTAGCATTTTGTTGGTCAGCTTATAGAAAACACGAAACACATAGATCACAGTATCTCCTTTTTGTCTCCTCCTTCTAGCTTCCCCTTGTCTCTGAATCCTTTTTCAACCGCCAATTTCATCTTGCTAGAACCTTCAATTTCTCTTTTTCTTCCTCTCATTCCAAAGTTCATATGTTCTTGAAATTATTCACTGATTTAGGATCAAGCTCATAAACTATCTCATTCTTGTCAATCCTTGGTGCCCTTAAAGTCTGCACTTCTGTCCCAGTGGATTCCTATCCAAATTACACCTTAGCTCTGACCATAGTACCGGAGTCCAAGCATGTGCAACATGCATTAGCATGTTGTGTTTATGTTTGTCATGCACAATTAGCTCCTAAGAGCAATGACAACGCATCAGATTGGAAGGTTAAACACATTTCTATAAAATTAGTTTCACTATGTTCTTTAAACTCAGAAAAGGTTTTTAAACTCTTATATCACAAGCCTGTTAGACTCTTGTACCACAAGCCAGTGGCAACCTATATGTTTTGTGTCTGTTCATCATGAATAATTAGCACTAAGAGCAATGACAACACATCAGACTGAAAGGTTAAACACATTTGTACAAAATTAATTTCACTAAGCCCTCTAAATTCCACAAGTTGTTAGACTGCTCTATCAGAAGCCAATAGCAATCTGGCAATCTTGCTGGTTAATGTCATACGACTCATCATCAACAAAAATAAATGATTTGTCTCTGGGATGAAGAGTTACAACTATAATCAACCCCAAAAAAATATCACATAGCTATTAAAAAAAATCAACTATATGTTTAGCAAGCAACGTCAATAATACTTTGACCAGTTCTCACTTTATTAAATAGCTATCAAATGATTACCCTTTTATCAAACAAAATAACAGATTGCATGTTACAAAAAATCAAACCTGCAAGTCCTCTGGCAGCGCTTCTGAGACAGCAAGAGTATAGCAACCAGGGACATATCTTCCTGCAAAGGATATGAAAAAACAAAAAAAAATACCCATAAGTAAAACTACTTGCCAATGGATATCATAAGCATTATAAAAGTACAAACTTTTTCCAGGAGTCAGAACTGAAAAATGCATCTACTAGATCCAGAAACAAAAATAAGAAATTTCCATGAGTTAGAATAAGAATTGATCCTCCAGCACAAATCAGTATAATGAGTCAAAGCATGAAGCCCACAAAAAAATCATCAATCACATCAAGAGATGCCTTAAGAGTTACAAAAAGAATTGTTGAAACACAGACTACCAGATATTTTCTCATCTAATCATCTTAAATATTGATACTACTTGCAAAGTGAAAACAGACTCAAAGACACCAAACCTCTGTCACAAAGTTAATGCTACTGGAGGATATGGCGAATACCCACCAACTAGGTCACACCCTGAAGCATTATGAAAAATGTTTACGATAAAAATATTACTTTACACTCAATAAAGGCTTTACATTTTCAAAAATTGCTTTGGAAAAATTCACAGTAAAACTTCAAATAAATAGCCTTGAAATAAACAGGCAAAGCGTCCTTAATTCCAGTAGTTAGTGAGGTATTACCATCAGTTAGTATATGCTGCAAATAATAATTAAAATTTAAGGCTTATAATCATTTCACACGAAGTTCTCAGTATAAGTCGGATATTTTGCTCATTGCCTAGTGCCTTCAACTTATGGATGAGTATAATCATCTATATCACATCATCAATTCAGTAATATCAAACCATTACTCTGCAAATCAGGCTGAAGCCTTGAAAATAAAAATATTAGATCAGTTCATTGATTTTAAGGCACAATATAAGTGTCAATGACCAAATCTGCACTTAATGGCATGTTCCTACAATCAGTCAACATTCTTAATGAAATGCAGGGAACCAGAAAATTCTTCTACACGATCATGTTGATTTTCCTTTTTCTTGTAGAATGACATTCAATCCCGGACCTTCCGTTAATCAAACTTCTAGAACCAAATAATAATCAATAGACCACAAACTGGATTAATCCCATTTATTTTATAGATCTTTCTCAGTCAACTTTATCTTTAGCAACACATATTTCCTAGAGTGGTACAAAATATTAGTTCATGAGTACAGCAATAGACTATATAAGACAGCAGTTTTATCAGATTTCTACTTGGGTAACCATCTTCCATAGAGAAAAAAGTATAAATGTAACATAGTAAAAGAAGATACCAATTCGCAACCAACGAGCAGCCCAACTTCTAGTAGGATCCATGACTGATATTATGCAGTAGAAAATAAATAATCAAGTAAATTGTAAAAATGTTCTACTTAAAAGAGTTTAGTTATATCAATTCAAGAGAAAAAATCAAGATACGCGAATGATTCAACATAGAAATATATAAATACCCATTAAAATTAGGGGTAGTACAGTCAACAACTCGTTCGTGGTCTTCATCCATTTTAAAGAATGGACAGTTCTTGCATCCCGATTCTCTAAACTGCATAGGTATCAATCTCTCAAACCAGTAATTCAAACCCTAGACTAAAATTATACAATCAAATAGAATAATTACTCGACTATATAGAACCTGATCATAGGTTTTGACCAGCCGGCAACGCAGGCAAGCTCTCAACTCGTGCCCGAAACTTGTCGGAATTTGTCAGGCTGCACTTCCCATTGTTCTCCTAAGCTAAATACCAGACGCTTTTCACTCGTTGCATCAAGCAAATCAATGGAAGAACGCAGAGACAGTTAAACAGAGAGAAACATGGACACTGACCTAAATCACTAAGTAAAAGTACTAATTTTATTGGAAATGAATCAGCTTGAGAAATTTACCTGCAGAAAATCTACTTTAGTTTCCTCGATTTTTACGAAGAAGGATGTTAAAACCTTTGATTTTGAAGGGTTTAATGAGGGTCTGGATAGAGAATTCCAAAGGTTCCTTTTTTCGAGTTTATGTATTACCTGCTTAAATATTTCCTCGAGGTTTCATTTGGCAAAAAGAAAATGACGAGACTATTAAACGGGGCGAGTGTAGTAAGTGTTATGCTTGTACTTTCCGTACATACTAAGTGGTAATTTAGATCGCAGGCCAGGATGTCACTTTGGCAATTGTAATATTCCTAGTTCCATGATAGATCATGACCATATGATATCAGGATCTCTTACTCTTAAATATTTACACTATATACATGCTGAGATTCTTTTTGTTCATATTCATCCCAAACTCGCCCCGATTTATATAACATTAAAAATCTCAAAATATAATTTAATTGGTAAAAAGAGGTTGGATGTTAAATAATTAGTTGTTAAAAAAATAATTATGTATTATATATATTTAATATAATAAATTGTAATACTTAAATATTATAATATGTGAATAATATAATAAATATAATTATAATCTTTAAAAAAATCGTTGTTAAAAATATAATCATATGATAATAAAATAATAATCGAATGTTTTACTAACCATTATTTATTAAAAAGTAATAAAAAATATATTTCAATATAACCAAAATGTAATATCAAAATAAATTTATTTATTTGATAAAAAATTTGATGTTATACGTACTAATTGATAAAAAAATAATTAACATCATCTTTATTAAAATGCACTAAATTATAAAATAAATATTTAAAATTTCTTTTGTCAAGCACAAATTTAGATAAAAATCATACAATAAATTACTTATAATTTTTCTACAACAATCTCTAACTGAAGCTCAATACCAAAACTTTTGTAATCTTTTCATTATCAAAGTTGTAATCAAAAGTACTTACTGATTGTAGTCGAGTGGTCTTGAGGGTATTTGTGCTGATCCTATGTTCGAATTTCTTAGAGTACATCTACATATAAAAGTCTGGTATAGTCAAAATTTTATCGTGTACTTAGTACCACTGCAGTGTGATTCCTATACATAATTTTAATTAATTCAGGACAGATACTGTGTGATCTGCAAATACGTATCCCAAAAGAGTAAGTGCTTGGCATGTGTATAGTCGACCGCCGCAATGATAACTGAGTATAAGAGTTTTCTCGTCGTTAAAAAAAAAAAAAAAAAAAAAAATTGTAATTAAAAGTATTTTTTAATTTTTATTGAATTTTTTTAGTTTTAAATTTTAATTTTTACCTACAGTAAAATAAATCAAAATATTTGTAAAACTCTTTATTCAAAAGAGTGTGACTAATATTAATGTATATGTAACCACAAATGTACCAAGTTACAACATTTTTATAGATTTTTTTTCAAGTACGAATTTAATTAACAAAAAAATCGACAGAGAACCAAAGAGGAAATTCTCATAGACTTAAGTAGTAATGCTGAAGATTATATATCATCTGACTTTTGTTCCTTTCATAACATGAAAGGTTTCAATTCATTTCTGTCTCTCTCTTATCTCAATCTTAGCTCTTTTTATCATTCTTCATGTTTTTGTTTGTATTTAATACATTAAAAGGTTATTAACTCAATTTCAGTAACAATAATTTGTATTAGCAGGCGCCTGGGGATGAATTCGTCAGTTTATTTTAATTGAATTAGACTCAAATTTTAGACTTCTGCGCCATATGTTCAACACAAGCAAAGCGTAGTATTACTTCCAAGAAACAAATTAAAACGTATTATTTTACCAAATCAAATTTGTCGTGTCCGGAACCTTCCGAAATAAGGACACAAAACGTAATCGTTTGAGTTTTGCTCTCCGATTTGAAGATGGCAAACATAGTTTTGAGTAACTCAAGAACTCAAAACTTCCGCCGTCGAGCCGCCGCCGAAGACAACAACGAAAATACCCCGTCCACTACCACGACCCCCGCAGTCTTTATTAAGAAATCATCATCATCGAGACCTAAGAAACTCCTCAGTTTTGCAGACGACGACGTAGAAACTTCCGAAACCCTGGCATTAAATAGGGAAAAAAAAGGGTGAAAGGCAAATGCCACCTCATGCTTTGCTTTTATTACACAGACCCCTCTGTCAGAAAGTTTGAATTAAATACCCCTATGATTTACAATTGTAACGTGTAACCCCCTATTAGTCAAATCCATCACCAAACCGTGAAGAATCTATTTTCAAAATAGGGGTAAAAATGTAAACATAACTCCTTTCACATTATTAATAATTTCATTAAAATAAATGTTTGAAATGGAAACCAAATGGACAAGCAAATTCTTGCTATCGAAGGCCAAATTCTTTGGGTTTTGGAAACGATTTTTCTCCGAGTAGACGATGTAAGCTTCGGGTGGAGAAGCGTAAATGTTCATGAGTTCATGATTTTTTTCTTGGGGTCCTATTTTCGGTTCTTCGTAGAATAGTATTTTAGTTTTAGGGAAAGAAAATCTTTCATCTTTTTAATTTTTTTTACTTTGATTTATATTTTGTGATGGTTGAGAAATGTGTTTTAGTTTTTTTATTTGATGTTATATTACTGTATTGAATTTGAATGTGATTTATCAAAATATAAAATTAGGATTTAATTTAAATTTTTTTATTGTCACAAGTTTGATTTTGGTTTTTATATTTATGTTGTTTATTCCTTTCATTGGCCATCAATCTATTGATTTCAAGATTTTTTAGAAATTCAATGCTATGCTATTATCATATTGTTGATCAATTAAATAATATTATTTTATTACTTATAAAATTATATTTCTCCCCTTGCAAACTGATTGGTATTTTTATGGGCAGATTTGTGTGTTTCTACTTACTATGTTATGGCTATGAAAATGCTCTTAATTCATTTGACTTAATTGATAAAAGTAATGTTCCTCCTATCTTTATTGCATAAGAAAATATTTTCGATGAGCAAGACATTGTCTATGCTTTAAACCAGTGAAAGACATTTAGACATGTATAATTGTGTTTGCCAGTCGGCATATTTATCTAATTTATCCTGTCAATCTTGTCATTATTTTTTTTTTCCTTCTAAAAGTTTTTTTTTTTTTTTTTTTTTTTGTGAAAGTAACTTGTGAATCATACTTATATAAAAGATTTTGTATTTTACGTGAAAGTAACGTATGAATCATACCTAAATAACATGCATAGAATATTCATAAATTGAATATACATATTTTGGAATTTAACTACTTGTTTAGGATGTATTTATACTTTTCAATCTCCTTTTCCTTTTTTCCATTTAGAAAACTTGAAAAAGATTTGGAATTAAACTTTCTATAATTTGATTTATAATTTTTCAATCTTCCCTTATTCCTATACTAAAATTCAATTTATGATTTTTTTTTTGTTAAGTAAGGTAATTAGATATCTAACTCTGTATTAAGACAAGCCATGAGAACGAGTTTTTAACAACTGATTAATAAGAATCTTTTTTTATCTTTTCAAAATAAGTAAAAATATTTTTTAATTAAAAAGAAAAATATATGAAAATATCTATTAATAATGGTAAACTATAGACCATGAAACAGTTATCTAAAAATTAATTTACTGCACATATTTGAAAGTACTAAAATAGTTATGAATTAGATGATGGTCATTTTAATTTCATTATTGTGCTATCAATTCTATATTTTCAAAATTTCAATTTTTATGAATTCTACTGAAACAACCTCTAAATGCATAAATTATTTATAATATTTGCCTTAGATTATTGTTTATAATATTTTGTCTTAGATTTTATTACTAGTTTATCACTTTTATTAAGCTTAAAAAGTTCAAATTTTGAAATCAATAGAACCCTTGGTATTTAGTACTACTTCGTGTTGTTATTGATATTAATAAGAAGGAGAAGGAGGATGTTTGGCCATTATGTATTTTTAAGATGCAAGATTCTATATTGGATGCACTTATGATTTTTTATTATTGATATTAATGCTTGTCTAGTATGTACATATGATTTTTTTGTTGTTAATAATAATATTTGCTCGACATATAGTGTTAAGATGCAAGATTATTACATTGGATGCACATATGATGTTTTTTGTTATTATTGTTATTAATTATAATAATGTTTGGCCAATATGTAGTTTTAAGATGCAAGATTATTGCAATGGATGAACAAATGATTTATGTTGAACCAAATATTGTATGTGTAATGTATGCTAACTTATTTTATAATTTTGGGGTGTATTATGCAAAAAATGTTGGCGTACGCAATATTTGTGAGAAGGAATAATGAAAATAAAAGAATTAAAATAGGGTATAGATTCATAGGTGATTATTACATGAGTGAGTTGGTAAGAGATATTATAGTTTGCTATGAAGTTGGTGATGTTGTTAAGGTGGGTAATATAAGCTGTAAAGTGCCAAATTCAGATATGCTGCAAGTTGTGAAAACAGATGCTAACTTGTTTGCATTATTTAAGTTGTTAGAAAGGGAAAATGTGTTAGAAGTTGAGTTTAATGTGAACTTAAAATCTTTGACACTCCAAACCATTAAACCAGTGAGAAGAAAAAAATCTCTTGTTTAAGTCTCTAATAAGCAATTTGACCTTATATTTATTATACACAAACAATCAAAACAGTTTTTACAAGTTATTATTGGTTCACTTGAAGAACTAACACTACCCACTTTAACCAATTTACCCTCTTTTGACACTGTCCTCAACTAGTAAACAACCCTTAACAATACAATCACCTAAAGAACAATCTTAAACCCACAATCTCTTTCTTATTCACCATTTGATAAGGCTAATATTATATCATTTCATGATAACAATGATGCATCTATAACTGCGGCTTTTGGACTTGATAATTTGCATTCAAATGCTAATGATATTACTTATTTAGGTGTTGGTATAAGTGATGTCGAGATGAGCCCTGAACGTGTAGTAGAATTAAGTGATGATGATAGTAGTTGTGATATTATTGTTGAGAATTTTGAGGTTGCAGAAGAATTTTTGAATATGGTATATAATTTTGGTGACGAGAATGATAAAAGACGTAATAGTTGTGGAAAGAATAGATAAAGCTTTAACAGACAGAGAGTTTCAATTATAAACTAATGAGTCTATTAAATTTGAGGTTGGAATGACATTCGATACAAATGGAGTCTTTTAGACAAGTCCTTGAAGATTACTGTATGCAAACAGGGTGTTTTATAACCAAGAAAAAAAATAAAAGTAATAGATTAATAGCTCATTGTAAGGACAAAGATAGTTATCTATGGAGGATTCACGTTTCTCATGCTCTATATTGTGGTCATTACATGATAAGAACCTATAATCCAACATATGAATGCATAAAAACTAATGAGATATGAGATGCAATATTCCAATGGGTGTCTTGCAAGTATGGGAGCCTAATTAAGAGTAATCCAAGCATAAATCTCAATGTGCTACAAGACATGATCCTATTTAATTGTAAGGTGATTGTTTCTAAATCCAGACTTTATCAAGCCAAAAGGATAGTATTGGGTACATTTATGAGAGACCATAAAGCTTGCTATACTGAGATGTTTAAATATGCTTAGGCTATTAGACACCATAATCCTGATTCAATATCATTTGTAGGATGCGATAGGCCTACTAGTTTTTAGAGACCAATTTTTGAGAGATTTTATGTCTCATTTATTACCCAAATTAAAGGTTTTATTGCAAGTTATAGACCTTACTGGTTAGATGGATGCCAATTAAAAGGCCCATAGGGAGGGGTACTCCTTGTTGCTATTGGAATTAAAGCTAACAGCATGATTTTTCCTATCGCCTTTGCTATTTATGAGGTGGAAAATAGCATAACTTTGGGTTGGTTTTTACAAATTCTATATGATAGTATAGATAGAAATGATTGCAGGCATATAACAATCATGAGTGATAGACAAAAGAGATTGATTAAAGCTTTATAACATATTTAGCCAAATACAGTTACTAGAAAATGTGCACGACATATTTACTCTAATGTTAAAAAGCAATGGCCTAGCCAAGCTTTGAAAAAGCTATTTTGGCAAGCTAAAAAAATTGACACAAAAAGCATTTTAATAAGATAATGGATAATATTAAGAAATTAAAAGAGATAGGACAGCCAGCCTATAAATACTTGTCTAGAATTCCTCCAACTGAGTGGTCTAGAGCAGCGTTTGACACTATCTCAAAGTCTGATCATATCACAAACAATTGCACTGAGTGTTTCAATGCTTAGATTAACAAGGTAAGAGATAAGCTTGTGTTAACTCTAATGGAGTATTTAAGAAGGATAATGATGAGTAAGTTTGTTAACCAATGTGCAATTGTAAAAACTTGGGGTGCTTTACTTCCTGAGGTGAAGAAGAAGTTAGATATAGCCATTCAATTAGAAAGAGAATTGAGAGTGTACTGGGGTGGGGGATCAAAGTATGAAACTCTTCACAATTACACTATAACCAATGTAGTGAATATGAAAACCAAAGAATGCGACTGTAGGAATTAGCAAGTGAGTGGTATTCCATATAAGCATGCTACATGTGTGATTAAATACTTAAGGGAAAATCCATCAGACTATGTTCATAAGTCTCTTAGAACAACAGCCTTTAAAAGAACATACTCAGGTATTATTAACCCAATACCTGATAAAGTTATGTGGCCTGAGATTTCTTATGATAGACCATTATCACCACTAAAGAAAAGTCTGCTGGAAGGCCAAAAACAGCAAGAAAAAGAGAGATACATGAAGAGGGAACCCAAAAAATAAAAACCAAGGGTTATACATTGAGATATAGCAAGTGCAGTAAAATTAGACACAATAAAAGGTCATGCAAATAGCTATTGTCCACTGAGAAAGGAAATAAGAAATAGGTTTATGTAGTTTGCATGCAATAATGATTTTATTTATTAACTTTTACTATTTTTTTTGACATTCATAAAAAATGTTGGTTGCTTAGTTGTAGCATTATTACATGAACATTAAATTTAATAACAAACTGTCATTGCATGATGTTTTTTTATGCTAATATTATTTTTGCAGAAAAAAATTCAAAACACATCAAATAAATATGGTAATGCAATACAAGTAGGACTACATCCAATTTTCAATGCTACTCAATTAAGAAACTCGACAGATTCAACTTCTAATTAGCTTTCAAAAATTTTTAATGGTAGCTCATCTATACTTCAACAAAGGAATTATGCATCTCAGACTCAAATTCCTCAGGTTTCATCTTTACCTATGATATACACAAAAATACCTAGACATTCAACTTAACCATAAAGGTCTAAGAAGCTGACAGTAGGAAATTTTGTGCAATGATTATTAGCCTATTTTTTAGATGGTGTATAGCCTATTTTTTGGACGATATCGATTGAAATATTTTTTGGGGCCATAATTGTATGATTTATATATAGATCCTATGCATATAAGTTCTTTATATAGTAGAAAAATGTATATGCATAATTGTCCTATTCTAACATCTAGCCTTTTGTATGTAATTGTTTTGCATTATGATAGTAATATATATGATTGGTAATACAAGTTTATAATGTGGTTTTTGTTTGTTTACTTATAAATTATTAAATAGTTTTTATTATTTTCTAACTTGTGAATTCTGTTTGTTAACTTATAAATTGCTATTATTGGTAATAAAGGCCTTCCTTAGGTGGCTTTTGTTATTTTTTAACTTATGGTATCTATTTGTTTACTTATAAACTACTAAGAAGTAGATTTTCAATTTTACAGTTTAATACATTTGAAACTTATTAAATTTTTTTTTTTTACTTATGTGATTTTATTGGTGTTCGAGATATACCCTAAAATCGATCGTGTCATATGGTTCGAGGTTCTTATTTTATTGTGTATAAACTTTGTATTTATTTATTTGTAAAATTATTTACAAGTAATAAAATGACATTTTTTGTATCTTGTATTACGTTTAGTTGCTACTTATTTATTTTTTTTATTAATACGAGATATATCCCTGTATGTATTATATGTTGAGATTCTATCTATAAAGAGTTATAGATATGAGAACAGAATCTTTAATTTAAATACATT
>JAWDEX010000012.1:1571302-1585463 GCA_035221805.1 Trichilia hirta
AATTTACGCAATTTGAATCAATTTAAAAATTTGTGGATTGACTTACGACTTATAATTCACCATTTGCGAATTAGAATGTGGATTAAATTTAATTCAATTTATCACTAATTCACATAAAATATAATCAATTTTAATATTATGAATTATTTTTTCATAAATGTATTAAAAAATTTGTTTTCTTGGATTAGTTTATCTTTTCATTTTATTTTTAATTGATTTTTCTCATTTTTGCCGAGATCCATAAAAAAATAATAAGAAATTTCTAAATAATAATTATAGTAAGGAAACTTCAATATAAGAATTGATGCAGTTATTTTAACGTAAAGAAATATTAGATATATTATAAAATAATTAATTTATATTTTTTATTTTTTTAAGATCATATTTTTTAAAAATAGATTTGTCATTTTAAATCATTTTTTCCATTTTTTTCTTTGCCACAAAACTTTTAATGAAAGTGTTTTTTCCAAAAGTGTATAGAAATTATGATGTTATTTATTATTTATTTATTTATTGTATTACTCATCTATATCATTTATTTAACTTTGAAACTATTAAACAATATTATTTAGTATTTTTTGATACAAATTTGAGCTTAAATATGATCCAATCCAAACCGCTATCATATTTAATATTAAATTTTGAGTTATATTTTTAATTTAGATTAAAGTCAAATTCGCAAAATCAATCAAAACCAATCTATTTCAAACAGTTTGGATTGAATTGAATTATGGCATATTTGAGAATTAAATTGGATTTCCTTAAATGCAATTCACAACGTACAAATTAAATTAAAATTTTTAGTCATCCAATCCAGTAAATGTTCACCCCTAATAATTATATTTAATCAAATACAGAGGCACAAATAACCTACTATTCAAACCTAATACTAGAAATTGCAATCCCTAAATATAATTTATATCTCAAATGCATTTAATTGACTTACTATTTGATAGTGTTAGAAATAAATATTTACATAAAGATTAGATTAAGCCTTCATTAGGAAATCAAACTTTTTTCTTATTTGTGTTTATTTGATTATATATACACATACAATGAGCATGTATCAATGAATAGGAAGTAATAGATTGGAGAGTCGATTAGGATGAAAATAATTATTTTTATGCAATGATATATCATATTTAGAGCGTTTATTGAATATAGTTTATCAAAGTTGGTATAAGTTCTTAGAAAAGAAAGAAAGAACGAAAAAAAAAAAAAAAAAAAAGAAACTCTAATCCTAGGAGTCATTGTTCGTCGTTACCATTCGCTGTCATCTGTCAGTCTATTGATCAGCGCCTATTGTTTAACTCAAAAGAAGCCAAAGACCAAACTTCCTTCAAGCATATTTCATGTCGTTCACCACCCAGAATGCTGTGAGAAAATATCGACGACTTTGATGCCACCACCCTTCGTCAATGTCAAGAAGTGCTTCTCTTTGAGCACTTCCAACTCCAATCAACTTAGAAGAACCCAACGACCAAACCTCGAGCATCCTTCATGCCGTACACCGTCTCGAATGCCATCAAAAAGAGATCGACAATTCTAACACGGTTACCATTCGCTCACCATCAAAAGTGATATTACCCTTCATTCACAGCTGAACGGCATATCCCTGAGCACAGCCAAATGACGCCAAAATGACGTGTCCCTAAGCACGACTAAATGATGTGTCCCTAAATACAGTCAAATGACTCTGGACGGCGGCGTGTTCTTAAGCCATGCCAAACTATGTTTGTTGAGCAAGTTTAGAAGTTCAGAGAAGGGAATTGGGTCAAGCATTGATAGGCAGCAACAGAAGAACCAACAATTGCTGTAACCACTGCATAAGGAGTTCAATGATTTTGTTTACCTAAATGATGAGATTGGCATAGAAAATGAAGCACAAACCGGTAAAGTGGCAAAAGGTGATCAAAAAATGCTAAAATTTCTCAAACCAAACAAAGCTGTAATTGTTCTCCAAGGCCACCACACCAAGCGCAAGGCGATACTTGTTAAGTCATTCCAAATGTTTGTGGGGAAGAGTTATTTAATAAAACTTCTCAACTACAAACTGAGTACTTAGTTTGAATTTAAGAAGAGTGTTAAAAATATACATTTATTCAAAGGTTGGCTTAAATCTTAATTAAGAAATCAGGCTCTTTCCTTAATTTTGTTTATTTGATTATATATATATTTACACTAATTTGTATCTATGAATAAGAAATAATACACTTTCTCCATATTTTACAAGTATGAAACAACATTTTCTGCAGATGAAACGTTAAGCACAATTTTTCAGAATTTCGGAAACAAAACAAGTTTTGAGAAAATTATGTCAGGACTTCAGTCTGGAGAGGAAAAGTCAATGAAACAAAAAAAATTTAAAGAGAAAGACAGGGCAAATCATGGATCAATGATACAGTTTCCAAATCTTAGTCAAAAACAAAGAAATAAAAAAAGCTTGTCAACTTGTATTATCTAAAGGTAGTTATCAACAGTAGGAAAAATGCTTTGCCTTTTGTCAGCCATGTATGCACAGAACCATAAAGCCAATGGTTAAAGCATTTACACAAATGTTAAGGAACTACAAAAGGACATTTCTGTACGATGATGTTCAAGGAATTTTTACTGTGAATAGCAACCAATTGCTTCAATTTCTTCTATTTCAAACACCACCATTATTTTGGGCTTTGTGCTTCATATTGAAGTGATCTAAACCCCATATTCGAATCGTACGATCATCACTGGCTGAGGCTAACATGTGAAGATTCCTCGGATTCCAGCTCACACAGTTAACTGCTCCAGAGTGTCCCGGAAGAGCCCATACGAGTTCACCAGTGTATCTATGCCATATATACACCTATAACAATAAATGGGCGTAAATCAAAAAATTATATCTTAACAAGAAAAAATATCACAATAAATGGGTATGGATCAACAAATTATACCTTGACGAGAACAAGTATCACTAATTTACCAGAAAAGAAAGTTTTGGAGAGTGAGCAACTGACAGCGACAGTTGGCAAGGGAGAGGGAGAGGAGAACAATGTTTAACACTTCAAAATAAGATATGTATATAGTAAAAATGGCATTGCTGCTGAAAGAATAATAATATAAAAGGGCAAGGTGCATGAAGAAATAATCTGAAATGGAATAGTCTGTATGGAGTAAATCTGACAATGATGCAGCACTGAATTCACTCAATAGAATTATGATTCATAACCATATATAACTGATATTCTAAAAGAATGATGAGAAATACGAGCAAAAATGTGCTTTTACAAACAACATGAGCAAGCCTGCCCAGCCAGAATCATTTTAGTAGAACCAGAATCATCTATTGCCAATTCTAGTTAAAAAGCATACCTGTGAGTCCTCACTCCCACTGGCAATAAATGCTTGCTCAAATCCACCAAAACAAGATCTGATAACAAATCGGGCACGCTTGTGACCTTTATACTTGGACACGAGCTTGGGATCACTTTCTATGCTCCAGAGATGAATTTCTTGGTTTATGATATTAACCAGCAGGTATTTGTTATCTTTTGATAATGAAAATGAAGTGATTACGTCCTCCTCTTCAATCCATCTCTCAAAATTAGCCTCCCTGTCAAGTAAGAGAATAGTAGTTTCTCTGCATATGCTTATTATCCTCTTTCCATCATCAGTTATCGCCATGTCTGATATCCTTAGGGTCTTCTGCCCTTTCCAACATTCGAGCTCCCTTCCATCCAAATCCCAAAAGCAGATACTCCTGTCAGTCATTCCAGCAAAAATCCCTTTACCATCAGGAAACCATCCACAAGAAATCAATCCGACACCAGTTTTCTCATAAACATGGAGACATTCTCCAGAGCTGACATCCCACCGTCTGATAGCCTCCTCTTGTCCACAAGTAAGAAGTTGGTTGTCATCAGGGCTCCATGAAACAGTCAACACTGGTTTCCTGTGACCACTTAATGCATGCTTCAGTGCCACCTGACCATCCTCTTTAACCTAAAAAGAAGCAAATCTTAATATCATCACTAGATAAAAGTTTGAAGCATTCTGAAGCATTTAGTTTATTTGGTTGAGTAAATAAAAGAAATGCTGTTGGATCCATAACACACATTATGTCATCATGCTGACCAAGTTAGTGATTATTAAATGTGTCTAAACTCTAAGTCAATACTGCCTGCTGTTCACGTTTTATCTGCCCGCGATGCAGTCTAAAGCTTAGAAGAAATTGTTGACATGGTTAACTTGAATACCACATTCAATTTTTTAAAGGTAGAGATGATGGAGGGAGGATTCCACATATTAAATATTACTTGCAGTGATAGATTGTGTTAAATATACTCAAACAGTTCCAATTATTTTCTCAACACTTTAAGTCAGTCAATCACATTAGGGTAAATAGAGTCTTGATTGACTTTCACTTTCTTGTTTGTAAAGTAATTAAATATTTGAAATTGAAGCCACAGCACATTAGTCACCAATATTGCACCCACGTGTCTAAGATTTCCGCAAGTTATTACAATATAATTGAGGTAAAAGAACCTTGAAGGTTGTATAAGTCCAGTCATGACGAAAAGCGAGTAATCAAAGAAGAGATCTTACCACCCATATAATTGCCAACTGATCTTTGGATGATGAGGCCAAATATTTCCCATCATGTGAAAATTGCAAAAACCAGACTTCATCATTGTGGGCTTCCAGTATCTGTTCCATTTGTACAAGAATAAATTTTCACACTAGCATTTGTAAATAATGGGTAAGAAAAGTTCATAACAGTAAACGTGCAGTCCATTCATGATACGACAAATATGGGACAATGTAGTGTAACAAAAGTATCATAAGAGTTTATCAACGATGGTCAAGAAAATGATACCAACAAAATAATAATAATGACAAGAAAGGAGAAGATGTAAATGAGACATCTATGTTCAAAATAACAAATAGCTCTGACATACCCATTTTGTCCAATAAGAAAACCATTTGAACACCAGAATTTCATTAACTCTCACCTCAATAACAATGTAAGCAAAATACTATCCCATCACGTAAATCAAGTTCTTTGTTTACATACAAAAATTTGAAGTTCTAACTCAATGACTCCCTCAACAGCTTTTACACGAACAAAAAATGATTTCACCACAATGCTTAAATGCATTTTGATACGAAGACTCACATACTCAAACAATTAGTTCACCATCGACAATAACAGAGGATCTAGTGTTAAGCAGGCTGCAGGACAAACCAATCATTCTCTTTCCTTCTGCATTATCTTGTTTTAGTAAAAACAACACTAGAAAAATCCAGAGAATCAAATGCCTTTCACAGTCAATCAATAAGAAAAGAAACTGATACGGGCATGTATTGCATCACAAATAAACAAGAAGCAGACAAGAGCCCAATGTAACCTGCAAAGTTTGCGAAGGAATCTGATTTCTTCCACAATGGTGATCCGAATACAAAGACAGGTCGCTATCCAATGTATTGTGGAGCAAGCAAGAATCTCGTTGTACATCAAGAGCCTTTTCAACAAGATGTTCCAACCTTCTTTCAGGAATAATGACTGAAGCAGGGAGCAACTTTTGCAGTTCTTCCAGAAACTTTGACCTTGACTTTGCAACTTCAGTATCTTGACCAGAGAGTCCAAGTGTCGGAGAATGTGATGAAAAAATAATGCAGGTTGCAAGCTCATGAACTCGACTCATTTTGATTTGAAGAGGCACAATTTCATTCCTCAGAGTATTTAAGGCAGCACTGACTTCACCCATTTTTAGAAGCTCAAGAAACTTCTGTTCCAATATCAAGAAAGATGCTGATTTTACAGCTGTTTGATCTGATAGACCAATCATATGCAATGTGGCCATGCTTTCATCCCACTTGCCATCCGTTACTTGCTGCATGAACAGATTAACTATTGATGAGTGTAATGGTATGCCTGATTCTTCCTCAAGGAGAGCCCCGCTTTTATGATAACCAAGCGAATACAATGCCCTAGTTATGATTTTGATGAATTCTGATTTCTTTATGACACCTTTTGAACCAATTGTTTCTTCATCCGCTTGGTAGGTTAGTGGCCAAGCCATCACGTCTCCCAAAGAGAAAACTAACGATTGTGTAACAGATGAATCTACTGCAATGTTCTTATATTCTGCAACAGGTCCTTTCACACGTTTGAGGAGTGGTTCGCTATCTTCTATACCTCCCATGAAATGTCCAAGTCAACCCATATATTCCCCAAACTGTCAAAAAGAAAAAAAAAAACCTGTGAGGATAAAATTTGATCAGATAGCCATTTCAACGAGAGACTCGCAAATGAAATGCATATTAATGGATAAGATAGCCCAGGGAAGGTTTTGCATTTTGCAGGCAAAGTATAAATAAGCACCGAGAAACAATAGCGACTGGGAAGGAATTAAAGACAAAAGAATTTAGCTAATAAAGTTATATAATATAAGCTATATCTGTCTAAAGCAAGATCGTGGTATGCCTACAAAATTTAGATGAAAAATAATTACAAAATTGCTAATTGAATGATCAATCAGTCTCCTTGAGAGATAAAAGTGGCTCAACGAATAAAAAAAAAGGAAATAATGTCAGTTAAGTTATCTAAAGCCTACGGCTATTTACTAAGCACATTGTGGCCAAACACTACGACAAGAATTCGTCACTCGCAATTACAATGCAAATTCTTTAGCCAGCATAAAATGCCAGCTATGTGGTACTCAAAATGTTTGATCATTTCTCATATCAAACCTAATCTGAAGAAAAGTTCCGAATTTGATCAAATTAGATATACTAGTGACAGTAAACACCAAAATCTCACCAACAAACAAAAATGTTTCGCTAAATAAAAACTTCCTGAAACCATACTCATCAAGAAGTGATGTTTTCGAGCAGCTTCAATGATGAAAAAATTAATCAGTTCTCACAGTTTAACTCTAACAATTAGGAACGAGTAGAGAAAAGAACAGAAATTAGAACTCATATTAGAAGACAAGCACAGCAGGATCCAAGACTGAACTGTGAATAATTACTTGAAGAAAAGGAAGAATCCAGAAACAGAAAACATCAGCAGATTCCATCAACTACAGAAAAAGGAAAGAAAAGAAAAACTCACCATCAACATGAACAAAAACCCACAAACAAAATAACGCCTGAAACCGATTACCAGAAAGAAACAGCAAAGAAAGAAACAAAGTTGAGGAAAGAGAAATACCCAGAAAGCAGAAAATAAGAATGCGGACAAAGAAAGAGAAAGAAGGAAGAAAAAGCAACAAGCACCGAAAGCAAGGAGGATAAATTGTAATTGTAAATTATTGTTTAGACATAAGAGTGACAAAAATTAATAATAAAACAAGACGAGTACAGCGTAACAAAATGTATTTATGTGGTTTTCTTTGGGCTGTTGGCAGAGAGGAAAAGGGAGGATTGACATGCGGGTTCAATTGTCCGCCCACCTCTTCCTCCTTTATCTTTTTCACAGTAGAAAACTAAGACTCTTTTAACACAAAATACGACAATATTTCGATCTGTGAATGTTGTGCACTTGTTTCTTGGCGTGCTGGTAACCTACTCAAGAATCAAGACTGGTATGTACAATGTCTTACACTGAATCTGCACAAGCATTGAATAGAATATGTTCTGTTTCGATTTATTAAATTCATTCACATAAGAATCTCTATACTTCACTCAATCTTATTTTGAAAGTCCAAGCAGGGTTTGATGTTAATAATTATGTAATTGAAGGTTAAATATGGCATTTGCGATTAGTTTTTATTTTATCATGCTATTTCTTACATTAATTACCATATAAATTCTGTAAATTGTTATTGTAAAAATAGTGCGTGTCGTTTTTAAATGTGGGCGGCCTAGGCATGCACAATAGTCAGCTCGATAAGATAAACAAAAAAAATGAAACTTAACACGGTTCATGAGACACAGCCCTTTATTTGACCCGCAGACCTTGTCGCGCCGAACTTACTAGCCGGGCCAGATTAGACTCACAGACCTTTCATTTATTATAATAATAATAATAATAATAATAATAATAATAATAATTTTTAAATTATTATTTTAATAATTTTATATTTAAAATTACTATTTAAATAATAATATATAATATAATAATAAACCGAATCAAAGCCTGTCACGTGCCCGTATTAAGCCCGGCTCATGAGCTTGACATCCAGGTGTAACACAGCCCATCACATAAGTCAGAGCCTGATTTTGTCGGTCTTTCATTATTCACGGCCGTGCCAGACCGTACTAACACTGTTTAAGAGCTGGGTCTATGCCGTACCAGGCCATCCTACCTCATTTGCCACCTCTAATGACTTTTTAAAAGAAATGTCATTCTTTCATGACATGTAAAACATCTGACAACAGTTTTATATTGTGAATAAGATTAGAAAAATTTGATAAGAACACGCTGGTTGGTTTAATATTATCAAAGAAGTTTTCGAATACATTGTTAATGATTAGATGGTGCTTTTGCTTCTGTATAAACCAGCCAGAAATAATTGAATCAGCAATAAAATTGCCCAACAAAATTTAGAAAAAAAATATAATTTCTAATAAGATATGAAATGTCACCTAACCCGTCCAGTGTCACCTAATCAACTGTTAAGAATAAAACAATATCAAGATCAATTTGCTACAACATGCCAAAATTCCTAGTTTAAAAATTGTCCAAAAGTTTCTCTTTGTTGCAATAACAGAGTATATAATCTTATACTTGGCCAAGAAACTTGTTGCATATGGCAAACCATAAATATGAAATTCAGATCCCTTGGCAATTAACTTTGATCACTTCCTGCATATCTTCATTCTTTTGCAGATAGAAGAATCAACAGGCTTGTGCGGGAAAAAACCAAGCGAATACACTAGATATGCAATAAAATATTACAGGAATAAAGTCATTGATGACCGTCCAATCAAAATTTGAATAAAAGAGCAAAGCAAAGGATTGCATAATTATGCATAAAAAAATATGATGAAGCAATTTAGAACTTAAAACAGTTTGGGGCCACGTCTGCAACCGTTAGCCCTGACTACAGTTGTTTTTGCGGGCAATTCTAATGCCTTTGGTTCCATCAACAGGGTTCAGAATGGATGAACAAAATCCATTACGAAGTAGCAACAGTGTTTTTGGCCCTCTCTCTCACCATCGTTTGAACAAAGAGCTCCTCAGACCTATAAGATGATCGAACCCCTTAAAACAATACACTGGAGAAGTTTAGCTAATCTTCGACAACCTTGAAAGGACTTAAAGGGAATTGAGTCTGCTATGTCCTTTCAATCTACTTAGTTGGAAGTCTACCAAAATGTTTGTTCACATCAGAATAAATTCAAAAGCTTTTAGAATTATGAAACACTAAGTAGAACCAGCTTACAAGGGGACCACTGGCTACATAATGGAATCCAATTGAATCCCCATATTCTTACCAGGGGACCACTGGCTACATAATGGAATCCAATTGAATCCCCATATTCCTTCCAGAAACCAAACTTTTCTGGGGTAACTAATAAGATTTAATCACAAGACAGTTTTCAACCAACATAAAGATTACCACAATAAGGGGTAAAAGTATGCATTGACGGAAGTAACAAGGAGTAAAAGTACACATTCACAGAAGTAAAAGATGTGCATAGAAAAATTGAAGCAACAAATAAGATTTGATAAAAGGTCATCAAATGAGCTGTTTATTTAGTTACTTTAGACAGAAAACCTTTTCGAAAAGGGGTGTTTTCTCTAGAGTATGCAGACACATTCATGACAACTGCACCTGAAAACAAAGAGAAACAACAAAATTTAGGTGATTCTCTTATACATTTTTGATGTAGTTCTTTGAGAAAATATGGTTATAAATACGAGGCATAGATCATGATTTTCCTACTAGGATGATTGCCAGAGCCTCCGACAGTACAAATTTCATTTCATATTCAATTCTTATGCTACTTAATTTGGTTGCATAAGCAGAAAATAAATTAACATAGAATGCACTAAAACAACTTTACAAGCATAAAAAAGTTACCTTTCTCTCGTACAATTTGTCTTGAGATTTCATTCAAATTTTCAGCAACCTGGGAGTCATCCAACATAGAAGCTTTTCTGAGCTGGATTAAGTTGACAACAATTAGGGATTAAATGATTTCTCATTCAATGCATAATGAATAAACTACCGCAAAATGTCTTCCGTGCTAAAACCAGTCTGGATGTGAATCAACAGTTGGCATCAAAATACAAGAATCAAGAAAAAAGAACCATAATAGGTACCAATGCCAACTTTCAATACTAAAACTCATTACCGCATTGTGTCAATATTTGATACAACAAACACAAATGAATCCTCCAAATGCAAGTGTAATTTGTCGAAACTTTTTCACTAATCTCTTCAAAGCCGACGGCTGTACAGCTTCTCCTCTACTCTGGAGCAATTCATCTATTGCTTTACATAACGTCACATCCTTGTTAACATAAACACATTTATCTCAAATTATACTAGCCAGTATCATGTTAACCTAAACACATTTATCTCAAATTAGACAAACTCGTATCACCTTCAAGATACTACACATAATATATTCTCAAAGGAATGGAAAGTAAAGCCTTTTCTTTCATTTCTAAGCAAAACTAATAAAACGGGGAAGGACATAATTCCACTCACCGCGGGGAAGGAAATAATTCCACTCACCAATGTCCTGCGTTTTTGCTTAGGCGAATTAAACTTTTTTAACAGTTTTAACAAAAGCAATAACGTAAGTAATCCCAAAATAAGCCAACCGGACTGCGAGAATCCAAAGTAATTTGTTCTGCCCGAGTCTTGGCCCACGAATTGCTTGAGTGACGGACCCGGTAAACTCCACCAAATCCAAAGTTTTTTCCTGAATCCATGGAAACTTTTTTTTTTAGTTCCACTTCCTCTGCTTTCTTTTTCACTTCCTTGGATGACTTCTCGTCGTTTCGAGCGGTAAAGACGAGGGATGCAAACTGATGGTTTTTTTTGTCTCTCTGGGAATGGTAAACGGGAAGGTGAAGAGAAGAGTAAAGGTGTACGGTTCTGATTGATCCGGTTTGGTGGTTTGAAGAAGCGAAAGGAATGAAACCGGACAATTATGACAGTCCTGTTTACGTTACATTAAATCACCCAAAATCAGAGATTAAATCTTTAACGTATTACTCTCGACTGATTTTAATTCATCAAATAGTTTTATTCTAATTTTGATTCCAAGCTAATTTTAATTTCAGTTTTAGTTTCTACTCATAAAATAATCCTTTTAAATTTAATTTTTTTAATTAATTAATTTAAATCAAAAATATTTTTAAATTACCAAAAATTATATAAAAAAATATTTC
The DNA here is from genome assembly GCA_035221805.1 of Trichilia hirta. NCBI lineage: Eukaryota > Viridiplantae > Streptophyta > Magnoliopsida > Sapindales > Meliaceae > Trichilia > Trichilia hirta. The sequence goes on from JAWDEX010000012.1 coordinate 1,582,635, forward strand.
TAATAATATTAAATTTTATTAATTAATTAAAAAATACAATGAGAGAGACGTTTTAACTTGAATTTCATAAATTTTTTTATATTTAATTATATATTATAATAATAATTAAAAAATAAAATAATTTAATTAAAAAAATATTACAAAAAAAGAGACAGTGAATCTTATCTCATTAAAAATTATTAAATTTAAATACTAATTACAAAAAAATAATAAAATATTGTCATTCTTCGTCTTCTTTGTATTCTTCTTTATTCTATTTATAGTTAAAGTTAGTTATAAGAGCTAATTATTACTGAAGTTATTGTAATTTTCTTTCTTCGTTGATCCCTAAAATATATTCGCATCTTCAATATCTTTGGAGCCATTGTACTCTTATGTGAGTCTAATATCTGATCGCTCAAACTGAATGTACTTTTTAATAAAATCATAAATACTAGTACTATAAAAAAATTTCGTGCTATTTTTAATAAGATAGGATAAAATTTATAATTTTTCTTTCATTAATTTAAAATATAAAAGTTTTATTTCTGATCCAATAGTTGGTCCTTGTATGTAGTATGATAACTTATTAAATGATGATAATGCTCTTTTTAGTCTCTTATTGACTTTCATATATGGATTAAAATCACTGATAGAAATAATAGAAGTTAAAGAAGAGGAAGAAGAGCCCTCTCAACTAGTAGATATAAAAATACTTGCAAAATACTCAATTTTGTATAAATAAAAAATATCTAAAAAATTAGATAATGAATTTTTCTTATATTGATAAATTAATCTTTGAGTTTTGTTACTTAAATGTTTGAAATTTAGATCTAAAAATGAATAAAATTATTTTATAAGGGTTTTACAATCAAAAACCTTCATTCTAGGGTCTATATATAATATAATGTAATATAAAAGTGACATGTCATCACAGTATTTTTTAAATTTATTTATCATGATCAACATTACCTTGGCGAATATCGGATATTTTATGTATTATTTAAATATATATGCAATGTTACATAATATAGGAATTATGTGATGTGTTATTGGATAATATTGCCCAGATAAAAGTTCTGTGACTTTTTTTAATATTGATAAAAACTATAAAATAACTTTTACAACTTGAAAAATGCTCCTCGGTTAATTTATAACCGCTCATTTTAATATTCTAAAATTTTATAATCAAAATTCGATAAGGCAAAATATTTTTGAGTATTTTATAAGTGGAGTTTCATCTCATTAGCATATTTAGAATTAATTTTTTTACCCTCAATCTATGTTGATGGCATAATTTTTTAAATGATTGGACCTTAACTAGAGTCAATTTTAAATAAAAACAACATTCTTAATAGCATTAATTGTTAATTTCATCATTTTATGATCATTTTGTACACAAAAATTTAATATGTAACAACCACACCTATTGCGAAATTTTTTTTTTCTTTTAAGTGTGGATTTAATACATCTCTAAGAAAATGAATGGCAGTTATATTGTTAGATGCATTATCGAATAAAATATAAAGAATTTTATTTGCAATCCTAAACTCTTGTATAACGCTCTTAATGACTTTTACAATAACCCTAACGTTATGTAAAAATTCAAAAGGCTTAAATTTTATAGTTCTTTTATTGAATTATCAATCTTCATTAATCTAGTGATAAGTAACACATATATAAATGCAAATTATTAACACCTCTTTAATTGTCACATGTGAAAGAAAATGTAGTTTCTTTATTCTAAAATAGCAATTAAAGTTTATTTTATTTCTTCAAATTTTTTAAGTTTATGTGTTTATGCTGTGGTTCTAAGTATTTTTTTAAAAGCTAGTTAATATTTTTGTATCATTTCAATAAAATATGGAGATTCACTTCGTGTAAATAGTTGATCATCTATAATCAACCTTTGACAATTATATCTCTAAACACAGTAGGGTCAAAACAAAAATTACTACTAACTATTTTACCTGCTATTTTGATTTATATTTGTCTATATAAATCTTTTAAGTATCCTAAATATTTTTTATCTATGTATCTTTTAAGAGTGTCTAATTCATCCTCTTTTATGTATACATACATTGCACTATAAACTTTACATCTTATTTTATTAAGCTCAATGTTTAAATGCATGTGTATTGAATGTTTATCATATCATAAACTTAAGTTGTCTATTTTAACTACTACCAGCAGTTGTAATTTTTATTGAATTTGTTGCATTATTAAGAGGTCGTTCTTTTAAAATATTTTTATAATCGAATAGAGGTAGAAATTCATCGATATCATAAGAAAATGCACGTGATCCTTGTGATAAGTGATGTGGCATTTTAATTTAATAACTAAAAATTAATTTTTAATTAAATTTAAATTTAATTTATTTATTCTAATTTTTTAATATAAAAATTAAATTAAATTCTAACTTTTTAATGCAAAAATTTAAATCAATTATAACCTTTTAACACAAAAATTCAAATCAATTCTAACTTTCTAATACAAAAATAATTAAATTCAACAATAATAAAATATAATATAAATAATTCTAACCAAATTAAATAAATAATAATTAAAAAATTAACAACAATAATTAATTATTACAAAAAATTATATATAACTAAGTTCCTAACACAAAATAATTAAATTCAATAATAATAAAATATAATATAACTAATTTTAATTAAATTATTAAAATTAAAAATAAATAACAATTGAAAAACCAATAATTCTAATTAATTATAACTAACAAAAATTATTTAAAATTAATAACTAAAAACAATAATAAATAAGTAAACAAATAACAATACAAGTAATAAACTTTAAAATAATTAACAAAAATAAATTAATTAAATACTA
>JAWDEX010000012.1:1598417-1613995 GCA_035221805.1 Trichilia hirta
ACAAAAGTCACCCAAAAAGCTTGAATCTTGTTAAGAAATTACACGCAAAAGGCAGAAATACTGAAATAGATGAGTAGAATTCAATTCTAAAAGTCCTGATAACCTAAATTCAGTCCTAAATTACCTTTTCCTCAGAAGTACTTTTCAGAAAACAGAGGAATGCATCCGAAAACTGAGCCCCACACTGGCCATTTTGCAGGTCAGCTATGCAAGGGCACTCTAATGCTTTCTGAACCTTCACATTGAGAGACTGAAAATGAGTCATTCAACTTCTTTAGAACAAATTTTGAAATAGTAAGGCAATGTATTTTGTATCAAGAGTGAAATTACCCCATTCCCATCATCACCATATGCTGCAGCTTCTGTACAAACAGATAGTGGTGTTGTCAAAACACAAAAGGAGAAGGAACCAACAACAAAGAAGTTCCATTGCAATTTCAACAATTATGACACAGGACAGCCTTGAAGAACACGGCACCATGCAGATTAAAAGGAAGATGAGAGAAGAATAGAACAATTCAAGAAGTAGAAGAATAAAAAAGCATTTGTTGACAAACCAAAACAATAAAATACAGTCCACTAATGCAATGTGATGTTCATTGGTGAAGTAAAAGCCTTCATAAAACAAAACTAGCCAAAATTGAACTCACTTTTGATACATATAAAAACATCTAGCAATCACTGAGAAGTAGAATTTTTGTTTATATTCAGTTAATTTGGAGCCGTTACCCATACCATACAGCCTTCAAACCTTTTCCAACTTCGAATGGAAGCTGCTTTAGCTTCTGTCCTTAAGTGGCAAAAAGACACAAGATAAGAAAATATAAGCCCAAAGTTCACATATATAAACTCAAAATCCTAGGATCAAAACACAATATATTCCGGATCACAAGCTACTAATGAAGGTTTTCCACTATTTTCATAATTCCTAGATTAACCAAAAAGGACCAAATCTTGTTCAGAATTCCTTAAAGCGTGCTTAGGTCTAAGTTCATGTTTGAAACAGTCCTCTCTTTCAAAAGTTACAACTTTGCAAGAATTCTCATAAGTCCGGGTCTACCATTAAAATCCCCTGTTACATTTCACATGCCAAATCCAAACTCACGGCATTAATGCACATATACGCAAATTACAATTTCACACAGACATTTCTACAAACATCTAACTATCATTACTATAAACCTTCTTACGTACTCACATTTAACATAACAAAGTAAGAAAAGAAGTGTTACCAATTACAACCTGATATAAGAGATTCCATGGAAGCTGCAGGTTGACTATTTTGTGTTGATGCTGACTGCTCGGTTCCATTTTGATCAATTGCCTCGCTTTGAACTTGACCCATATTCCCCTTATTGATACTTTGATTAGAACGCACTCGAAAACTTTTTTTAGGCAATCATAGAAAAAAAATGAAGCAGTAGTCACTCAACCTTTCCTGCAGAATCACCCAACTTTCCTGGGAGAGTTACTGGAGATATGTTGCAGGAGGGACTGAAGAAGAATTTGATTTAGTTTTAATATTGTGATAATAACTTTTGAGTCCGTAAATGCATATAATTCATCAAGAAAGTACGACATTTATTTATTAATATCAATAGATCCACAACTTTGTTTAAAAGTATAAAAACTTGGAAACTGATTATTATTAGTCCTTAATTCAATATTGTGTAAAAAATTTAATATAATCCTAAGTTTTAAAGTTAAGCACATGGTTTTATTTTTTTTCCTTTCAACATACTTTATAAAAATTTTACAGGTAAATTCTTTTCTTTAAGAATTAAAGAAAATAATAATTTTTCTAAACGCTGAAGATATTTATATTTTTGAAAGTACATTGTCAATGGCTTTTGAAAAAGAATATTCTTAAAAAACTTCTTCTTCTAAGATTTATAGAAAATTATAGGTAAAGAAAATTTTGTAAAAATCTATTTAAATATCTCTTATTGCAATATTTATATCCATTTAGTTATATATATATTGACAAATTACAAATATTAAAATATTTAAAATAACTTTATTTCTTTAGTTATATTGTTATGAATTTTTAATTAATAATTCTAACTAATAAATTATTTTAATAAAAATATTGGAATATTGAAAATAATTATTATTTTATATTAAATTTATTTATTTGTTAAAATTATTAATTCACAAAGAGAACATATAATATGCATAAAAAATAATTTAAAAATACATCAAGAAATCTTTGATAAAAATTATTTTATCTATTAAATAAAAAAGTAATTTTTCTTATTTCTTTAAAATAGACAAAATTCTATTATTTTAGGTTGACTTTGTTCGTACACGAGAGCGAGGTGTTCCGCTTCGCTTCGTCTCCTAATGGAGGGATCCCATTGTATCGTATTATCCCTAGAAAAGGTCGAAAGCACAAACAGCCACGTGATGGGGCTGCTTTTGCTTTGCCCTTCTCTCTGTGGAGTTTTTAGAATTTTTATTTTTTTATTTTGGTTATTATGATTTCTTTTATTTATTTTAAGAAAATAAAAAAATATTTATATCTATATTTTGACAAATTGTTTCTAAATTTTTCTTATTTATATGATTATTAATTTTAAGAAATAAATATTTATTTTATAAAAAAATGAAATTATTTTAGATATTGTAATAGATTTTTTGTTAAAATAACTTTTTTATGTAGATTAAAAAAAAGTAATATTAATAAAATTAATTAAAGTATGAAATTATTTTAAATATTTATTATTTTTTATTAATTATAAATAAATAAATAGATTTAAAATACTGTAATAAAAGAATTTTGTGTAAATTTACGTAAACTTTCTACAAATGTCAGAGATTTCTAAAAATATCTAATTCAAAAACCAAATTCTATTTCATAAGAAAAAAAAAATCAATTTGACGCTTAAATTTTTTTTTTTTCTAATTCAATGAAAAAATAACTACTACAGGCGAGAAACCAGCCCAAGAAGAGAAAAAAAGGAAAGCCTTCCTTGATCTTCATATTTGTGTTCCCGCAATGGAAAGATATAATTTTTTTACCTGAAATCTTGGCATTATTCAGATAAAATAATCAAAGATCATATATAAACCAATCAGAAAATGGAAGCTGTTGTTAAGAAGGGAATATTGGAGAATTTCATGGTAACCCATCAAAATTCTTTCAAGTCTCTGTTTCAGCGCAAAAAGAAATTTCCAACCTCTGAAGAAGAATGGCCGGCGGATTCTCCCAGGCCTATTCCTCAGCTCTCTGTTCTTGCCAACTCTGTGGTCGCTCGTTGTTCTAAGTACTCTTTGTCCATCTTTCAACCTTCTTCATAAACAGCACTAATACGTGCGATTGATGATGAAATTTGTTTCATTTGAAAGAGAATGCTACGTTGTGAAAAGGGTTGTTTCTTTTCTTTTCTTTTCTTTTGGTGCGATTAACATGATCTTTACTTTTTGGATGTAATTAGGTAGAGGCTCCTTTTCACTTTATGGATGTCGGTAATCAGAAGGTTTAGTAAACATACGGAGAGAGTTACGTTAGAATGCATACGTATTTGGGTAAAGGTTCATCATTGAGTTGATGAATGTTCGAAATCAATAGGAGAATTCATTTCAGTTGTAGTTATTTTAGTTTTCTTTTTCTTTTTTTCTTTTCTTTTCTTTTTCTAATGGAATATATGTGTATTTACATGCCTCTCACTAGTAAGCATGGCACACTGGAAAGTTGTCTTGCAATGTTCTACATTATAGAGAGTTGTGTCGCAATGCTATAAAAAGCATTGAATTTAAGTTCAATCTCGCTTCATTTTTCATTGTGATGCGTTGTGTAATGTTGAACTTAGATTTATTTGGTATTTGGATTCATCGCTGTTGTCACTTGATGCATGATAAATTCAGGGCATATAGTGAACTTCCGTAAATAGTTAGATCTTTGGAAAATTGCCTTGATTTGTACTTTATTTTGCAATGATGCCCTTACTTTGATTAGAAGTTAAAATCATTAAGGCTTCATTTAGGATTGTGATGCTTCTACTATGCTTTGAAAGCACAATAAAGTGCTTGATGGAGTCCACTTAATTTTGCACTTGTATTTGACATCAAACAAAGTTGCAGTACCATAGTACCAAATAAAGCTTAAATGGGAAACTAAGGTTTAACTTCCCCTGAAATTGTGTATTTAGCATAAACAACTTTGAGATACCAACGGCAAATCTTTTTTGCCTATGAGGCTAAGATGCTCAACAACCAGGCTGACAAGCTTTCTTTCCTTGTAATTGCACTGCCTTTACACGCATTTTGCAATAATGCAGGATCCTTAAAGTCTCCCCTGCAGAATTACAGCATTGCTTTGACATTGAGCTGCCTGAGACTGTTAAGCAACTATTTACGTATGCAAGGAATTTTGTAGAGTTTTGCTCATACCAATCACTCAACGTGACAAGTAGATGCCCTGATTATCTGGGTGACCCAGCATTCCAACATTTGACATATGACATGATGCTTGCATGGGAGGATCCCAGCGTCGAGACTACATCAGAAAACAAAGTGAGACTGCCCATTGTTGGTACATATCAGTATTTGTAAGATATAGGAATAATACAGATTAAAATATTTTTAGTATAGAACCTTGGTTTTTCTGCATTTTTAAGCTTGACATTATTGGATTACTTCTTTTCAATTGTAGGAATCTTCTTCTTACAGTAATCAGGAGGTTGAGGATGATGATGGGTCATCACTATTTCATTTTAGTTCCACAAATTTGGCTGTTCAGGTTCTACAGTTACCTTCTTACCATCTTCTTTATTTGCAGATACTTGTTAAGATAGCAAGTACGTGCGGCATGGTGATGATAATTTGCAATCTTGGGCCTAGGACCATTAGTGATCAGCTTAATTGTGTATTTCCATCAGGTCGATGACAAAAAAACTGTTGGTCCAGGGGCTTTTGCTCGAATAGCTCCTGTTTGTGCTGCTGTTGCAGATGTAATAACTGCTCACAATCTTTTTGATGCTCTCACAGGATCTTCAGGCCACCGACTCCACTTTCTCATATATGAAAAATATCTTCGAAGCCTTGACAAGTATGAACGGCTCATTGATCTTTGTTAATTTTTTGAGCTCCAATTGGTTATTTTGTTGTAAATAACATGCTAAGTCACATATATATAACAATTCCACTATACTTGTTACGTATTTCAATTCACTGTTATAATATTTGATGATGCTTCAAATAACACTACCTCAGCATCCTGCAACCTTTGGATTGAATTAGAGGAATACACTTTATGTTTTCTTTATATTGACTATTAAAGCAATTATGCTTTATCTAATTGTGAATTGAAGGTTGCATAAAATCTGCCCCAAAGTATTTTGGGGACCAATAATAATCCCTAATGTTATGTTTACTCAATAGTGATAATATCAAACTGGTGAAAAAGCTGTATTTTGTGCTTTAGGTACTTGGAATCTCAGCCTTTTCAGCAATGATAGGGTTTGGATTTCCCATTTTGCTTAAATTTTAGTTGGCAGTGAATTAAATTGCATCAAGTGAGTTAATAAAAGATATTGTCTGAGGAATACGTCTGAGAGGTGGGAAAAGTTCTTTTGAATCCACGAGAAAACTCATGGAAGATTTTTGTTAGTCTTGTCCTCTGGTAGTTAAAAGTGATTATTAACTGCCTCACACTGTTGTAGGCTATAAAAGTAAGGATTTTCCTTATGTTATGTTTTGATGTAGTATTTGTGTTTGTTGATTGTTTGGACTGTATTTGTCATCTGAATATTCATATATCTATGGCTCTCTTCCCATCTGCAGGGTTTTAAGTCCGCAAAATATGCACTGGGCCCTTCAGTTTCAAATCTTCAGCTTGCTGAAGGTGAAATTATTCTTGATGTTGATGGTTCAGTTCCCACTCAACCAGTTCTGCAACATATTGGCATCTCTGATTGGCCTGGTGAGTCATTATTTACTGACATGGGTCAAATATCTAGAGGTTTGATCAGAATATCCAGCTGTCCATGTTGATTTATAGCTATAAACCCTTATCACAGTTGTTTAGCTCTCAAGTTTGTTATTTTGGTTGAACATTGCTAAAAATACTATGTGCTTGTGTGGCCTAATTCCAATGTTGTAATTGCACCTTCTTCAATCAATATTGTGTTAGTGGGCGCAATAATATGATTCACATCATTTGACTCACAATGTGTATGGTCTCTGAACAATCATCACTGTTTGTCTTGAGTTTTCAATTGAAAGAATCCGGTGGCAAATTCAACCGAGGATTTCTTTCTCCCTCAGAATTTTGTTTGTATTCATTGAAAATATGTTTTGTGTAGGGCGGCTGAGTCTAACTAATTATGCTCTGTACTTTGAATCATTGGGAGTTGGTTTATATGAGAAAGCTGTTAGATATGATCTGGCAACTGATATCAAGCAGGTCATAAAGCCCGAATTGACTGGTCCATTGGGTGCTCGTCTTTTTGATAAAGCTGTGATGTACAAGTCAACATCTGTGTATGTTATCCAAAAACAGATGCCAAACATTTTTGTATAATTGTATGACTCGGGTTTATGGTTATCATTTTTGTCATCTTCCATTTTGATGTTTGGTTTTTTCATGTATCTACAGAGAAGAGCCTGTTTATTTTGAGTGTCCTGAATTTAAAGGCAATTCTCGCCGGCAGTATTGGTTGGATATATGTCTTGAGATTCTGCGTACGCACAGGTTTATTAGAAAAAACAACTTCAACAAGACTCAACAATCGGAAGTCCTAGCAAGGGCTGTATTAGGCATTTTCAGATATCGTGCAATTAGAGAAGCTTTCCACATCTTTCATCCCAATACAACGCATTGCTTGCTTTTAATCTAGCTGAAAGTCTACCAAAGGGAGATATAATATTGGAAACTCTCTCAAGTCGCTTAACTTCTGGATGTTGGTGGTGCTCAACGTGATATGATTGGGAGTCTACATGCCAAACAGAAGCTGAAACTGTACCCGGTGTCAATCCTGACACTCACTCAACTTGGATTCATTTCACAAACAGAGACATGTCTGGGTGGCAAAGTGGAAGTGGATATCCGTGTTGGGGAGATAAATCCTTTGGAGATAGCAGTGAAAAAGTCTTTAACGGACACAGGAAGGGTCGCAGCTGCACAGGCAACTGTGGACCAAGTGAAGGTGGAAGGGATCGATACAAATGTTGCAGTAATGAAGGTTGATTGATGATAAAATTACTGCTAAATGATGTTTTCTTTTTTGTCTTCTGGCTAAAATATCATATGTTAGGGTAGATTTTTATTGCTCTGTGACAGTTTGGGTTTATTGGTCTCTGAAATTTACAACATATTGAGCATATTGGATAAATTTCGGGTATATATTTCAAAAGTTGACAGAATTTTGATTTCTTCCTTCATTGTGTAGGAGCTGTTGTTTCCTGTTATTGTAATAGGTACCCATCTTGAACTTTTGGCCTCGTGGGAAGCCCCTTTTAAATCGACGACATTTCTGATGTTGGGAATCATCGTTATTTTATGGTAACCCATCTTTGACTGCCATACTGCATACTTGGTTAGGAGATGGTATGATTTATTGTCGCATATCTCGGGGTTTTTATAAGACCCCATTTTTTCAATGCTATAATTTTTTAAGTAATAAGCTTTGACTGGATGTGTGATCTCACTTCTGACATTTTTTAAATTGCACGCTTGTCAATAGTTTAGACAAAACTGTGCAATAAAGCATGTAATTTGCTGTATAGGGGGTGGATTGGCTATATATTGGCATCAATTTCAGTATTCTTTGCAGTTCGCATGCTCTGGTTCAGGCATTTTAAGAAAGGAAAGGCGTTAGAAGCCTTCAGAATTACACTTCCCCAAAATAAAAATGCAGTTGAGCAGCTCATGACTCTACAGGAAGCTATTTCTAAAGTTGAAGCACTTATTCAAGCTGGAAACATAATTCTTCTGAAAGTAAGAGCTCTGCTCTTTGCAGTGATTCCCCAGGTATGTATAAAGCAAACTAGACACTAGCATGGACTGCATATGAATATTATTGTTACTCCAATATTTTCAACATTGATATCTTCTTTTTGGTCTGCCTACAGGCCACTGACAAGGTCGCGCTGCTGCTGGTTTTCATGGCTTCAGTGTTTGTGTTTGTGCCTGTAAGATACGGAATTCTGTTTGTATATCTAGAGGCTTTTACGAGGGAACTGTCATACAGGACAGAAAGCAGTGACAAATGGTTGAGGCGGCTAAGAGAATGGTGGTTTAGGATACCAGCAGCTCCTGTTCAGCTAATTAAAGCTGAAGACAAGAAGAAAAAGAAACGATGAGAACTATTTGCTACCGTAAATTACTAACAGCAAAGTGGAAATCTTTTCTACTAAATTGTTGTTTCAATCCCAATATTGAGACGTTAATTCTAAGTCATTCCTTTTGTTTACAGATAGATTACCCGTTTATTTAGCAACTTGGCGATATTTTTCTAATCGCGCTCCTTGGCCAGTGAAACAATTTCAAAATACAGATCCTCTGAGGGGCAACACAATTTGTCATATATGATCTTCTCCAGTTTAGAAAAACAATTCTTTTTTCCCCCTTTCTTTAATATTACAAAAAAAAAATTATAATTGAAACCCCTCCCGAGCCCAATATAAATGGGGTTTGAGCTCCTGACGTCTCACAACACCTATATAGATTTAAAAGAATTCTACATAGTAACAGTAACGATCGAGTAAAGCCATTGAATGCATGGAGTAATCCTTGCAAGCCAAACATCAGATGACAACCATCTAGGAGGTCCAACATATAATCTCTTGAAGATACATTTTCATTACGCCCTCTTGAATTTATTTTTTCATTAAGCAACTCCTACCCAGCGTATCAGCAGACTGCAGATTGTGTTTCCATCATAGAATTAAACCATATTTATCAGCACTACGAAGAAAGGCTGAAATAAAAATGAAACCAATTTCAACATCAATAGTAATTAATTTCCCTATTAAAGAAGTCAATTACAAAGGGAATTCACAAACGTTCATGCTATTATCTAAAGCAATGCAGACATGATGACTGTTTGGATACGGAATCAACTATGTTATACTTGAACTCCCTTCAGGGAATGTGACTTCAAAAGTTCTGTTGAAAATGGTAAAATGGAAAAGTTGGGCTAGGTGGAAACAAAAACGTAAACAGATGAAAAAAGATGTTTACAACTTGCATCAAACATTATCTGGCCAGAACTCCCTCCGAAAGGCCCGATCAAATTCTGTTTCCTGCAAAAGTCTTTCTAACTCCTGCATCTTCCTCATCCTTTTAGATGCCTTGGATTTCTTCGGAGGTGGTTTCCCCTAGAATTTATTGGTATGATATTAGCAAAATGCAAATAAATTACATAACAAAAGATCTGGAATACTAAAATAATGACCATCAGAGGTCCTGTATAAATTTATAACTATGAGAAAATACAAGATACTGATTTGTTCTACAACAGTCAGCAGACCTCGCATTTGATGTATTTGCTTGAATGGCATTAGCAAATATGTCCAACATTTAGCTAAACATAATTGGAAGGAAAATTCAAAATGAGACCAAACCAAAGATTTTCAAAGGGTTATAATTCTCAATGGGGTGGTTCAGAAAAGGATGCAAATATAGTTTTTCTTTCTGGTGTCTATATTTACTGTTTTAATACCATGACATTCTAACCTCAACAGCAAAATCTACGTAATCTTACTTTTTCTCAACAGGATTTGTATACAGATTCCACCATAATAATCATAAGTCACAAACTTTGATAGCTACGGCATTTTATACCTTTCAAGTTTCATTTTCACCAAATATTCATCTGATGAAAAACTGCACAAAGAAGGAAACAAATTTTCTAAATATGACTAACAAAATCAAGAAAACGCACCTCTTCAATTTTGCGCTCAGCTTGAGGAGCTTCAACACGTTTTGGTGTTTTCTTATTTACTTTCTCTGCTCCAATACCTCGTTTATTGTTCTTCATGTAAGTTTGTATCGGCTCCAATCTACCCTGCTTGCACCATAAAATCTTTGGTCAAAATGAAACAAAAATTCTATTCAGGGTCTACAAATGCGCCAAAGACAAACAAAAAAGTACAATTTACCAGCAAAGACAAGTCATGCACATAAGCAGCATGACATGAAACATACTACTTTTTTCCCTGTACATAGACTCAAAATCACCTAGAATCAACTAAAAAAGTCTACCCAATTTCAATTATCAAAAAAATCCATAATTTTTAATTTGAAAAGAGAAAAACGAAGTACTATGCCAACTTATTGATGGACATATATATGATTGGGCTAATACCCCGCCTTTGGATAGCAAATGCATGTAACAAAAAGAAACCTATTTATCTTATAAAGTCATTCTTTTTTTCAAGTTACTCCTTCAATTCTTAAACTTTCATCCGTAATTTGACTCATACATTCATAATATTCAAATTCAAAAACCGGGTAATGAAAATTATACCCGAAGAATGGGAAATTTTCACTCACCTGCTCAGCAATTCCAAGCCCAGTTCCTTCTTTCCATCCGTGCTTCTTCAACAGCTGCAAAAAACATAAAACCCGTAAAAAACTATCACTTTTACAAACCAAACAAGATAACCCATAAGTCAAAAGATACCTTAAACCCTATATTGGAGGAATTAATAGCTGTTGATGAAGCCCAAAATTCCTCTCCCATCCCTTTCTTCGCCTAAATCCGCCAAAACGGAAACCTTCAATGCTGGGTTACGAATTTCAGATTTCAATTTCCAAGCAAGCAAACGTGAGATGAAATAGCTGATAATACCAAAATTAAGCTACCGCCCTTTGCTTAATGCCTTTTACATGAATATCCTAATTTTTATGGGAAGTTACCCAATTATCCTTATTTTATAACAAAACCTAACACAACTTGGGGAATATTTTTTTTATATATGCCTGAATAATAAGATATACTTTTATAAATTTTGTTTGTTTTATAATTCTTTTTTTTTTTTTTATTCTGAAGTCTGAATAAAATTTTTTTAATTTAACTCTGAAAACTTAGTAATATTAAATAAAATTAAGTTAAATTTTAGCCTAATATTTCGTATTATGGTAGTGCATGCTAATATAATAATTTCATGAAAGAAGTATATAATAAAATTGAAATTTCCAAAAATTGTCAACTGATCATGTGATCACTTAGCCATATGATCATTTATATTGTATATACAAGTTAGTGACCTAAAATAAAGGAGATATCAATTAACTGTTTGAGAAACATTGGTATAATATTACTGATTTGCAGGTCGAAACATTGGTATAATGTCATCTGGGACGTATATTATACTAATTTAAGAAAGAATAATAACTGGTATATTATAATATTATTTTTGACTTGTAAGTTTGAAGCATATAATTTATTATTTTGTTTGATAAAATGATAATTCCATTGTAGCTATTTTAATAAAGTTAGAAGTGACTCAACTTTTACATGCTACCTGTCACAGGGCTTGAATTAGTCATACTTGCTCAAGCTTAGCATAACGTTTGTGTTGGGCCGAGCGGATATAGGCATATATGGAAGTGCATATGAGAAAAAAATAAGGCGGTGTTGCAAGTTTGCTGGAAACGTGCAACGAAGGTGCGGGCAAGAGACAAGCAAGCGCCGAGGCGCGAGAGCGCGCCACCCTAAATGGGCACATGCGGCAGACCGCATGCCAAGCGCACAAGGCGCTCCACCCATTGGCTCCCGCATAAGGAAGGATGCGGCGCGGTGCTACTCATGCGCGCACGCAAGTGGGGCAAGCGTGCGTGCATCACTATTGTGCGAGAGGTGTAGGTGCCACGCCGCATATAGCGTACGGGCAGTGGCTCGTTAAAGCGAGCGATGACCTGAGCGAGTCTAGGCAAGCGCAACGCAAGCAGAGCTTGCGGGGTGAAGCGTTGCGTATGGGCTCATATCCCCAGCGGGCGGGGACTCAGTGGTGCAATGGATTGTGCCACTAACGCTCTAAGTGGGCAGGAGTGTCTTCACACTCGGTTCAACCTGTGCATTTAGATTAAATGTATAGGAGTACTTACGGGCACGTTGCATTCATATCTCTCGTGTATTGATCCATGTTGTATTAATTAATGATTGTATGTACGGGCATAACTTGTAAATGCTTTGTTATTATAATTAATGAAAAGTATTGAGTTTGGTGCTTCTTTATTACAACTATGTTGCGTTAATTATAATATTATGTGTACTTGCAGTTAACTAACTTGCTATTGCTATAAAGCCTCGCTACGCTGCGTGGGGTTGGTTAGTTAAGCTAGAGAACTTGGCGCCATTACGCACTCTTGCGGCATTTTAGAAAAGAGCCTGTGATAAGTTGGTATCAGAGCTGCGTTCAAAGGAACCAGAAAAGTTAGCTGCACACACACAAGATGGCTAGAATCTCACTCAAGGATCGAGTTAGACGCTTAGAAGCTATAATTGGCCTAATAGAGCCAGAGGCCACTCCGTTGGTTGAAGTGGTTGCTATGCAGACAGAAGAAATCAATAACTTCAAACAAACTTTCACTAGCTTTATTGAGGAATTCTCCAGGAAGCTGAATGGGGTAATGGAGGATGTTGCGGCGATGACAGAGGTCTTAAAGTCGAATATCGAGGACCTTGAGGGGGAGATAGTGTTGATGAAACGTGCGATTTGTAATACTATCGTGTCTTCAGAGGAGAAGCCCTCCACGATCAAGGTGCCAGAGCCTAAGGCTTTTATAGGCACGCGGAGTGCCAAGAAGTTAGAGAATTTCTTATGGGATGTGGAGCAGTATTTCAAGGTTGCCCATGTGCCAAGTACAGAATAGGTTACCATCGCCAGTATGTACCTTGAGGGGGATGCTAAGCTTTGGTGGCGGAGCAGACTTCAAAAAGATGCAGATTCAGACCGACCAATCATAGAGACATGGGATTCATTCAAACAAGAATTGCAGAGCCAATTCTTACCTGGCAATGCAAGTTGGATTGCCAGGGAGAGATTGAAAAAGTTAAAGCATACCGGTACCGTGCGAGATTATGTGAAAGAATTTAGTTCCTTGATATTGGATATCAAGAACATGTCAGATGAAGATAAGCTCTTCAACTTCATGTCAGAGTTGCAATCATGGGCTCAGTTGGAGCTTAGAAGGCAGGCAGTCAAGGACTTGCCTAGTGTAATTGCTGCTGCGGAAGGCTTGGTTGATTTGAAGTTCAGTACCCCATCCCAAACTGAACCAAAGAAAGCAGGGAAGGGTAAGAAGGCTGGATATGCCAAAAGTGACGGGAAAAAGGAGACAAGGACCAGTAAGCCCACCAAGCCAGGAAAGCAAAGCAAACAACAGGTATCGAAAAGCATAGGGTGCTTCATTTATGACGGGCTGCACCGGGCAAAAGAGTGTTCGAAAAATGAGAAGTTGCATGCTTTGATGACAGAGGAAGAGACGCCAATGTCAGAGAAGCAGACACTCATGAACAACACGCTAAAGCTACTTAATGCCATGAGAGAGGGAGTGAAGTATGATGACTATTTTCAAGGGCTCATGTGCATGACAGTTCAGATTAATAGAGTGCCAATTCGGGCCATGCTCGACATAAGAGCCACGGCTAACTTTCTAGCCGTGCAGAAGGTACCACGAATTGAATTAGAAGTGTCAACAACACATAAGCAGGTGAAGACTATAAACTCCCCAAGTATGGCAGTCCAACGGGTGACAACAGGGAGCCTAAGGGTAGAACCTTGGGAGAAGACAATGAATTTCACAATCATGGCCCTTGACAATTTTGAGTTGATACTCGAAATGGAATTTTTTGTAACGGCAATAGTGTATGCAATTCTATATGCAAGGAGCTTATGAATAATGGACTTGGAGGTCCCATTTCTTGTGCCATGCGAGTTCGTTGTACATGGGAGTAGAGCGGGGCCGTCACTCTAATCTGCTAATAAGTTTGAGAAAGGGTTGAAGAGGAGGGAAAGTTCCTACTTAGCGGCATTGGTTGAAGTGAAGCTAGATCAGGTTGTTGAAGTACCTGATGAATATGCAAGATTGTTAGAGCAGTTTGCAGATATTATGCCGTCAGAACTTCTTAAAACCCTACCACCGAGGCGTGCAGTGGATCATATCATCGAGTTGGAACCTGGTGCAAGACCCCCTGCATAGGCTCCTTATCAGATGGCGCCTTCCGAGTTGGTGGAACTTCAGAAACAATTGGACGAGCTTTTAGATGCTGGGTACATCCAACCTTTCAAGGCTCTATTTGGCGCACCGATTTTGTTTCAGAAGAAGAAAGACGGCTCAATGCAGATGTGCGTGGACTATCGCTCATTGAACAAGGCAACGGTGAAGAATAAGTATCCTGTCCCCAACATAGAGGAGCTGTTCGATCGCCCAGAAAAGGCCGCCTTCTTCAGAAAGCTTGATTTAAAATCAGGGTATTGACAAGTTCGCATCGCAAAAGAGGATGAGCGAAAGACAGCTTGTGTGACAAGATACGGGTCATATAAGTTTCTTGTAATGCCTTTCGGGTTAACCAATGCCCTAGCAACCTTCTACAACTTGATGAATGATGTGCTCTACGAATATCTTGATCGCTTTGTGGTAGTATACCTCAATGATATAGTGGTGTATAGCGAGTCGTTGGAGGAACACTTGTGAAACCTGAAGTTGGTGTTCTTGAAGTTGCGAGAGCATCAACTATTTATCAAAAGGAGAAATGCGAATTCTGCCGAAAGGGAGTCATGTTCCCTGGTCATTGGGTGAGCCAAGGTAAAATTCAGATGGACGAGGGCAAGGTGAAAGCTATTCTTAATTAGCCTGTGCCGAAAAAGGTGACCGAGCTCAGATCATTCTTGGGGTTAGCGAACTACTATCGGAAGTTCATCAAGGATTACTCTAAAGAGGTAAATGTATTAACTGATTTGCTGAGGAAAAATCGAAGATGGGAATGGATCGATGCATGCCAAACAGCATTCGACGAGCTAAAGCAAGCTATAGCTTTAGAGCCCGTCATCAAGCTGCCAAACTTTGGGGTGCCATTTGAAGTGCACATGGATGCTTCGGATAGGGCCATTGGCGGCTTCTTGGTTCAAGAAGGACATTTGATTGCTTTCGAGAGTAGAAAGTTAAAGAATGCTGAGCAAAGGTATTCGACACACAAGAAGGAGATTACCGCAGTAGTGCATTGCTTAAGCATATAGAGACATTACTTGCTAGGCATAGTTTTCTCTGTGGTAACGGATAATATGGCCAACACTTACTTCAAGACACAAAAGAAGCTATCTCTGAAGCAGGCAAGGTGGCAAGAGTTTCTTGCCGAGTACAACTTTGTGTGGGTACATAGGCCTAGGAGGCAAAATCAAGTAACATATGCCCTTAGCCGTAAAGATGTTGAGGAATATGTTGTGGCTTCAATGACGGCAATCTTAAATTTCATTGACCAACTCCAAGACCAAGTAAACATAGATGCTAAATATCAAAAACTCCGCGAAAGAATCAAGCAAGGGCTTGTGCGGAGATACTAGGTCAAGGATAACTTAATCTACGCACAAGGTAGAAGACTATATCTTCCTACAAGAGGGGACATGAG
>JAWDEX010000012.1:1614095-1662749 GCA_035221805.1 Trichilia hirta
ACCATGCAACAAGCCAAAATTCTCTTCTTTTCGGTGTTTTATTTTGACATGATTACTCTGGTGGGTTTGATTGGCAACGTAATGGCGAAATCTGTATCAGTTTCAAATAGTCAGCTCTGTCGCTTCCCCGTGCTTTGCCAGGACTCTCACATAGATGCCTGATTTCCTGCTTTTTCATGTTTTAATTTACGTAACCAGTGTTCTATTTCAATTCCATACCACACAAAGAATTCATCTCTTTCTTCATGGATTGATTTAGAGAAATTTGCTGCAGCAAAGTCTTTAGAACTATACCAGTTTGATATAGGCAATTTTGTCTGTTGTTTGTACAATGTTGCTAAGAATTCTGGATGATGCCAAATTTGGTCACATCACTGTAGCTTTTGTCCTCTGACATAACTCCCATCGTATCCTTTTTCACACCATTTTCTGACTTTTCACATAAGATTACCCAGAACTTGTGTTGAGTTTCAGGACCATTTAGTGATGTTTATGTTTTGTTATCAACAATATTCATCATCATTTGATGACCTAATAGCACTCACTTCATCTTCGCTTGTATCAAAGGTCCTAAATTGTTATATTCTAACTCAACTAAATGCTAATTTTCCTTTTTTCTCATTGGAACCACAAGAGTCAATAATTTTGGTTCTTCCTGGAGTTTGTCTAGCGTGCCCAAGTAGACGAAGGGATTCAGATTTGTTTATATAGTTTTTGAAGAGTCAAGCTTTGCGGTACTAATCAATGGAAGAAAGAGTTTAGTTCCTGACCAACCAATCAAAAAGGATTGATTTGCCTGCATTTTCCACGCATGATTTACACAATTATTATGTCTACCCCAAGTCCTACTTCTTTGTGTCTATTTTCTCCGAGTCTTGCCTGCAATTTCCAAGTCAACTTGCGTGTTTTGAAGGATAATGAACATAAATTCTGTAGAAGAAATCAGCAACACAAATCGCTCAATTAAAGATTTCTTTGAGTAGCAGATAACAGTTTATGCTTGGTTTAGCTGTTATTGCTTATGTGCATTTGGGAATGGCTCGTTCCTCTTGTCTTGTGTTCTTTATCTCTCGTCTTTTTCTTCTTTCATTATCCAAAGATGTGAAATTGTACACTCAACAATGTCCATATTTCCCTGGTTGAAAGCTCGGCTATATGGGCTTTCCCTTCTCCAATCGGACGCTCCCTGACTGTGGTTTGATGATGGTAGATAACTGTAACGAAACAGTTCAGAAGATTCGACTTGGGAAGGATGGGCCATGGTGTAATATTACGGACATCGATCAGGATGATTCACTTACACTTGAAGACTGAGTGTTTCAAAATCATTTACAAAACCGTAGACATGAAATTATCAAGAATTTTACAATTCCCAGTTATCCTTTTCTCTTTCTTCAAATCCAAAACAGTTTAACCCTGTTCAAATACCCCCTAACTCTCGGCACTAAGCCCCCAAATTTCGGTGTTCCCTATGATAAATCCGTTTTCTATTACCTTCCCCTTGCGCTAGGGACGGGGAAAAATTTTGCCTAGTCTTCCAACAGGATGTTCAGTTATTCAGCTCCCAACAAATAAGGCTCGAAACTCTTCTGACTTGTTTATTTTGTTGATTGGTGTGTTCACTCTTCAAGGGTATATACCGTGGGATTATTTCCGCTGTAATGAGAGCGGGGGTCCATGCCGAAGTTATAGCAAGGAAAAATTTTGTTGTTCTGAAACAAGAGAATGCTATGATTGGCATGAGAGGGGAGAGATGTCAAAGTGATAGCAAGGAAAATTTAATCGTTCAAAGACAGGTATCAAAATTACAGGAGGTTCTAGGACTAGTTCATGAATATATGACGTTTTTTTCGTTTCACTTTCGTATGCATTTTGTTCTGAAACATTATTCATTTTCTATACATTCACATAACCTTAGCTTATTTTAATAACATGCCACGAAACTGATTCCTCCCTTTCTGAATGAGGTTGTTTTTTTGATTTACTTCCAATGGCTCCTTACCCGGATAAAGACGAAGGGCCAGTTTAAATAAAGATTTATCCGTTTCCTGTCCAATACTGTCTAGAAATAGGATGATTTGATCACATCATACAGGTTGTATTATCTAAGTGAACACCATTTTTCTTTCTAACTCAATTGAATCTTTCTTTCTTTTCGTGGAAATCGCAGGAGTCGAAGCAAATATTTATTCATGGGGATTCATTTTCGCATATCCAAGCTTTTATGTTTTGCGTTGTTGATATGGGGGGTTAGATTGTAATTTTCGAAGAGTCAATGAGTCAAGTCTTTGTAGTACTAGTTAACGGAAACATAAGAGTTATAGCTCTCTGGCCTGCCTATCGAAACGATTCATATTACCAAGCAATTTCCAGCCTCATGTATGATTTCCCGACTATTCCAAAATTTTACTCCTCTCAAGTCTTCTCCATACAATTTGCGAGTCAACTAGCTTTGACCGATAATCAACTCAAAAATTGTGAAGAAACCTATAACACGAGCCATTTGCTTGGTTTAGTTTACTTCTGATGACAATTTGAATGGATCGTTTCTCTTATCATCTGTTAGACTGTTCTTTTTTATCTCTCAGCTTTCGCTTCTTTTATAGGCTGAACATGAAATATTATTCAATTCAAGATGTCACGATTTCCACTGTGGAAAACTCCGACACATCGGTTTCCCTTCTCCAATTGGACGCATCCTGAATGTGGGTTGATGATAGTCGATTACTGTAACGAACCAGTTCAGAAAATTTTGGGGCATAGCTTGAGAAAAGAAGGATCTTGGTATAACATTGCAAACATATCCGAGAACAATACAAGTACGCTTCAAGATCAAGTGTCTCAATAATCCTTTAAAAATTTGATACTTCCCAGCTCTCCTGTATTCTCCTTTGAAATTGCATCCAATCTAACCCTGTTCAAATGCCCAGCATATCTTGACCTAAGCCCACAAATTTCAGTGGCTTCTGCAAAGACTGGTTTATTTATTACAATCCGTTTCACACGCGGTGGGGAGAATGATTTATCTACTCTTCTACCTCGATGTTCTCTTATTCAGCTCCCCCTGAATAATAAGACTCAAAACCCTACTAACGTGTTTAGTTTGCTGAGTGGTGTTTTCTCTCTTCAAGTTCATGTGCTGCCACAATGTTTCGAGTGTACTAGGAGAGATGGCCGATGTCAAAGTGAGAGCAAGGGAAAATTTTATTGTTCACAAACAAAAATAAATGTTTTAAGGATACCATGGGCAAAATTTATTTTTCAGCAGGTATCAAAATTATAGGAGATTCTAGGGCTAGTTCATGAATACATACGTGTTCTTCTTTTCGCTTTCATAGGCTTTCTGGTCTGAATTGAATGACCTTCTAGGAAAAAAATTCTTCTCTTTTTACAAGCATTGCTTTGTTTGGAGACTTCAACTGACCCCTTACCCGGGTCAGGAGAAATTTGCTAGTATGTCGCAGCAAGATCTATGTAAGTTTGAGATGTGCAATTTTATACGTGGCTGTGCAGTACTGTCAAGAGTCTGGATGATTTTGATCGTATTACTGCAGTTTCTATTGTCTAAACTGACACCATTTTATTTGTAACTCCGTTGCAGGTGACCCGAAATGGAAAATAGTCATAGGTAATGCACCTCCTTAATCAAACAACTTATTGACACGAACAATTTTGATGATGGGAAAGTGTTTTCTCAGTCCATTTTGCATTTTAGTTTTCTGTGCACCATTGAAAGAAAATTAGCAAACGTTTTGTTCGTAGTATGTGCTTTCCTCAAAGTCATTGTGCCGATAAAAAAATTAAAGCTCTTCTTTTCTCATTAGGTGTTGGAGTAGGGGGACTAGTTCTCCTGATTGCAGTTCTGTTGTCCATATGTTTTATACGCATTTGGAAAAGAAAAAAATATGCTTCTCGAAATCTCCCATCAGCAAATACTTCTTCCCTTACTTCCTCAAAATTGGACCTGGAAACCGGCACTGTCTATTTTGGAGTTCCCATCTTCTCCTACAGTGACCTTGCAGAAGCAACAAATAATTTTAATTATGAGAAAGAACTTGGAGATGGAGGTTTCGGAACAGTATACCATGGTAAGAATGTAAACTTTGTAGTTTGTAGGATCACAATTTAAATTGTAAGATCGCCTTTATGAAATGCAGACTTTAACTTCTTGGTAAATGTACCTACTTTGATCGATATCAATCAGGTAAACTCAGAGATGGGCGCGAAGTTGCAGTCAAGCGCCTATACGAGCACAACTACAGAAGGGTTGAGCAGTTTATGAATGAAATTGAAATCCTTACACGTTTATGCCACAAAAATCTTGTCTCGCTTTATGGCTGTACCTCGCGTCACAGTCAGGGTCTACTCCTTGTGTATGAATTTGTTCCCAATGGTACTGTTGCTGATCATCTCCGTGGTGGTCAAGCTAAGTCTGGTTTCCTCTCATGGCCTGTTCGTATGAACATTGCCGTAGAAACTGCAAGTGCATTGGCCTATCTTCATGCTTCTGATATCATACACCGGGATGTAAAGACTAACAACATTCTCCTCGACAACAACTTTACTGTAAAAGTTGCAGATTTTGGACTATCCCGATTGTTCCCTACTGATGTCACTCACATCTCTACTGCTCCACAAGGAACTCCAGGCTATGTTGACCCTGAGTATCACCAATGTTACCAGCTAACAGATAGGAGTGATGTATACAGCTTCGGCGTTGTACTTATTGAGCTTATATCTTCACTGCCTGCAGTCGATATTACCCGGCACAGACATGAGATTAATTTGGCTAACTTAGCAATGAACAAGATCCAGAAATGCAAATTTGATGAACTGATTGATCCGTATCTCGGATATGATTCAGATGAAGAGGTTAAAAGGATGATGACTTCAGTAGCTGAGCTCGCTTTTCTATGCCTGCAACAGAACAAAGAAATGAGACCTTCCATGGATTTAGTTCTGGAGGAATTGGAGAGAATTCAAAATAGAGAACCGAAGTACGAAAAACTGAAAGAAAAGCAAGATGATGTCGAGAACTTAAAGAGTAAGCAACCACCATCATCACCACAATCTGATGAGGTTTCCCTTCTGAAAAATATAAGGCCGCTATCTTCACCAGTTTCTGTGACTGACAAATGGGTAAGCGACAACAGCACACCTAATGTAAGTAACTAAGGTTTTTTCTTGCTTGATTTGATCAGGTGGATGATGAGAATACTGTTTGGCAATTCATCTGCCTGTATTTTTTGGTGTTCATAGCAAAATGATAAGTATATTTATGCAAGGAAAATTAATGGTAGTTTTACAAGGAATAAGGAATGTATATAGTAGTAAAATGGAGTTGTTTCATGTACCCATTTACTTGTCCTTTTTGAATACTTTATTGTTGTACTAGAGTTCATAGTTTAAAGATGAAATCTTTTATTAATTTGAAGTCTATCTGAGTTTAAATTAGAATGATGAATGATTGGGTGTTCTTCAATAAATATACAATTGATTTAGTGTCATCGTCATATTCTATAATCTATATCGCTTCTGATACCAAATAAAAATTGATCAAATAACGCGTGGATTTCAGCTTTAATGCCCCACTTTTTCACCATTATCCGTGGGCTATTTCCTGAGTACAGCCCACTTAAAACTAATGGGCTAGCGGCCCATTATATTTTGTTTGATGCTTTTAATGCTCCAGTATTTTACCATTAAGATTCCGTGGGCTATTTCCTGAGTACAGCCCACCTAAAACTAATGGGCTAGCGGCCCATTAATTTTTGTATGATTCTTTTCTTCCCAAGAGGAAATAAAGTTGCCGTGGAATTTTCTATGCGCATACAACTAGACAAGAATAAAGGCCGTCCCTCTCGCTCCCTTCCTCCCTCCCTCCCTCCTTGATTTGATTCAGTCATATACGAGGGAGGATAATAACATACGGCTCCCTAATATAATAATTTTGTACTTTTACAAATATTAGTATTATTTTTTCATTTGTAATAGATGGGTCCTTAACCATTGTATACATAATAAAATTACTCCCCAAATTTGATAATTATAAAATTAAAATATAAAAATCAATAAAATTGGTTAGAGTAAATCACATAAAACAATACATTCACTAAATTAATAATAACTGAAAATTGAAATATCTTAATAAATTGAAACATAAAGTTAAAATTTTCTTTTATCATAATATTCAAATATATCAGAAAAAATTTAAAATTTTTGGCGTACATAACCTTATATACACTTTGAAGTGTACTTCGTTTACCTTAGTGAGAATCGTTACAAACAAAATGATTTTTTTTTCATTCTTTTAAGAAAATCTGAAACTTAGGGTGACTGGTTGTTATTATTCATTTTCGAACTATCTTGGAAAATGCACCATCATATTCTTACTTTTTTCCAATTCCATTCAAAGCACCAAGCTTTTGAATATCTTAAAAAAATAAAAAGAGGCAATTCCACAGTTTTCCTATTTAGATAGATCCCTTCTCTCTTTTCCAAGCAAAATCTCACGTTCCCCATTGCCATAGATTCAAAGCCTACAAAACTGTGAAGCCAAACGGAAACTTTTCTGTAGAATAAGGGAGAGAGTTTCAGAGAAAAACCTGTGACAAAAATGGCGACGTTGCAGAAGTTCAAGATCCTTGCAACGCAATGTGGGGTTGCTCAGAGTCCAACCCGGAGCCCCAGAACCAGCCCCCTGGTTCAACTTCCGCGGAAGAAAACCACCTTACGGATGCTACTGACACGAAACAGCAGCAGCCGGACGACGATCTGCAACAGAGAACAGCTTCCGAGTCCAAAAGAAATTGTCCCCGAGGAGGAGAACAGGGATAGAGATTTGATTTCTCATAGAAACAACAAATTAAAGGATCTGTTGGTGTCCTCGTTGGAAGAAGAAGAAAAAGTTGAAGAAAAGATTGCAGACAAGACACAGATTTTGTGTATAACGAAGGACTTGCATGGAATGGGAAGTGAACCGAGTTTGAACAAACCAGGTTGGGTTGGGTTCAGACATAGATTGTTACTAAGGAAAGTTTGGAGACCTATGCTGGCAACCATTCCAGAGTAATCTGCGAAATTTTGTTTTTGAAATTATTAGTTTAAATCTGTTTGTTTTTTTTACTTTATTTATTAATGAATGGTACTTAAAAATATTTTACCTTCTGAGTTAAAAAATTTCAAAATATGAAGAAAAAAAATTCTGAGTTGAAATATTTGTATTTTCAACTAATAAATAAATTGTGGGTGTTTAACTTTAATTTTCCTTTCAAAAAACATTTAATTTCAATTTTAGACTTCTGATTCTAACATTTGTACATCCCTGATTATAATATTAGTATTTGAAAAGAGTAAATGGTAATAATGAAAGGTTTAAATTATTTGACAGTTATTTAATAGTAGGGCTTTGTGATCTGGCATTCGGGGAGGGGTGAAGCATGTTTTTTCTTCTCCTCGAAAGCTGAAGCCATCTTGGATTGGGTACAATTTTTCATACACTATAAAAGCAGCAGAAAGAGGCGAAGGCAAAGCTCAGATTAACAAAGATTTGAGTTGGCATTTGAATCCAGCCGGAAAAGAATAATTGGGCATACAGGATTCTGAAGATAACACAAACAAGAAAAATTTTCAACCCACCAAAAAGATAAAAAAAAATTATAAATGCATTGGCTAAAACAGTGAAATGTTTGTACCGCATCTTAAAAACATTTGCTGTTATTCAACTTATAATTAAATTCAATTTCATGGAAAATTTCCCTTTCCCAACGGGGAAACAAGTGGGCCAAATGAAAAAACAAAAAAATGAAGTAGCTTAATCATTGTCTTGCCATTAGCGGATCCTTGTTTCCCAGAGGGATTGAGGGAGAAACTTTATTAGATTGGATTTGTGATTGCCTTGAAGAATTGTTGATATCTTCGATCCCAGCTTCATTGTTTTTCTGTTGAGGCTCGATGATCCTGTCAGATTTAGGGTGGATTTGTGAATGCTTCTTGTCTGGAGAAAGAACTCGATGGAAGAACTTGTGTATCATTTCGTAACTGGTAAAAGTAATGACAGCAGATGGGGTTGTTCTCAGTAGATTTGTAGCACAACCGCGGTAAAAACCAGGGAGACCTTCCTTCACGAACACTTGTTTGATGCAATCAATGACACCTGTATATTGCACCCCCCCCTTTCTGTTGTGGCCTTGCTCTTGAAGCCTTGAACGCACAACCTGGTTATATGAAATTTAGAGATTTCGAGCAGAGATTAACAAATTTAAAACAGGTAGAGATGTATAATCTTGGGAGATAGCATCTCAAGAGAGCTTGACTGAACATACCTCATGTGGATAAGTCATAACAGAGGCAAATATTTTAGATACTGAAGATGCAATCGCAACACTTCCAGGATTTAGGTTATTGGCAGTTGTCTTTTCTGATAAATGAATAGCAAAGATTAACTAATAGAAATTACCGGAGCCATGCAAATTCAATCGGGAACAGGGCAGAATGGAAGATGGTGATCATGTTATTACCTTTTTTTGCCATGTATGACTTCATTCTTTCGTATGCAGGAAACTGAATAGCAACATGACTAATCCCAGCTAATGAGGGTAGAATGCCACTGTTTTAAACCGTGAAAATAACATTAAGAGAACGAAAGAATTTGAAAGATGAGAAAAAAGGTCATGTCAAAGTAGTAATGTAGCAATCATGTTTACAGCGTGTTTTTGAAAAGAACTGGATCTTATGTAGTTATAACCAGTTGCCTCGAAGAGAGACTGATCAGAAAGATGCAACAATTGCTAGTCATAAGTTGGATCCCAAAGACAATGATTTCCAAGCTTGCATTTTAAGAAACCAAACCACTAACCTATATAATCCTCGAATGCCTTCTTCATGTGTAATCCTTCTCAAAGCAGAAAGTAAACCTTTATAGGGAATCACATCTGGCCTCATTCCTTGTGCCTGAAAAAAATTAACAACTCATGAATGCCTCGGATGTCAGATGGATAGGACAACAGTGACGATAAATGCGAAATGTTAGATAATTCTACCTAAAAACTATTAAAAGCTAAATCAAAGTTTCACATTGAGAAACTTCAATGTATTAAAAGCAAACAAGAAAACCTTACAAAATCTTAATCTGACAACACGTATAACTACACTGGCTAGTTATTTGAAAAAGTTCACAGTAAGTGATAACTATACTAAACTTCAGATTTTGAAATAGCTTGTCACAATTATGCATGGCACCAAGTATAATAGAAGGCATGTCAATGTTGTAACCGTAGATAAAATACTAATACTGCAGACAAATGAAAACCAACTTACTTGGAGTCTGGTTTTCACAACCCACAACGGATTTGTTGTAATGGCCGTGGCTGCCCCGGCTCCAGCTGCAGCTATCATATTTTTACCAATTGGTAGTTCATTATTGCTATCCCCTACAATATGATGATATAGAATGTCAATGGCAATCAAACTAACCAACCAAACCCACAGTGTTTAACAGTCTACGTGGCTCACCAATGACTAAAGCCATATATCAGATAAATACATCCCATAAGAATTTAAAAAGGAAAACAAGAACAGATTTATCAAGTGAACAACATCAACAAAAAACCAACCATTTGAAAGAAGTAGGCCTTTAAGTCGCTCATAAACTGTGAAGTATACCTACATATAAGATAAGCACTCTAGTCACTTCACAAAATACAAAAATATATAAAATCGTATTTTGCATGTGCACATTAAATTTGACCAATACAAGAAAAATGGATGCACAAGATGATCTGCTATTGATTCTTCAGAAAACATATGGGATAAACACATGCCAATGGAATTCCCTAAATATATGAACGCAAAAGTCGTCTCACAAGCAACCCAAGGTGATTAGTTCCTCGAAAGTTATTCTATGAATGATCAATGATTTTTGTTATATGATATTTCAACCAAATAAAAACGTTAAAAAGATTAGGCAAAGGAATCTTGCATCTAAAGAACCATGTTGCCCCAAAGCTTACGAGTTGTAGACAAACTGGCTCAAAACTTCATTTGACAGAGGAGAAAATGGGATATAAATGGTTTGAACAAGAAGCTTTATTTTTGGGTAGAAAAACAAGAGTGGAGATTGAAGTCAATAAAGAAAAGTAGGACTTTCAAGTCCATCTTACTCCACAATAATGTCTTTTTAATGAAATGTAAAGGCTTCACTATAAACATTGCAGAAGGAGCTCCCAGTTCTTTATAAATCTTTTTCCCAGAAACAAATCAGTTAAAGTTGTACTCACTGCCCAATTTGGAAGTAATGCAAGTATTGTTGGCGAAAGGCCGCGATACAATCCCTTCAAACCTTCATCCCTTAATATGTTGTGCATGCTTGTTATAATGATACTACCTGAGTGAAACCAAGAAAGAAGAGCATAAATAACCATCACAATCAATAAGCATAGAAATAAAAAGTACTCGTCAACCTCAAGAATTAAATATTTCATTCAGATTATTACCAATTGTACTCACTGCCCAATATGGAAGTAATGCAAGTATTGATTCTGTATAAAGCTCATGTCATAAACCTTCAGTTTGTACTACATGTTTTTCATCAAAAGGACGAGAACCACATTTTGCCAGTCATAGGAATACTACTTTCTAAAATAGAAGCATAACGGTAAACATGGATTTCATGCCAATACTCTACACTCCAGAGCTCCTAGTTCACTTGCTACCTGTTTAATAAGGCTCCTCCACCATGCTAAACTCATATGGACAGTCATGCATATCATCACACTGTTACTACTCGTTTCCTCAAGAACTTAGAAAGTTATCATTTAAGGGTTTTACCACTAATGAGTCTCTTGAATGAAGAAAAGAAAATCATTTGCATACATATACTAAGCATTGTATATTCATAAATAAACCAAATGGCCTTGCCATTATATCTACATTTTCAAGAGTTGTATTGTCTGACACTGCATGCATTGAGATATCAAAATCGCCTGCAAACATAATTTGTCTCCTCCACGGAGCCTAACTAGCTAGTGGCACCAGTTTTACTAATGCTAGGATTGCTGCGTTTCTATCTCGATTCAATACCAATAAAATCACTTAAATAAGAACCACCCAAGAAAACAACTGCCAATTAAGAAAGTAACAGGACAGTAACCCAAAATTCAATTTCGAACTTTTACTCTCTACTCACAAGATATCACCCAAATTGGATAGAAAGCTGAAGGAAAAAGTGGCAAACTGAGTACAAGAAAACACCCACTTCACAAATATTGTTCAACGTAATTTACAGATTTACCTGTACCTGTTCGACCGGACCGGAGACCTTCAGGGAGGCCATGTACCTGCAATCTGGTCTTAATCACATCCAAAGGACACACAAAAGTTGCCGCAATTGCTCCTAAAGTAACCAAAAAGAAAATATTAAAAGAAATAAGAAGAATAAAAGAAGCCTCATATAAAAATTTAAAAATTAAAAAAAAATTACCAGCAGCAGCACCAGCTACGCCGTGGCAGAAGAAATCCCTGTTTGCTCGAGCTTGATATGATTCTGCACCTTCACTCATCTTCTAAAAATTCAAAGTAGATCTATATATCTGTCCCTCCATAAAAACAATACAAAATATATATAAATATATATAGGTATTAATTTATAAATTGAAGGTGTGTAAAATTCTATATGAGTTTCATTGACTTGTTCGGGGAAGATTCAATTCAAAGATATTTGTCTTGTTTGAAGGGTTTAGGGATGAAGAAAGACCGAATCGAACAGCTGTTGGACCAAGAGAAACGTGTCGTACGCTTTGCGTTCTGTCAGGAAACTCAATACGTTAATTGATTTTCCTCCCTCCGTTTGCATAAACTTTATTTTAAGAATTATGAGTATTTTTTTTCAAAATTTGATTTTGTTTTATGAATTTTCATAAATGGCGAGAGGGAATTTGATGGTGTTTGTCAAGTCAAATTATTTTTGCCTGTAATGATACACGATTTAAGGGCCGACAAATTCAATCCGAACCAAATTATTTAATTAAATTAATTTAAAAAATTTTATATCAATCTCTAAATTAAAATTTTACAAATTTTTAGTTAAATTAATTTTAAATCACAAATCACTAACACAAGATCACTTAAATAAATATTAAATATATTTTTTATAATTATATTATATAATAAAATAATATATTAATTATTTAATTAATATTATATGATAAAATAATAAAATTATTATTTTAAAATTAAAATAAAAAATAAACTAAGACTTCAAATTTTATTTATTAAATTTAATTTAAATTAATAAATTATTTTAATTTAAATTTAAAATATAAAATATAAATTTAAATCAACTAAAATTAAATTTATTATAATTTATTATATGTTATTGAATTGAATTAAATTAAATTGTCTAAAATTTAATATATAATGTTTAAATTAATTTAAATCACAAACGCTTGTTCTTAACAGAATTTGTGATTATCAGCCTCCTTGTTTTGAGATATTAAAAATGCATTATTTTCATAAAATTAATATTTTTAATTATTATGAGATGTAAAAAAATACTCAAAATAAGTGTATATACATAAATACTATATTAATAATGCAATAATAAAAATTAGGTGCTGGGAAGAAATCTAGAGAGGACTCGATCAAGGCCATTCTAACTTGGTCCAGATAAAATTTATAATCAAAACTTAATATTAGACTTTCTCAATTTGAGTTAGCATATCTTACGTCCAAATTTAAGAATAAGAGAATTATTTTACCTTATATTAAAAGATAAATTTTAAAGGTTAATCTCGAGGCTTTTTATCTAATGAATTATGCTAATATATAAGAAAAAAGAGAGAAGTAATTAGAATGAGAAGTTATACGATAATTTTTATTTACGAGATAATTCTCATAATTATTTGATAATTTTTAGAATAATTATTTATCAACTCACTTTTCAATAATTTTACCAAGCGATTTTTTGAAAAACAGACAATAATTATACACATGCCAAAAAACATTTATAAAAATAAAAATTATACGGTGAAATAATTTAAAATTTTTATAAAATTACTGTCTATTTATTATCTCTTTCTTTTTAGAAACAAAATTCTATAAATTTGACTTATATATTAAAAGATTTCTGTCGAATAACCGATAATCCTATAACTTTTGTACACTTCAAACATACAAAGATTCGGTAATTTAATCCTTAAAGTCACGTATCAATAATATTATTAATTATGTTGGTTATATTTATATTCACTAATAGTCATTGATTCTTATGGATTTGCTGGAATCTATTAGTATGTTTGCAATTTACAGTACTTAATATTATTCTTTTACGATTATATGGATGCAGTTCATTATCTCAATTAAAATAATATTTATTTAATTTCCTTTTGTTTACATTTTAAAACATATATATGTGAATTAAATAATAAAATATTTTACCCGGTTTGAAAATCACTTGATTAGTGGGATTATAGTTAGGGTTTTGGCCCAACTTTGCTACATTCTAAGGTTTGCTTGGTTACTTGTTTCAACTTTCATGCCTCCCAATGGACGCCTTGCTGTGTATCCAAACTTTTTGAGAGTGTTTTTATTTGATAATATTTATGGCAATACGGGCTTGTGTGTGTTGCCAGAAGAATGTAAGTATATTGCGTGTGCTAATATCTCTAATTACCCTTTCAATAATTCTGCTCTAGATTAAATCGGTATCTGCTTACTAATTACACAACAAACATTGTAGTGTACATGAGCAATTTTTAACTTTTCGACTGTAATATATAATATTTAATTTCTAGTTTTTAATTTATTTTTAACTAATTGGATGTAATTTATAACTTATGAAAAGTTAAAAGTTATAATAAAAAAAATGAAAAATAAAAATACTCCAATATTGTAGTCATTGGATTGTAAGGGCCAAAAATCATACCCCTCTCTAATGTGAAAACATGTACAAACTCGTTATAGATATAATATAAAATATGGACCAATTTTTATCGATGCAAAAAATTTCAGAACTTTCATTTAATAGAATATAGTTCTTTAATTTATCCAATGACCTTTGTATTGAATTTATATAAATAAATTATTATGTACATTTAAGCATTTTTTACTAGATGGTCTGTTCTAAATCTATTAATATAATAATTTTTAGTATATTTTTCTTTGATTTTAGTATTATATCAAATTTATTGTCAAACAAAAATAATAAGTAATAATAATATGAATTCGAATTCAATTTTTTCAATTTAATTAAATAATAATCAAATCAAATTCTTTGTTTAATAGACAATTTTAGCATAAATTCAATCAAACTTTAAATTAAAATTAAACAAAACAACTACCAATTTAAATTAAACTAAACAACTATAAATACATATGATTCTTCTATATCGTCAATAACTCTTGGAAACCATGCTTGCGGCTAGCCTCCAGCCTCGTCTCCAGAGTAAGGTACGGGCCTTGTAAATTTTACTCGGTTAATAGTTTCAGAAGATTTATTCTCTTTTGCTTTTCAGAGACTATGTTAGTCGTATGTTGGCTGACAAAAGGATTCGACCAGTGACGGTAAGCTTGGTTATTTGGTATTTGGTAGATTATTTATCATTGGAACTTTATGAAAATTCCGTATCGGGCCGCTTGCAGATTTAGTTGGAGCAGAAACTTTTGGATCAAATATACCCATTACGATGTGAGGCGCCCAATTTTTCTAAATAAAATTACATTACCTTGGCAAAAAGATATTCTTATTAGTCCTTTGTAGATGAGTCATTCGAAATAAAGTTATCTATCTCAATCTTTGTATTTTGTCAATTATCATTGAAAATTTGGCATGGAATGTCTGTAACTTATTATGATTTGTTGCGACATTGTTTCTGTCACGATTGGTATGAGACATCATAGACATTGGCTATTTTTGTTATATCATACTTTTGAGGATTCAATTTGGGTACAGACGGTTTTGTTAGGTTCTTCAATTCCACCATTTGGTTATTAATTTAATTGGATCTTTTGTGTTTTAGGATGATGAATATATTGCACTTATGGAAAACAACCCTGCATGCATTGTGATTTACAAGTATTCGGACAGAGCTGCAGGTGACAGTATTTATGTTTAAGCAAGTATTTTGCTTATTCGTCTGAAGTTTGATATATCTTTTCGCAGGATACAAACATTACCTTGTTCTGTTCAAGGCCTTTTTGAATGAGACGAAGTTGTAGACGGAACCCTAGAATAAGAAGTTATCATTAGAAGCAGAATGTGTAATTTTGGAATACCTGGAGCGCATAGCACAAAAGATCAGCTCATCTGAACAAAATTTTCAGGTTTAATTACTTTATCATTTTTTGTTAGTTTAGACTGCAGAGGAGTATATGGACAATGAAATATTGAGGTGATTTAATTGTTGTGAACAGCAGGAGCAAACGGTGATAGAAAGATTGGAGAAATCATGCCCAAGGCTGTGGAGGAAGTTCAATTATCCTGTTTATTAGGATTGGCTACAAAAAAAGGAAATTGAACAAATTGAATTGAACTGAAATGATTGTTTGGTTCAGTTTCAATGATCGACAGTTCTAAAATTTATAAATTGAAAAAAGTTGCCTTTGGTTTTCGATTTTAGTGCATGTTCTACTTGATAATTTGAGTGTGATTTTGTTACTTATTAGCATAACAATTAGTTGATAACATAAAATTAATAGGCTCAATTATATAATATGTAATTATATACATCAAATTGTAATTTGTGTGCAAGTTCAAACCAATAATCGAACCAAATCGATTATAGTTGTTGGCTAGGTTTTGAAGTTTATTTTGTTCGGTTTTCGTTTTTCGGTAAACTAAACTAAATCGAAAAATACCTAGTTGCAACGGCTCACAGTTGATCGAATATTTGGCTGGAATGTAATTCTATGATCTATCGAGTCTTTAAAGCCCATGGGGATCTTAGGAGCCAATTGATTAGCTATTGTTATTCGCTCTCTCAAACTAAATTTCACTTCACCCATACTTTTAGGTGTAAAATTAGTGTTGCGAACCCTTCGGCTAATTCGGGTTTGCGGTGCAACTCATGCAATTGGTGTGGTTCACGTCCTTTGGCCATTTGTTGTCTTCTAACTGAGGATACGAATAGTGTCCCCAGTTACAGATTCACTTAGTTTGCTTTGTTCTTGGCTTAGTTTCTTGTTTTTCATCTGCCTCTGTGTTTTCTTTTTCCTTGAGGGGTAAGGCATTTTTCAAAAAAAAGATATTCATTCCCCTTGGTTTGAAATTGATGTAGCTGCCTTCTTTTTTTCCTTAATTAGTTTTACACAATTTTTAGGCATTTGACGAATGTTGATGTTTTTTACATGGACTAGCATGCAGAAACAGATAGTAGGAACCATGCTGCAGGAATGAAGGATTTGGCTGAACGAATAGACCAATTCGTTCAGCCGAATGGGAGCAGAACTGAAGATAGGGAACATGTTTTGATCAATTCAAACGAATCTCCAATTCGGTCGTACGAATTTTTCAATTTATTCAATCAAATCGCACAATTTTAGACTATTTTACTTTTATTTTATAATTTTTTTGTGTATTTATTTTAGATTTTATTGTAATTTTCAAATATTTAAAGTTTGTTTATAAATAAAGAGTTTAAACGCTAATTACAGAATTTGGAGACAACTTGCACATTCTCCCAAATTATATTATAAAATTTTATTCCCATTTAATCAATTTTTGATAGATTTTGATATTTTTGTCGGGACCCAGTCTGGTGTTGAACTCGTTAATCACGCTAAATTTAATATTGAATCAGTTTTTGATCTTCACTTTGTTGGATTGGGTGGGTTGTGACGAGTGATATATATCTATATCTATATATGAGAACCGATTTTACTTTTGGTTTTTATTCTTCTTCCTATGCACTCTGACATTAATTGTTTTCTGGTTTCGTACTTCACTCGTTCCAACATCTTATATGCGAGTTCTTGTCTCCATCAAATCTGACGCAGTCTAAGACAAATTGGAAACTGGATCACGACCTAGAATTTGATAACGTAATGACACTAAACTGGGCTGTACAATCCCCTTTCTTTCTCACCGATCGGGTGGTGGAAATTTGTGTGAATATTTCAATATATCAATAAATCACTATGATTAGTAGTTTATAATTTCTAGTTAATTAGTATTGGATTGGTTTACCTAATAGGTTTGTCTCGTAATTGTTGTTAAATTTAATATTGGTTTCTTTTTTACCAGAATTTCAGAAACCCACTCATTTTGATCCTTGGCAACAATGAACTTTTGAAAACAAATGTGATTCAACTAGCACTGGAATCGACCAGTTATGTAAGAGTTGTATACAAATATGAAAGTTTTAATCTTATTTATTAATAGATAATTTATTATCTTTTTTTAATTCAGAAACGACCATTGTTGGTTGTCGCTGGTGATTTAACACTAGAAATGACTGGATTTCTTATGACGTACTGGAGTGCGCAGGGAGCCAAGGAAATTAAATTTTTTCTTTTAAAATTCGAAAAAGGGTAAATGAAAGATGGACTCCCAGAGTTTGGAAAAAATGATAATGCACACTTTATTTTTTAGAAGATGACATTGGAAATTATTAAACTGTTGTCCTGAAGTAAAATGCTTCGAATTTTAATGGATGACGCTAGAGAATATGAATGTTGATTGCTGAACTCGGCTAACATTGACTACCGAATGCCATCCTAAGCTACTGGCAGTGAACTACAAATTTAATCCACCTAGCCAACGTCTTCTTGTTTGATATTCGACATTGTACCTGAACTTAAGGGTTGGGCATGGTTCATTTCGATTTTAGACGGTTTTTAATAATTTACTATCAAAAAAATTGAATATGGCGGTATGTTTTTTTCTTTTTCTTTTTTTTTTTAATGAAAGTCTAAAAAATATAAATTTTGAATAGGATATTTTTAATTTTGAATCTTTACAATTTTAAATATTAAATAAACAATAAAGTCAAGATACTTTTATAAATTTAAATTAAATTAAACAATATAAATAATAATTTTGCCGTTTTATTGTATCAAATTTCTTAAATTTGTAAAATTTTTAGTGAAAAAAATGGAAGTGATAGTTTTTATATATTTAATGATGTAACTAGATAAAGATATATTTTGTGAAAATATTCTATTAAAATATTTAGACATTTTAGATTCAAATAAAAAGTTAAAAAATAAATTTTCCTATCAAAAAAATTGTATGAAATTTCTCATTAAATTAAAAAAAAAACTATTTAATTACCTTAAATAAAAAAATTTACCTATGTGAAATTATTTTTTTAATTTAAAATTAAATTTTATTTAATCTTTTTCTTTATTAATTTGGTTTGATTGAAGACCAATTTTTTTTAGGTTCGATTTTATCGATTCCCAATTTGAGAATCGATTCGTTTTTATCTGAACCTGATCAAGTTTATATTTTTTATATTTGAACTTGATTTGATTAAGTTATAATGCTTATTTTTTTTAAATTAAATATAATAAAATTTAAAATTTACTCTATTCTACTTAATTATATTTTTAGTAGATACTTAATTAGACTTGTAAGCGTAATAATTTAAATATTATTATACTTGAACTCAATTCAAAAGTCATTTGAACTACTCAAATTTGAATCGACTATTATCAAGTTATTATCAAATTAAATTTAAATATTTATTAAATTGAATTTCAGTAGTTTACGAGTAATTTGATTTATTTTATATCTTATGAGTGATGTGACATTTATTTAGCTAAGTAACAAAATGTTATTATGATAATCATATATTATTATAATTTTATTATAGTTTATTTATTTTGTTACGCTGAGTCGCTCAAATTTGTGGTGGATTTGGTTTGAATAGAATATATATATTTTTTTTTAATTTTAAAACTTAAAAAATCAAAAAGAATTAATAAAATTAAATCCAAACCTTGGGTTCCGTATGGGAGAGACAGTTTATTAATGGACTAAAAAGCTCAGGCAAATACTTTCTGTGGTTCAGTAATTTCGGATTCGGATGTTGATATCAGTATGAAATTCCTCGTCAACATACACCAATATTTTATAAAGTTAACTTATTTTTCTGTTGAAACTTGGCGTTTACGGCTTTTATCCCACGGTTGACTTTAAAATTACAGCACTTCAATATGAAAGGAAGTATAAACTTATGTTAATTCTCTACTTAAACAAATATTGAAGTATTATTGCATTATATATTTTCCTTTTCGAAACTGGATGCGGCCATGGGTGCCAGAATAAACTTGTGCTGTCAAGAAACTCCGGCAATGGAAAGGAGAAGGGAAAACCATAGCTTACGTTGAGTTTAAGTATTTATGCTGCGGAAAGTACAACAATAATGTTCCTTATTAGCTTGATACAATTAATGTATAATTTCATATCCTTGTTTCTTTACTTTATGGAGTTTAAGTAGACATTGTAGACATTTCATTTTACGTTGACTTTTTCGTAAGTTTGAATTCAAAAGTTTAAGGTCTTAATACTTGTATTTGAATGAAATGCTTGTTCCTTCAAAAAATTTTATAATTTCATTAATATATTTGCTTTATGATGTCCGACACATTTAAATCGGTAATTTTACAAATTTATAATATTTGAAGATTAAGGATGATAAGATTCTGCCCGTATTAAAAAAGATTCATACGATTCGAATCCAAAAAAATCTATATTGGAGTGAGGGAATATGCGGATCAGGATAAAAAATTTTTCACTTGCATCCAAATCCAGGCCGAACTCGAGTTTCACAAAATTAGAAAAAAATTGGGCCTGAATCCGCACTATATAAATAGATCCCTATAATTATGTCAATAATTTATTTGAAAATAATAATTAAAAGTATGTATTTTTCTACTATTTTACATACTATATAATTTATTTTTATTCTAGAATTAACCATTTGAGTAAAAACAAAAAAAAAAAGGATAAAGTAAATAATATATAAAGAATAAAAAAATCATAATAAATCAAAATTTATATCAAGGTTTAAGTACATTTTAACAATTTTACAAATAATTCAAAGTAAGCAAAATAGCATATCAAGCAAATTCATGTACAAATTGTACTATAATCTCAAATAAAAATATTTCAAAACTGAAAACATATCATCTAATAATTTTAACAATAATCTACCGATAAAATTTCAAATACATCATCTAAAATATTTTTGCTATAAATAAATTAGATTAATATGATTCAATTATTTATTTATATAATTGTGTCATAAATGAATGATCTAGTTCAAGATCTCTAACTTGGACACGACCCATTGTGTTTATATTAGATAAATGAGTCGTGTCTAAAATTGTCACTCTCAATTAAAATATTTGACAAATGTTAATTTTTACTTGATAGTGAATATTAATATTATTTTAACTCTACTTAATTTTAAAAACATTGTAAATTTAGGTTTAAGTAATGTAAATTATTTTTAATTTAAAATATGAATAAATTTTAATATCAATATTTTAAAACTAGTGAGAAATTTGATTGGATGTTATCAAGCATTCCGCACTTACATTTAATCATTAATAATTTTATTTTATATTTATTTCTTAGTTCTGAATATATATATATATATATATATTTTTGTTGAAGTATCAACCCACTCTATATATTTAACATTTTGTGCATTTCAAAGTAACTTTAGTTAAATCTCAAACATCATATCGTAGGTGATGTATTTATAATTTTGAAATATTATTAATAAAATTATTTCAAAACTTTGCTTATAATAACCATTTAATTTTCTTCTTTGCTTAATATATTTTCTATCTATCTATATAAATTATGGGTGGCAATGAATTTATAATATTTTTTATATTAATTCAAATTTAATCTATTTATTAATCTGGTTAAGAATTCTTAATTTAAATACAACTTGTTTATTAGTTGTATTATTTATTTATTAAATAAGTGATATAACTTAATACGATTAGTTCATTAATTTAATTTAATTCATTTAATTTATTTTATTAATTAATATAAAATTTAACTTATTTAATTAATTATTTATATAAATATAAATTAAATATTAAAATATAAATAAATAAAATTATTATATTAAATAATTATTTATTTAAATACAGTTATTTATTTAAATATAATTATTTATTTAATTAATTATATTTTAATTATGTTATAAAAATAAAAAAATAAAAAAATTTAAATTTAAATTTAATATAATTATTAATCGCATGAAATAAATACATAATAAATATAATTTAATTATTATTTATATTAAAATTTTAAATTTAAATTTATTTAATCATATTAAATTTGTATCGTGATTTAAATCGTCTCTCTCCCTATATATGTGCTAACAAAGATTTTTCCTCTTGATAGCAATAAATAAATAAATAAATAAAATGTTTTGGCCAATAGAAAAAGCGGTGGGGAACGGTGTCGTTCTCATCATTTCGCTCTCCAAATTACAAAAATGTTAAAAAATCGAAAATAAAAAATAAAGCAGATCTAGTATTTTGTTTTTCTTTTTATTGTTTCGATTTAACGACGTAAATTAAAACACAAACGCCCAACATAGAGGAAGTTGTGTATTGAAAAAAATTCCTCGGCTTTTTTCCTCTGTGAAACAAAACAACCCCTAATTTTTCCCGTCTTTCATCTTCCTAAAAAGTGCAATGGATTTAGATCAGTGGATATCCAAAGTCAAGGAAGGCCAGCATCTGTTAGAAGACGAGCTTCAGCTTCTATGCGAATACGTATGCACTTATATATGTCAACGACTTTTATTATTTGGAGTTCAAAATTAGGGTTTGGTTTCAATTAAGTTTGGTTGTTGTCCCTATATAATTGGAAGATTAAGTATCTGATTTCGTGGGTTGAAGACGTCGATATTGACCATTTAAGTGGAAAAAAATTGTCTCCTTTTAGAAATCGGTGGTTAATGGTTTAGAATGTGAAGCTTTTGGTGTATCAAATAAAGAGAGCAGTATAATTTATTGTCAGTGTGATGGAAATGCAGAATTTGGGATCCTATGACTGAACTGTGTGCGAAGTGTTATGTAAAATGGGTTTTCTATGGGTGATATATCCCGACTGCTGTTGTGCTGACATTTGGCATTTTGCTGCATTTGATTTCGTGCATGTTGTACAATTATCAGTCATGTGGAAATTATCCTTTATTAATTGCTGTTAATCCGTAACATAGATGAATTGGGACATTATTTGTTAAGTTGTGCAGTTAATTACTTTTCCCAGTCTGGTAAATTTAGCTGAATTGATTCTTGGAGCCGGGCAGTTTTAGATCTATTGATTCATTTTTAGATTAATGGAAGCCATGTATATGTCTTTGTGATGGAGAAAGTTTATGCCGTGATGTAAAATACATACTTAGACGTTGGTGATGAGTTTTAACAGTTTTTATTGAAATAGTTTGGTGAAATTTTGATATTTAACGTACTCAACCGATCATTTTTACATATGCTACAATCTAAGAATGCCCCCACATAATCAGGATCATGATCGATGATGGTCACTGCTGTTTGTCTGGTAGGATACTTGGTCAATACTTTTTCTTGGAATTGCACAAACTTAGTTTCTTTATCTTTCCTTTTTGGGGTAAATTGCTTGCTTATTTGAGTTATCTTTTTTTCCTGTGTGATGAAATTGCTAACTTCTCTGATAAAATATGCATAATTTTTTTGGGAAAAGATAATCCGTTTATTTTCCAAATTTTGCTTAAGTGATAAAATCTTATTAGCTGTTGTCTGTAAAAATATTACAGGTAAAAGAAATTCTCATTGAGGAGTCTAATGTGCAGCCTGTTAATAGTCCAGTTACCGTCTGTGGTGATATACATGGCCAGTTTCATGATCTAATGAAACTTTTCCAAACAGGAGGTCATGTACCAGAGACAAATTACATATTTATGGTATAAATTTTATTTTCTAATTACAACTGTTGTGATATTTTTTGTCGACATTGCAGTATTAATTTGTTTGTTTACTATGGTGTTGGATGTTTTGATGCATTGACAGGGTGATTTTGTTGACCGAGGGTACAATAGTCTTGAAGTTTTCACTATTCTTTTGCTTCTTAAAGCAAGGTATGCCTATTTTATATGCATACTGCTATGAAGATGCTTGCATCCAATTGTGTATTCATTTTTAATGTAAATGTTCTTATTGCAAATTTTTTCATTTAAGAATTTATCTTAATGTCATGCAACAAATTAAGTCGAAATCTTGTATCAATCATTACTAGGGGTTGTTAAGGGCTCTGTATGTGATGCTTATGAATTATTCTGTTATGACTTTGCTAAAACTTTTGAAAATGAAGTTCATTTATGAACTTTGCCAAATTTTGTAACTTTGTTGAAGAAACTAATGTTGCTTATGCATTGTGCTTCTAGATACCCTGCAAATATTACCCTTTTACGTGGGAATCATGAAAGCAGGCAACTAACTCAGGTATGCTATTTAAGTTTCTCGTAGTGGTCTGCTTATTTTGTTGATTATGTTACTAAGAATACAATTATTTCAATTGTGTAACAGAATGTTAGTTCAGTTTTCCGTATGGTCTACGTGCAAGAGGGTGAGTCTTGCTCTCGATTGATGCACATTCTTGTTTGATCTCTTGTCTATGTTCCCAGGTATATGGTTTCTATGATGAGTGCCAAAGGAAGTATGGAAATGCTAATGCTTGGCGGTATTGTACAGATGTCTTTGACTATCTAACTCTCTCAGCTATTATTGACGGCACTGTAAGACTCTCATTGTAACACTACCTCTTTACCTTTTTGCTATGTCATACATTTGTTTATAGTCATTCAAGTGAGTCTTTGTGCATGAATTACATGAAAAGTCATGAAATTAAATTCAGTTGTTTTTTTCATGTAATAATTTTAAATTTTGCAGGTGCTTTGTGTACACGGTGGTCTTTCACCTGATATACGGACAATTGATCAGGTTTATCTCCTTTCCCTCTTGCTCAGCTGTTGTTTAACTGATCTTTACATTCATGAGGTTTTACTTATTTTAGATTCATTATTTGATTACTTGTGATCTTCTCAACATCTTCTGCATCTATGAGTTATTTGCTTCTGAGTTAGAACTTATGTATTTGACCTAATGGAATATCCAAATGAAATCTTGGAATGAACTTTTGAGCTTGCAAATTGCAATACACAAACCTAGAGCAGGTGCATTTTATGATATGATTGCACTATCCAACCACACCCTTTGAAAATAGGATCTCACATGATGGGGTCTTGTGTCTTCTAACTTTTTTTTTGAAAAAGAAAGTAATCTTATTAACATAAGGAAGTAATTTTCAAAGAGAAATAGTGAGGGAATAACAATGACTAAGATGCCATCTTCTTTCTCAATTTAGTGTTGGAAGTCATTTAAATTTATCTATTTATACATATATATGCTTAAAAATATAATATGATGGAGTAAAGAGAAGTTTTGCGCTCAGAGTTTAGGATGCTTGCTCTCTCAATCCAGTAATGATTTTCAAATAAGTGGTTGCTCATGGCAGATAATTAAATTTTGTTTGCACACAGACATGGCCATGATGTTTGAGGTGCAAATGCATGACAGCTCGTTCATGTTAAGTTGATGACGTTCTTACTTAATTGTTGATTAGTATAATGGCTTCAAAGGTGAATTTGATAGATTGCATATTACATATGTCAAACATTGAATGAGTAGTTGACCATGATTAGTGCATTTACTGGGTTCTGCTCAATTCGTATGGATGGTGCAAGGTTCATCATTTTTTTTTTTTTTTTTATTTATTGTGCTAGTAATCATATAGGCAAACAACAATGTTCAATTAAGTACTGACAGCTTAATGAGTGATGCTGCAAGGTAGAGATTTTATTTAACTACCCAAAATATGATCTTGATTCTTTTCTTGTTTTTTAAGAATGTTGTATTTACTTAAGTATTTACCTTTTCATCCTTTTTGGCAGATTAGGGTAATTGAGCGGAACTGTGAAATTCCACACGAGGGGCCATTTTGCGATCTCATGTGGAGTGATCCTGAAGATATTGAAACATGGGCAGTCAGTCCAAGAGGAGCTGGTTGGCTTTTTGGCTCCAG
Source organism: Trichilia hirta (assembly GCA_035221805.1). Taxonomy (NCBI): domain Eukaryota; kingdom Viridiplantae; phylum Streptophyta; class Magnoliopsida; order Sapindales; family Meliaceae; genus Trichilia; species Trichilia hirta. The sequence continues at coordinate 1,639,186 of JAWDEX010000012.1, forward strand.
AGTCACATCTGAGGTAATGAGATCTGGGGGTCTTAATTATTCTAGTATATTCATGTTACTTTTTTCTTTTCTTTTTACATTTTTTCCCCTTTCTTGCAGTTTAATCACATAAACAATCTTGATTTAGTTTGTCGAGCTCACCAACTTGTACAAGAAGGTCTCAAATACATGTTTCAAGATAAAGGCCTTGTGACTGTGAGTATCTGAATGCTTTTCTGTTCATTTTGTTCCTCAACAATATTAACAGTTTGATGAAATGGTTCTTGATTTTTGCAGGTGTGGTCAGCTCCAAATTATTGTTACCGTTGTGGGAATGTTGCTTCCATATTGAGTTTCAATGAGAATATGGTGAGATATTTTACTAGTTGGCTTGCTGGTGTGTGTTTTTATAGGGAGACCTTAGTGACTGGATATGGTCATGTATCTTGTCTTCAATGCTCTGAGAATTAGGATTTATAACAAAATAGCTAGACGGGTCTATCTTTTTTATTACTAGAAGTTACCTGTCTATATAAATGTTGAGGCACTAAAACATGTTGTAGTCTCTTATTGTTGTCAGTTTGCCCCGTTACTCCATTTTGGTTCCCTAAGAATTGATATTGTGACCACATTGTTGTCATTGGGCATAGCAATTCTAATGGTCTGGTCTTCCTCAATCATGTGGGTCTTTGTCTTATTTATGCTACAATGACACATATGCACACATGCGCAGAGTTGCACAGTCAATTTTACTATATATAAATTTTTTATTCAATGATGTCTGATTCCATTGTCATTTGGCATGATTATATGAATCCATTAGCAATTATCAGCTTGTTGGGTTCATCCTTGCCTTTAACTAGCGAGGGGAGAAATCAAAATTGGATCTAGTTCTACTAGCTTGCTCTTTGGCAAATAGCAACTTGCCTAAATCATTACCTACATTTTCAGTAACCTTCTTGATGTCCTTACATTTTATGTTACTCACATTTACTTATTTTTGCTGTTATTCTTAAGGAGCGAGAAGTGAAATTTTTCACTGAAACTGAGGAGAACAACCAAATGAGGGGTCCCAGAACAGGAGTTCCATATTTCTTATGATCAAAGGGGATTGTCTGCTGCATTACATGTAAAATTGTCTAAGTACAAGTGCTGTGATTGGTTGTTGATGACCTTGAATACGTTGTTACTTGTTTGCAGGTGAACCTGCTGTTTGCTTGGCTGGAATATTCAGTCTGGTCCAGGCTGCTTTGGGAATTTGTAGGTTATGTATTAGAGTTTATGTATTTTACTATCCATTAGTGTCCCATTTTCATTCCAATGTGCCCCTTTTTAATTCATTAACCAGCTATCATTAGAGTTGCTGTATTTTTGCTCTATATATGTTACTCAACATTAATCAGCGGTCATTGTTAGTAAACAGTTTTGAATTTTTGCTCTGATTTTTGCCCATGTTAGATTTCTGGTAAGCTGCAGCAACACAAAGTTTCTTAGTTATAATATAGATTTGCAGAAATTGGCATCTCTCGGCTTTTTAACTGTTCACCCCCTTTCCTTGTAAATGATATTTGGAATTGATTCAGGAAAGTAATCCAAGAAAACATTGTGATTGTGATTACTGGACAGCATGTGTTCAAATATATCTTTGTACAACATTTCAACTTGTGTATCATTTAGCAATTAATTTGTTAAATGATAATGAATGTGTTTTTTCACGTATGGAAACTAAATCATCAACCTCAGCTAGCATCTCTTGTCGTTTCTCCTTCAAATTTCCCCAGTAACCTGTTTACCGTCCCGGTTTCCAGAGCTCAAACTTTGCTCCTCACTATCTTCGCGCTTGCAATATGGTATCAGTCTAGAGTAATGACTGCACGGGACAACTGCCCTGTTGAAGTCATTCAGTGCATCAATACTAAATGATTTCTGAGTTCAGCTTATAACAAAATATGTGGCCAGTACTCGTAGTGGTATGAAACAACCCCAAAGATTTTTTTCGACCGGCATAAGAACTGTCCTTAAGATGGTTGGTAGGCTCATCAAACAGCGAAAGTGTCGGCTGCGCAAAAAGTGCCCGAGCCAACAAAATTCTCAGATCACCAACCACTTCTATTTCTTTCACAATTCAGCAAGTTTCTTTCCTGCATCATCTTCATCATAACCAGTCCTTTTGTTCTGCAAAGATTTAAGTTCTCCATATTTGACAAGTCGTTCAATAGCTGAAGCAACGTTTGCAAAGCAATTCTATCATCACCAACTACGTCCTGTTCAACCAAAAGAACATCAATGTTTCTCTAAGCAAGGAGCATCAACAAGGTAGATATTCCCCTACCACTAGGTGCAACCAAACCATAACTAGTCCCGTGAGTCATCATTACTGATGTATTCTTTCAGGAATTCTTTTTCTTGAGTTAACATTAGCAACAGCTTCAACCTTCTCTGTCAAGAACCGAAATTAGTAAACACTTCAATATCATCCTTAAGGACCTCTAGCTTTTCCTGCTCATGCTGATAAGCTGTTTTCTGCTCTCTCTGTTATAGACACATCAAGTGTCTTCAAGTCAGGCCTTTGCTGATTTGAACACTTGCGTTCCACATCGGAGATATGCTCATCTTCATCATCAGAGGATGGAAAGTCAACACTACCAATATAAAATGAAACATTTGGAACAGTTTTTAGCTGTGGAAGGAAGAAGCTACTTTCTTTTTCACTTTCTGGTCCATCTTTACTGAACTGAGAGTTTATCTTTTGAACCATCTCTCCGAGTATCTTTGTTGCTTGTTTGAGCCATTTTTATACCAAGTCCTCTTCTCCTTTTCACGCGTTATATTAAAATAGGAGCTGTCAAAATCTGTTCTGGGTCACCACTCCAGCAATTGACCGATCAGGGTCTGTCTCTCCAATAAATTGTTCTGCTACAGGCAAAATTCCTTCATGCGACAGATCGTTAATATTTTGAATGTATGTACTGTTAGTGTTGTATGCCCTAAAATTATTTGCATTGTTGATTTTGGGTATATTATATTAAATTATTATAGAATATGTATTTGACATATTTATTAATAATGATATGTGTATATGCTACTTATTCTACCTAATTATACTAGTGATATAATATACATGTGAATCGTCCAATATAATTGGATTATCTAAATTATTCCCTATATATGTAATATCAACTGAGCATTGATATTGTATAATAAGTATATTGAATGTCTTTAATGAATATCATGAGATGATATTAATGTGAGTGATATGATGATAGTTATATCATTAGAACATTAGTATAAAATAATAGTTAGATAACTATTATTATCTAACTATTATTTGAATGTGACAAAAGTATGGTGAATCACATGAATGTATGATGTCAATGATTTATCATTAAATTATAAGAATATGTTAACTACTCCTCAGACCTTAGACGTCATAATTATCAATCAGTATAGATGCACATAGTTAATATGATGTATAAATGCGAGACTAATTACTTTTTGTACACAGAAGCCAGTTTGTTTATGTGTTGTTTATATCAAATAGCAAATGACTGTCAAAATTTGTTGACTTGATATAGTGGATTTTGAGGTACCGTTGACTTAATTCAAATTTGAGTTTTTAGTCAGATATTAGTAAATGACTAAAAATAAAATCTTTGACCAAAGCACAAATGTCATGCAAAGAGTTTGTAGTAACAAGTTTAATTCGTACTGACTGATTATCTAAATAAAACTGAATTGAGAGTTTTGACATTCGTGAGTCCTGATTTAGTTGAAATTAGACGAACAGAAAGAGATTATTCACACAAAACCTACAATTAAGCATAAGATTCGATGAAATTTTTCTTTATTATGAGTTAGGGGCTATGACACATTGCTAACTATCAATCATAGCCGTTGAGCATTCGAATGATTTAAAATTAGGTCAATAAGATTGATTTCGGCTCACAGCTAACATCATAGTGAACCCGAAAGATTACAATATAAGCTCTAAAATTATTCTTACTATAAGAGAGAGCAAATAATATCTGTAAGAGAGCTAACACTCTCGGATATATTATTTGGCCAAAAGTCGTCAATGAGTTACGTGTTAAATTGTTTAATGAGATAAAAACTTGAAAATTAATCTTATTATAATTTAGAGTAAATCACAATATTTTATAAACATATAGATATTTAAATAAAATTTAGGATTAATTTATAATTTTTAAAAATTAAAGGATCTATATAATATTTTGTGATTGAGAGCTTGAAGGATATTTTATAGTTCAGAGGTCCCAATAATATTTATCATAAAATTATAAAAATAGAAGCAGAACATTTCTGTTTCCTCAGGCATTCAGTTTCAATTTTTTGCCTCCCTCTTCATCTCTCTCGTTCTCTCTCTCGAATTGGCTAATTAGTAGAAATTAAAGACATTTAATTTCTCAAAGGCATCACATTATTGGTGCTACACTTTATTAAAAAATTATTAAAAATTAGTGATTGTAAATTAAATGTGTTTAATTTACAAAAAATAAAAATACTCCGATAAAATTATTATTTTTACTGCGTTCTATGATATGCATGTAATCACACATACAGTAGTGGTATCATAGCATGATAGTGTGTCAATTGCATGCAGAAATTGGATTGGAATTATGTTTGGGTTAAAATTAACAAATTTATAGTTTGATCCGATCTGTCTTAATTTGTATTGATTTTGATGCTTTAAAGCTATAGAAATACATTAGGACGTGTTTCTATTGCATATGTATTGAAAAACTACTGAAAAACTAAGTTTTGGTCAAAATTTAGGCTAACAATGATGGAGTAGCGATGCTGCTCACGGTAAGCGTCAAGCATGTGTATGATACGTGCAGCCAGGGTGCCCGCTGAAGGACAGGCGCCTCGAGCTTGTTCAAAACGAGTGCGTGGCGTACACATTGCGCACTTTGCACACAGCACGCAGGGTACGTGCAAAAGGGGCGCGCAGTAGGCACGCAGGTGGTGTACAGGGCATGTACAGTGTGTAGGTGCTAAGTGCACTAGCGCACACCTGCTAAGTACAGTCCCAAAATTTTTTTTAATTTTATTTTCACCCTAATTTTTTTCTGAATTTTTCAATTCGTCTTTTAGTTATTTTTTACTCCTAATTTAGGAAATTTAAATTTTAGAAAAATACTTTTTTTGAAAAATACATTAATAGTTAGTGGACCCCGATAAGGGACATTTTCATAATTTTTCTTAATTAGACCAAAATGCACTTTTCAACACTAATGACTAATTTAATTAGTCTATTTTATATTCTTTATATCGTACATTGAATATAATTATTAAATTAGTTAATATTTTTTAAAACCCAAATACTTGAACAATTAGATGAATTGATTCAATAAATTATCAAAATTATTTCTGACAATTTAAATTTCAAAAATCAAAGTAATTATTCGTGTGATGAATAATCTGAATTATAGATTAAGCAAAATTATTTATTTGATAAATAAATTTTGTCGAGCATGTAAATAGTATGACTATTTATGTGAACAGTAACTTAAGCTTGATTTTAAAATCGCTTGCTTATATGATAAGCGAGTAAAATTAATCAAGTATAAGGTTCTTATATGACAAGAAAGGGTATTATTAACTTGGCTATAAATACAGTATTTTATGAAAATAGGTGTAATGAGAGAAAAAGAATTATCACATGTGCTATGGATAATTTAAAGAGATAATGACTCTTTAAAATTATCATATATTTGCCTCCTATTTTAGGATAACTAATGATTCTTTTATATAAATTTTTTATTTTAAGATTTTTATTATGTAAGAGGTATGGGATTTGTGTGATAGAATTAGATTTTTTGGTTCTTATTGATATTCGAATCTTAAGCAAGATTTTATTATGTGAGATTGGGATAAGAATATTATTTCAAAAGGTGCAGTAGTTTGAATATGACTAGTATAGAATACAAAAAATTTTATAATATGAGGTGTCTAAAACTAAGATAAAAAAAACATCAAGTCTTGTATGAGATACAAAAAAGAAAATATTCTTTACTCATTTGAATTAATTGATCAAGATTTCTGTTAGGTGAGGTTGATTAATTTTAAATGAGAATTCGATACTCACTAATTTTAATTAAAATTCAACAAAATTTTTAAATTATATTTTAAAAAGTATAGGATTTAAATTAAATAATGGGAGCTAATTTGATTAGCATAATGTATGATTATATTCAATTGTTCAATATATATGCCTTATTTATAACTCAATACACTTATAAACTGTCTTTCTCATGTATGTTTTAATTTTCTCTCAGTGATACAAAATGTCGTTAACAAATGTATTTCAACAAATTTTGGACAATAATTTACTTACTGGACTGAATTTGAAGGACTAGTTAAGTAATTTAAGAATTATTCTTGAATTTAAAAATTTAAGTTATATTTTAAAAATAGAGATGCCTATGTCTATAAAGGTAGATGTACCTCAGGAGGAACAGCAGGCCTTCGATAAATGACATGCTGATAATCATAGAGTATGACTTTAGATATTGGTATATATAAATCGAGAGTTATAGAAACAACATGAGAGTATGCAATCTGCGTATAAAATACTCAAATCTCTATAAGAGTTGTATGAAAAAAAATTTCATGTTATAGAGTGCGAGATATGTGCTACTCTATTTAGTATGAGACTTAGGGAGAGAATGCTGTTCGATGATCATGTCATTAAGATAATTAATATTCTCGGACAGTTAGACACTTGGGACATTCAAATGTTTTATAGTCTAAGAGTAAATTTGATTCTACAGTCACTCTCGTCTAATTTTAGAAGTTTTATTATTAATTTTAATTTGAACAGAATTGAGTGTACTCTTTCTGATTTGCTCAATGATCTTTATGAGTATTACAAGCAAAATACTAAGGGTAAGAGACATGAGAATGTTTATATGACCACTACTAGTAGGACTGACAAAAGGCTACAATGCTTATCTCAAGGTACAAAGGTTGGACCTCAAAAAAACAAAGCTAAGAAGACTTTACTTCCTAAATAATCAATAATAAAATAGCTCAAAGGAAAGTATTTTCACTGTGGGCAGAAAGAACATTAGAAGAGGAACTGTCTTCAATACCTCGATAGTCTTAAAAAGACTAAGATAGGTATATATAGTAATTTTATGATTGAATATGAATTAAGTATTAATTCAGATATTTATTCATGGGTACTTGACTCAGTTGCTACTTCTTATTTTTGTATATTATTGCAGAATAATTTTATACTATTTAGTGATGGGATCGCTTTAAAGATGGTGAATAGAGCAATAGTTGCTACCACTTATGTAGGCTCATGTAGACTGCAATCACTATTCAAGCACATTTTAAAATTAGAGAATGCTTTATATTTTGCTTCTGCTGTACAAAATATTATTTTTGTATCTGTACTTTATAATAACAGTTATTTTGTACAGTTTAACAAAAATAAATGGACATTACATTTTGAAAATGTATGTGTTGACAAAGTAATTAATACAAATAGTTTGTATGTCCTTCAAATGAATAATAGTTATTTAGTTTTTTCTATTACGAATAAAAGAATTCAAAATAAAATTAATTTTAAGTTTCTGTATCATCACAGATTAGGCCATATCAGAGATAGGTGTTTCACTCAACTTGAAACTAGTAAAATATTAATTTTATTGGGTTTTGAACTTATTCCAATATGCGAGTCATGTTTTCAAGAAAAAATGATCAAATTACCCTTTAAGAGTAAAAGTGAGAGGTCAAAAGAATTGTTGGATCTCGTATATACTGATGTATGTGGATCATTAAATACTATAGCCAAAGGAGATTTTAATTACTTCATTACCTTTATCAATGATATGTCTAGGTATGAGTATGTGTATTTAATGAAATATAAATTTAAATCCTGTGAAAAGTTCAAAAAAATCAAAAAATAAAGTAAAAAACTAGGTAGAAAAAAGTATAAAAATTCTGTGATCAGATCATGAAGGTGAATACTTGAGTATTGAATTTTAAAAATTCTTAAAAAAAAATGAAATTGTCTCGCAGATGACACCACCGTATACACCTCAGTATAATGATATAGCAGAAAGAAGGAATCATACTTTATTAAATATGGTGCAATCAATAGTTAGTTTTACAGATTTGTTATTATATTTATGGGGATATACTTTACAGACTGCTGCACATATTCTTAATAAAGTTCCTTTTAAATCAGTCTAAAAGATCCTATATAAGATATAGTATAGTAAAAAGCCTAGTCTAAATTATATGAAAGTCTGAAATTGTCTTGCATATGTCAAGTTAATCAAATCTGATAAACTTGATTTCAAATTAGAGATGAATCGGTTTATCGAATATCTTAAAGAGAGTTTAGGATATCAACTCTATTTTTTATTTGATCAAAGAATATCGATCAGTAGGAATACACGCTTCTCAGAGGAAGAGTTTCTAGAAGAAAGAGTTGTAGGTAGAGAGATTAAATTAAAAGAAGAGCCTTTTAAATATCAATCTGACCAAACTAAAACTGGAATATCTAGTTAGCAGATTTCAATTCTTATTTATTCAATTCCAATTCAAAAATCTTTTGAGAATCCTGTAGTTTCAAAGAGATGAATTTCTCAATGAGCAAAACTTTGAATCTTACTTAGTGAGAGTTATAGATTATGGAGATGATCCTAGAACTTATGAAGAGTTAATCCTAGATGGAGATTCAGAAAGATGGCTAAAGGCGATGAAATCTAAAATAAATTCCATGCATGTAAATCAAGTCTAGACACTTGTTGATCCTCTAGAAGGAATAATTTTTATTAATAACAAATAGATCTTCAAGAGAAAAATTGGTAAGGATGAACAGGTAGAGCGACCTATGAAGCACGACTGATTGTGAAAGGTTATACTAAAAAATCAGGATTAGATTATGAGAAAATTTTTTCACCCGTTGCTATAATAAAATTTGACAGATGGATTTCAAAGCAATATTCTTTAGTGATTATATTAAGAAAAATCTATTTATGAAATAACCAATTGGTTTTTTGTTTACTGCTGAGCCACATAAAATATGCAAGTTGGATCGATCTATTTATAAATTAAAGTAAGCTTTTAAAAGTTGAAATATCTAATTTGATGAAACAGTAAAAGCATTTGATTTTATTAAAAATTCGAATGAGCCTTGTGTTTACAAATTGATTAAAGATCATGTGATCACGTTCTTGATATTATATGTAGATCATATATTATTGATGGGTAATGACGTGTGCATGATGACAGAAGTTAAAATTTAGCTATCCAGAACTTTTTTCATGAAAGATTTGGGAGATATAAATTATATTTTTGGAATTTGTATCTATAGAGATAGATCGAAGAAGATAATTAGATTATCCCAAAAGTTATATATTGAAAAGATATTGAAAAGATTCAACATAAAAAACTCTAAGAGAGATCTTCTACTCTTCAATCAAGGTCTTTATCTCTCAAGAGATATGGGTCTAAAGATCGATGAAGAGCGATAACAAATACGTAGTGTTCTATATGCATCAGCTATAGGTAATTTGATATATGCTATGCTATGTACACGACCTAATATAACTTATGCAGTAAGTGTTACTAACAGATATCAGGTAGATCCTGAAAAAAAATATTGGTCTGCAGTAAAAATTATCTTTAAGTACTTAAGAAGGTTTAAAAATTTGATTATGAGTTATAGATCTCAAGAGTTGAGTATTTATGGATACTCGGATTTTGATTTTTAATCTAATGTAGCAATCAAAAATCTACATCTGATTTTATATTTCTGTGTAATTGAGGGGCTGTGAGTTGGAAGAGTTTCAAACAGACAATAATAGTCGACTCTATCACAGAAGCTGAATATTTAATACTTCAAAAGCAGCTAAAAAGTAGTTTAAATGCGAAAGTTCGTATCTGAACTAGGTGTAGTTTTTAGTATGACTTATTCGATAAGCATATTATGTGATAATATAGGTGCTATTACACAAGCTAAGGAACCAAGAGCACACTAAAAATCTAAACATATTCAACAAAAGTATTATATTTTCAAAGAATTTATTAATGCTGAAAAAATTTTGATTAAAAAAATATCTTCAGTAGAGAATGTCACTGACTTTCTCACTAAAGTGATGACAGTAAAGCAGCTGGACCAGCATCTTGGAAAGATGGGTATGAGATACAACAACTAATGACTTTACTGCAAGTAGAAATTTGTTTGTATTGTATATTCTAAAATCATTTGTATTGTCGATTTTGGGTATATTATATTAAGTTACTGTAGAATATGTGTTGTACATATTTATTAATGATGAAAATATTTTAATTCATGTGTATATGCTTCTTCTTCTATCCAATTATACTAGTGATAGAATATATATGTGAATCGTTCAAGATAATTGGATTATCTAAATTATTTTCTACAAATATAATATCAATTGGGTATTGATATTATATAATAGGTACACTGAATATCTTTGATGAATATCATAAGATAATATTAGTGTGAGTGATATAATAGTTATATCATTAAGACATTAATGAGGAACAATAGTTAGAGAACTATTATTTGAATGTGATTAAAGTATGGTGAATCACATGAATATATGATGTCAATGATTTATTATTAAATTATAAGGGTGTGTTAGCTACTTTTCGGACCTTGAACGTCATGGTTGTCAATCGGTATAGATGCACATATTTCATATAGTGTATAAATGCGAGACTAATTATGACTTATACACAGAAGCCAGTTTGTTTATATGTTGTTTATATTGAATAGTAAATGACTGTCAGAAAAAATCTGTTGACTTGATATAGTGAATTTCGAGGTACCGTTGACTCAATTCAGATTTGAGTTTTTAGTCGGATATTAGTAAACGACTAAAAACAAAGTTTTTGGTCAAAGCACAAATGTCATAAAAAGAGTTCGTAGTGATAATTTCAATTTATACTAACTGATTATCCAAATAAAATTAAATTGGGGGTTTTGACTTTCGTGAGCTTTGATTTGGTTAGAATTAGACGAACGGAAGAAGATTAATCATACAAAATCTATAATTAGGTATAAGGTTAGATGAAGTTTTTCTTCATTATAAGTTAGGAGCCATGACACATTGATAGATGTCAACCATAGTTGTTGAGCCTTCAAATTATTCGAAATAAGGTCAATGAGATTGATTTTAGCTCACAGTTAACATCATAGTGAACTTGAGAAGTCACAACATAAACCTTGAGATTATCCATACTATGAAAAATAGTAAATAATATCTGTAACAGAGTTAGTGCTCTCGAAGATATTATTTGACTAAAAATTGTAAATAATTTACGCGTTAAATTGTTTAACAAGATGAAAGATTGAAAATTGTCCTTATTGTAATTTAAAGTAAATTACGATATTTTATAAATATATAGATATTTAAATAAAATTCGAATTTAATTTATAATTCTTAAAAGTTGAGAGGTTTAAATAATATTTAGTGATTGGGAGTTTGAATAATATTTTATAGCTCAGAGGTCCCAATGATATTTGCTATAAAATTATAAAAACAGAAATAGGCTTCCTCGTGCATTCAGTTTCAATTTTTTGTTTCTTTCTTCAGCTCTTTTATTCTCTTTCTCGAATTAGTCAATTAACAAAAAATTAAAAGCGTTTTGACTTAATTTAATGTTGTATTTTATTAAAAAATTACTAAAAATTAATAATTATAAATTCAATATATTTAATTTATAGAAAATAAAAATATTCTAATAAAATTATTGTTTTTACTATTTTTTATGGTATGCATATGATTATACACACATGACACGTACTACCAAACATTTTTCTAATATAAATAGGTACGATAGGTCGTCTTAATTTTAAGTCCACACATTTTTATACGAACTAGTAAGTGAGATGCATTCATGCATTTATATGTAAACCTTTATAAATACGTTATAACATTCATTAATTTTAGGCAATGAAACAAATGCGATGTTTAATTTAATTAATAATTATAAAACAAGTAACTTATATTGAGTTTGATATATTCTTTTAACTTTGTCCCCGTAATTCTCAGATCCTATAAAAAATATTTACCATAAATTATAAAAAATAAATATTTTAAATAAAAACCATGAATCGTACCTTCTGTACTGATCGCGAGTGCTCTTCTAGCTCATAATTTATCAACGCGATTATCACCATCATCACCGTAAATATGAACAGCCACGATGTCATCAGGGTCAAAGTTACCTCCACCGCGGTGCCCAAGAAGGTGGAGCACAAAATGGAACTGTTCGGAGACGTCAGAGTTGACAACTACAACTGGCTTTGAGACGACTCTCGTCCGAATTCAGAAATACTCTCTTACATCAGGCAATAAAATGAATACTTCGACACTGTAATGTTTGGCATGTTAAACACACATTCAATAAAATTCGTGTGCTAAGCTGTTTGCTTATTGAGAAAATACATCGAAAGTGCTAGAAGATGAGCTAAACTAGAGCGAGTTTGAAACGAAAGTTAGACTTAGACAAATAGTGGTGGACCTTGTATGTAATATTCAAGAATATATTCAAATGTAGCATGTCATCTCGTGTCCCATCTAATAAACTCTTGTCATTAACCAATCATGAAAGTGATTGTGATTATGAGAGAGAGAATTTACCGGGTGCTATAATTTTATTGGATGATCTCATTAGGACTATCAAGGAAAATACCTCGTACACATTATGTGTGCAGTCAATGAAAACTGCTCCTACAGGGAGTATGACTCATTTTTTGGAATGACAGTGTAAAATTGAATTAAAAAAATAATTGTGTTTGATATTAGTGTTTTGAAGTAGTAGAAGAACTTTCGTATATGCCATGAATCCTAACATTTAGAAACTCTTTTTAGTGACAAAAAAGATTGAGGACAAGATATTGCTGAGTTGAGAGGAAGAATTAAGGAGGATGACATGTCTATTCTGCTTTGAAGAGGCTCTTATTATTATACCGACGGACGTTGGAGGGTAAAAGGTGTGTTCAACACTGTAGACGACTGATCCCCTGTGGTGAAGATCCTCCTTCTGTGAATGATGTTATGGAAACTGGTCCTGATGCTCATCCTGACATGTTATCCTGGATGAGAATGCGAAGGGTAAAACTCATTCATGTAGAGACTGAAGCTCTTGTGGGAAGGCCTTTAGTTGGGTTAAATTTGTATCTTCAACGGGGCTAGTGATGAAGCTTTAGTTTACGTCACAGTGGATGAGATTCTTCGACCTGATTAGGTATATGATTTTTGTGTTTAACTCAATTCAACATTAGCTTGGGAGAAAGTATAGATTGCAGCCTACTCTATTTGTAAACGTTTTCAGTTTCAATTAATTGTCACAAAGAGAGTTTAAATGCATAATAGAACGTCAATCGTTGTAATGTATGATAAATGCTTGTTTATAATCCCGTTGAGAGTGTGTCCAGTATGCATTTGTTAAACCCTCAAGTTTTACAGCACAAGGACAAAGTCCTTTAATTCCACCATCTTGCTGTGATTTTATGTCAAGTGATACATGGTGTTTCCAATTCGACTTGTTCATTTGTAGCATTTAAACCGAAGGACCCTATGAAATTACGTTGGCTCTTCCACATATTATGGGTAATGTAAGAGACATCTCTATTTTTTCATGGGAAATCTTTCTAATAAAGTTATTGTGCGAAAGAGGAGTGTATTGGTAGAGCATTTCGTTAAGCTTGGGAGAATTAGAATATTTTCCACACTTTGTCTGTTTCTTTGTTAGAATCAATTGTGGAATATGCTTCTACCATTTATCCTCTTGTGTTTGAATTTCAATACTCTGCATTGTCCTTGGAACTACGGTTGGTCTCACAAAATCTTCTTGTAGCTCTTCTTGTTACCTAAGTAGATTAATGGTCTGGCTTCATACTTAATAACAAGCCTGGTTACACAAGTTGGGAACAGAACAGTCTAATGACATCTGCCTTTATCGCAAAAAGGATGATACCTTTTCTCTTGATCTTAAAGCTTTTGAGAGCAACAAAATTTTGTCATTGCATCTTAAAGCAAAATGACGAGGTTTGTCCTCACGTGGTGTAGTAGGTATTTCTACATATATCAGTCATCGTGCAAATCATTTCCTTATAGAGAGGACAACCAATGAATTATTCAATAGCTGCTAGCATGTCCGATGGATAACACATCTGAAACCACAGTTCTTATTCCACACAGGGAAAGGTAATGACAAACCTAAGAGTTTGTTCTATTGCAGATTATAATTATCAATCTATGGTTGTATATGACCAGTAATTTTATTACAATATGCTTGCTTCTTATGTATAAGTACGAACATGCATGTTTGGTGCTTGCATTTCTCTATAGGTTTACAGTTAATGCCTAGCGTAAAAATTTGGTTCATGTAACTTTCTACTGATCATCTTGTTAAGTATGAGCGTGAAGCGGGACTGCTCAAAATAATCATTTACTCTCTTCCAGCTGTTGGAGAGCCACTAAAAAGCCTCCAAGGTAACAAGCATGTTGAGTTTATTGACTCTATATACTCGATATATCCAGAAGAATCACTGTTTTCATCCAGCATTTTGTGATTGCATTTATGGTTGTGATATGAAAGCTGGAATTTCTGTTGTGAAGAAGATTGAAACTTTAAATTATATGAAGAAAGTCCAGAAATCTTCCAGTAATATAAAATTTGAGATTTTCTGTTTCTTATCTGAGTAAATAAATGGTAGAATTTCATCAATTTTTATTCTTGTGCAGTACTTTTACCAAGTTATTTAATGTTTAACGAACAATGCTGTTATTATCACCCCCTCAGAAAGGAAAATTTTACGCACACTAAGTTGTTAGGATGCCTTATGCATATATTAGATTTTGTTTTATGGGTGGAAATGAATCAAGAGGCAGAGAATGGCATTTGCGCTTCAACATAATTACCATGAATAAGCATAACAGCTTGTTTCCAATACTCGGCGGCCTAATTCGACCAGGCCCCCTCAATTTCAGAATCTCCCTGTCTATGTATCTTTTTTTGCATCTCAATTGTGTTCTTTGAGCATCTGCTGCAAATAGGTATTTCAATTTACTCACATTACCTTTTCTTTTATTTGTTGTGTATTTACCTCACATTAAGCACTCTTGTCCACTCGTCTCATTCAGGTATTGGGAGGTTTTGACGCAAATAACTATGTTACTGAAAGGAAGTGGACCAGTGCCACAGATGGCACACAGATTCCTATATCCGTTGTTTCTCAAAAAAATCTTGCGAAGCTTGATGGATTTGATCCATCACTACGTTATGGCAATGGCTCATATGAGGTAATATTGAAATTAATGATGAAAAATATTTGTGAACTTGATGTATCAATGGTTTTGTTGGGACATTATCTTAACATCAATGGGGTTAACTGTTTGTGTAATGCTGCCAAATTCTAATTTGTATGACCCATTGAGACGTTGCAATCTAGTATTGTAAGTTGTTGTCTCCAATCATGAAATCAGTTAATACTCTGTCAAATTCATTGATCCTTCTGTCTTGTATTCAATTGTTCATATGAATTTACTTTGTGCTCACTCTTGTGTTGTGAGCAGATTTGCACGGATCCTGGTATCAATGCTTGTCAACTGCTCTATTAGATCACACTTTCATCTGTGCCATAGCTCATGTTTGAGGTGGTTGTGAAATGGGAAGGCCGTGGTACGAGAATGGGAAGTTTTTAAATAAAAAAAATATTTGAACACTGATTTTATTGCTTATGCTGAGAATTTAATAGAAACTGATACTGTACAAAGGAAAAACTGTGTATTCTTGGAAGAAGTGCTGGGGTATAGCTTATTGGTGCTGTCCTTAACATAAGGCCTGATTTGTTCAAGGCTGTGGTTCCCGGAGTTCTATTTGTTGACGTGCTAACCACAATTCTGGATCCAACTTTTCCTGCAACTGCAGAATGGGAGGTATTGTGTTTTTCCTTTTTCAGACTCTAAAATTTGATTCATATTAACCTTTAAAATGGTGTGCTGATGCATTTCTCTCAAATGAATTCTTATCGTTACTACAGGAATGGGTGATCCGTGAAAGGAAGAGTTTTCCTTATACATGAAATTATATTCCCCTGTTGACAATGTGAATACTACGTAACTCTGTTTGAATTTTAATTTGTGTATGTTAATCTATTTTCCGAGTATTTTTAATGCAGGTGCTGTGACATACGAATTATTTTACTCAGGTTAATGCTCAAAATTATCATCACATTCTTGTGACAGCTGGTTTTAATGGTAAGCCCATATGCTCAATTTGGACAAGAGATATTAGGTTTTTCAAATATTAAGCTGGCATTACTTCTATTTCCACTCAATCTAATCTCTGGTCCATTGGAATAGATCGGTGCGTTTTGTATTCAGAACCTGCTAAGTTTGTGGCTAAACTGAAATATATGAACACTGATGTGCCGGCCATTTCTCGAAGTCCGGGGTGTAAGCTACTCACTTTTAAGTTTTATAACTAAAGCTACTCAAAAGTCTGCTATCATCAATTTTTACTGCATGTTTACTTAACAGTCAAACTACTTTATACATTTCCTTCCCATTTCCATCGGTAATGTTCTAAACTACCTAATGTTTTTCATATCATTGGTCATGCTACCATTTGTGAACATAAATAACTTGCTAGGAAATAAATCTAATGCAATGTTTCTGTTATTGTAGATTTGAGTCTTCGAGAAGTCGCCTTCACATATACCTTTCTATTGAAAGTTTGAATATGATTCCTGGGTTTGACTCTGGGCAAAGCTGATGAACTAAACGCTCACAGTAGACGCTGCATATTGTTCATTGCTTGTTGTACAAGATCAACAACATAAATGGGTTACGGTAGAGTTCTTTACCAGAGATACAAATATTACTTCTGTTTTATTGTTTGAAATAATGAATGCTTTTTATTTTTATTATACACCCTCTACACTGCTCAAAATTTTCTCAGAAATTTTTGATGTTGAAGAATGTAGATTACTTGCAATTTATAAAATGCTGGAGATTGTGAAGTGAATCAATTTTCTTTGAATGTTCAATTTCTCAATTGGGTTCTATTGTTGGGGGGAAAATACAAAGGGCGCACGTAATTTTGGAGAAGGAAAGTCCTGATGTTTATTGAAATGACTAATTTACTCCTATGATATCACATTATAAATAATAGCTTAACACAAATGTAATTTAACACCGAAGGGTATTTCAATTATTTTAAAAGAGTGAGGGACCTATTTGTTATAAATATATAAAATGTGTTTGTCGTTGAAGCAATTATCAAAAATATTTACAATGAATTAATACTTGTAATTTATATAAAGGAGGCCAAAAAAATTGTCAATTAATAAATAATAACTTTCTGAATTAATTATCTGATTTTAAAAAAATTATTTATTAGATTTTTTTGGTTGACGTAAAAATAATAATTTATTCAACTAATTTGTATTAATTATCAAATGATGTATAAATAATAATTTATTTAACTAATAAAATAGAGAGAATTTAATGACAATGAAATTATAAATAAAATTTCATAATAAAAATATTTTATTTTTAAAGATATTTTCGTTACATTAAATTAAGCATAAAAAGTACTTTGAAAAAATAACAAAATGGGTTAAATTGACATTTCTCAATACAAAGGGGGAGTAATTTGAAATTAAGGCAAAATATTTCCAAATTAAATATGAAGGTGTTGAAAGTGGTAGGTTAAAATGCTGCGTAGATCGTTCTGCTGTCATATTCTTACGGGCATAGGGGTTACTCCGCTAGTGCTCTGCTGCTCACCACTGTTATTGGCGTCTGCCTCGAAATTATCAACGCTCACGATGTCGTCGAAGTCACAATTACCGCCACCGCCGGTGACCAAGAAGGTGGAGTACAAGATGGAGATGTTTGGAGATGTCAGAGTTGACAACTACTACTGGCTCCGAGACGACTCTCGCTCCGATCCTGAAGTAATTTCTTACCTCAAGCAAGAAAACGAATACTTTGACGCTGTCATGGCCCGTATGTTGCATTTTTACATTACAAATTCGATGTTTTTCTTTAAAAATTTTACGCTTTTGTTGTCTGAGTTATATCTTTTACTCAGTATATTGTGGGAGCACGTATGAAACAAGTGGTTTGAAGAAGGGGGAGAAGCAATTTGTATTTTTTGACATTTTTTTCGAAAATGAGTAAAACAGCTAGTAG
Organism: Trichilia hirta; assembly: GCA_035221805.1. Lineage (NCBI taxonomy): Eukaryota > Viridiplantae > Streptophyta > Magnoliopsida > Sapindales > Meliaceae > Trichilia > Trichilia hirta. The sequence continues at coordinate 1,657,389 of JAWDEX010000012.1, forward strand.
TTTGTTTGTTTTTTAGAGATGGGATATAGTGATTGAAATGTTTTGGGAACTCTTTTAGGAACTAAAAAGATTGAGGAAAAGATGTTTGCTGAGTTGAAAGGAAGAATTAAGGAGGATGATATATCTGCTCCAGTTCGAAAAGGGTCTTATTATTATTATGAAAGGACATTGGAGGGCAAGGAGTATGTTCAGCATTGTAGGCGACTAATCCCCAACAGCGAGGCTCCTTTTTCTGTGTATGATACCATGGAAACTGGTCCTGATGCTCCTCCTGAGCATGTTATCTTGGATGAGAATGTGAAAGCTCAAGATCATGCTTATTATGCCATTGGTGCTTTCCAGGTTTAATAGAGAATTCTATTTGGTGTTTCATTAATGGTTTTTGGATATTTTTATGGTTACTAATTACTGTTTCTGTTTTGGTTTAGGCTAGCCCGAACGGTAAGCTGGTGGTATATGCAGAAGACACTAAAGGAGATGAAATATATACTGTGCATATCATTGATATAGAGACTGGAAATCCTGTGGGGAAGCCCCTAGTTGGGGTAACTGGGTATGTTCGATGGGCTGGCGATGAAGCTTTGGTTTACATCACAATGGATGAGATCCTTCGGCCTGATAAGGTATATGATTATCCTAATGTCCTATTTTTGGTATTATATTCAATTCTATGTAATCTTGGGAGAAGATGTTGATTGTAGCCTACTTTATTTGTAAACATTTTTTATTTCAGTTAGTTGTTACGTAATAACAGGCATGGTTACACAAGTTGGGAACAGAGCAGTCAAATGACACCTGCCTCTATCATGAAACGGATGATACCTTTTCTCTTGATCTTCAAGCTTCTGAGAGCAAACAGTTTTTGTTCATTGCATCTGAAAGCAAAATGACAAGGTTTGTCTTCTATCTGGATGTATCTAAGCCCGAGGAACTTAGGGTCTTGACTCCTCGGGTAATAGGTGTTGATACATCAGTCAGTCATCGTGGAAATCATTTCTTTATACAGAGGAGAACTGATGAGTTATTCAATTCAGAGTTACTTGCATGTTCGGTGGACAATACATCTGAAACCACGGTCCTTATTCCGCACAGGGAAAGGTAATAGTGAAAATAAGAGTTTGTTCTACTGCAAACTACATTTATCTATGTGTGGTTGTTATGGCCTATAATTTTGTTAGCATATGCTGACTTCTCATTGAGAGGGATGTAAACAGTGGTATCTCGTGTTCTAGTATCAGTTAGTGTTTACATTGAGTGTGCACTAAATAACCCAATGAGTTTGGGCATTTCTGGCCTCCTGGCAAACTTAACTAAGAGTTCAATGCTTATTCATCAAATTCTCCCTCCCTCGGCTGTTTGGCACACTTGAGAAATTGACAGACTTTCTTTACTGGACCTCTAGTTGTTTCACAGAGCTGATTTGGTCAATCTTTTTTGGTGTAAATTCTCCAATCAAAATTTTTTTTTGACTGTAAGTTATACTGTATTGGCATATTTTTTTGGCATCTAGGCTGTGATCCAGAAGCAATGATCCACACAAATTGAGTTTTTGGATTCTTAGCCTAGGACTGGGGGAAACTGCAAATTAAGGACAGATTGATTTGTGTAATTTTTTTTTTCTGGTGAATCTGTCCATCTGAGGAGTGCTGGTTTATATCAGTTTCATCTTTAAAATTACCTTCTCCAGAATAATCTCACATTCCATTTTAGTTTCAAGCTGAAGATTGGTAGTTGAATCTGTGACCCTTAGTGCAAAAAATTATCCCTTTTTCCAATTCTAATTGGAGGGATTTTGCAAGTCAGGAGATTCAAATGTTCCCTCTTAGGCATGCCATTTGTAAAGAAAGGAAGAAAGAAAGAAAGATCAGTTACGAAAGGTCAACTGTCTGTTTTAGCTTAGATTAAATTGGAAAATAAATATATTGACAAAAATAATTACATTAACAAAAATATATACATAATTGTTGTTCTTGACAGATAATTTGATCCTCAAGATAAGTCAGCAATCAATTTACATAAATTCTGAATCCTTTTTCTGGTCAAATAAATAGTGCTGAAAGTTATTCTATTTTCTAATTGACAAATAAAAGGATATCATGGTGCACCAATATGTACATCATTGGTATTCTTGATAGATAATTTGAGCATCAAGATAAGTTAATGATCAATTCCTTAAATGCTGAATCTGATTTATGGTCAAATAATAGAGTGGTGAAACTTATTCTATTTCCTAATTGACAAAGAAATGGGAGATCCCGGTGCCCCAATTCGGAAGGATGTGATACTATTAATTTTTATGCAACGTGGCCCTTGTGCAACTTATTTGTAAGGGATTTCCATGTTCATTTTTAAATATGTTGTGTGTAATTTTTCACATGCATGTGTTGTTCTCCCATCTCTGAATATGTTGCCTTAATAATACTTGTGGTGTTTTTCTTTTTTGTCCAGAATAAAAATTCAAGACATACAACTTTTTACTGATTATCTTGTTATGTACGAGCGTGAAATGGGTCTGCCCCAAATAACCACTTATAGTCTTCCAGCTTCTGGAGAGGCCCTAAAAAGCCTTCAAGGTGGCAAGTCTATTGAGTTTATTGACCCCATATACTCAATTCATCTGTCAGAATCCCCGTTTTCGTCCAGCATTTTGCGATTCCATTACAGCTCATTGAGGACACCTCCCTCTGTATATGATTATGATATGAACACAGGGGTTTCTGTTTTGAAGAAGATTGAACCTGTAAGTTATATGAAGAAAGTTGAGAAGTTTTTTGGTCGTATAAAATTTGAGCTTTTCTGTTTCATTATATCTCATTGAGGACACCTCCGTCTGTATCATGTTTAATATTTGCCCTGCCTATTTCTTGTTTGCTTATAATATTTGCTCAAATGTTAAGCTGACCAGAATCTATTCTCTAAAATGTTGTTTAAACTTAATGAATTTCATTATATCTAATCGTGTTACAATAACCTACTTTGGAGTATTAGGCAATTAAATTGAAAAAGTTAGTACAATGCTAAAATCTCGGCAAGCATGAGTTTTACTCCTATTAGGACGATTTAAAGTCCTTATTCAGTCCAATACATTGTATTAGGCTGTTTTATGTATCCCGTGCTTTGCCATTGCTTAAATATTCATTTTGGTTGTTTTTTATTTAAATTGATTTAACAATTGTTTTTGAAACCTTTTGATTATTTTTCGTACATGAAACCAATATCCCTATAGAAACTGGTGGCAGTCTGGTCTATTTATTGCCAATTTCTTTCTTATAAGGATATTGATTTCTTGTACAAAACATAATCAAAAGTTTATTGTTTATCTATTTATATCCTTTCTATTCCATCCATTTTACTGTGCATATATTAGCTTCATATTTTAGAGGAGTAATTTGCAATGCTATTACCAAGTTAGTTAATAGCTAGTATTATCACCATCTCAAAAGAAAAATTTATGAGCACTAAGTTGGTACAATGTTCTAATTTGGCAGTGGAAATGAATCAAGAGTAGAAACTTGCATTTCTGTTCTGTTTTACATCTTAATTATGTTTTTTGAGCTTCTGACTAATTTCTAAAACTTGCAAATAGAATTTCAGTTTAATCTTGTTACTTTTTCTCTTGTGTGTTGTGCAATGTATCTCACGTTAAGAACTCTTGCCTGCTGTTCATTCAGGTCTTGGGAGGCTTTGATACAAATAACTATCTTACTGAAAGGAAGTGGGCCAGTGCTTCAGATGGCACGCAGATTCCTTTATCCATTGTTTATCGGAAGAATCTTGTGAGGCTTGATGGATCAGATCCTTTACTACTTTACGGATATGGTTCATATGAGGTAATATCAAAATTTATGCGGCAAAATATTTGTGAACTGCACGTCAGTGGTAATCTTAATGGTACTGCAGGTATTTCTTTGTCTTCTGCTACCAAATTCTACTTTGAATGACATGTTGAGAAGTTGTAATCTAGTGTTATGATGATTACTTCCAATCATGACATAGTTGATATTACGAAAAATTCCTTGATATTTGGTATGCACTTGATTTTTTTCTCATGTTCTTTTTCCTTCTTTTAATCTTTTTAGTTACGGGCTTGCATTGTTTGGAGGCGTTCCATTCTTCTGGTATCAAGTTACTTGATGCTTAAAATTTGCATGTAATACTTTGTCTGAACTATCTTTGTGCTTAATCTTGTGTTGTCAACAGACATGCATGGATCCTAGTTTCTCGGCATCTCAACTTTCTATACTAGATCGTGGTTTCATATATGCAATAGCTCATGTTCGTGGAGGTGGTGAAATGGGAAGGCAGTGGTATGAGAATGGGAAGTTCTTAAAGAAAAAAAATACTTTCACTGATTTTGTTGCTTGTGCTGAGTATTTAATTGAAAATCGATACTGTACGAAGGAAAAACTCTGTATTAATGGAAGAAGTGCTGGGGGATTGCTTATGGGTGCTGTCCTTAACATGAGGCCCGATCTGTTCAAGGCTGTCGTTGCTGGAGTCCCATTTGTTGATGTGCTGACAACAATGTTAGATCCAACTATTCCTCTTACAACTTCGGAGTGGGAGGTATTGTATTTTCCCTTTCAAGATTCTAAATTTATCCATATTAATGTTTGAAATAGTGCGAAAATTTGGAGGTTAGTTGGCATATTATTTGCCAGGAGATTGATACTAAAATCTCATTTGCATACGTGGAGATCTATTATCTGTAATTGAGGCAATTCAGATGCTGAACTTTCCAATTAAGCAAAATAAAGAAGAAAAACATGTATATGAAGCTGTAATAGAAAACCCAGAATTTCACTTTAGATAAATTCTAAAGATTACTTGGTTAATATGTGTTATATGATTACATGCGATTGTCTTGGATTCAAAATTCTCAAATTTAAAGCATTAATTATTATGTGGTCTAGAGGTTCTGGGATGCTTCTCTAGTATTTTCTTTCCATTTTTTCTTCAAGATCTTCATTGATGCTCAAAGGCTGCTAGTGTGGCCTTGGTGCTTTTATTTGAAAGTGTTGATTTATTGTGTTATGAACAAATTGCTTTTACTTCAGGAATGGGGTGACCCTCGAAAGGAAGAATTTTACTTTTACATGAAGTCGTATTCCCCTGTTGATAATGTGAGTACTGCATGACTCTGCATCATCTCCCTGTATTGACAATCAACATACCTGTTTAACTCCTAAGCTTTTGGCTCTTTGCACCATTTCAATTTTAGTCAATTCTCCAAGTTTTTGTTATGCTCGTGTCCTGAGATATGAGTTATTTTACACAGGTCAAGGCTCAAAATTATCCTCACATTCTTATAACAGCTGGTTTGAATGGTAAGATGAACTCAAAATCTTTTTATTTATTTAT
>JAWDEX010000012.1:1662759-1703717 GCA_035221805.1 Trichilia hirta
CATACTGTTTTTTGTCACAGTGTGCCTGTTTTAAGTTCTTTTCTTCTAAATCTACTATCCCACAGAGTGGCATCATAGAGCATTTTTTTGGGATTAAAAGGTTTCTCATTTTTCTTTATAGATTAAAAGGGTTTCCCATTTGTTTAATAGCTGCAATTTTAATTGGTTGCTCTTGCTAGTGGTCAGTTAATATCTTTTTTAGTTGAGTTATTATGAATAATACTTAAATTAAACTTATTCAGCTGTCTCGGTAGTTTATATTTGTAAAGGCAAGAGTTCTATCAAAACTCACTCTTCCTCCATATGCTTCAATTTACTGTCTTCTTGTTGGAAAAATGTTTAGCCTTTTATGGACCTTATATTATGATGCTTCTTCCTGTTAATAAAAACATTAAGTTTAAACTGACTTCATTTATTCAATCCACCCTTTGAATATCATGCATAAGTGACATATTGTTTATGGATGATTGAATGTGTGAATATCTATTGGTAATACTGTATTCAGGATGCCACCTTAGCATTTTGACTCACTATTAATACCATTTTTAGAGGAGCTTACGGTTGAGTTCATTGTAGTAATTAATTTCTAAATTTCCCTTGTGTTCCAAATTTAGCTGGATATGCGATGTTAGAATTTCCCTATTTGATGCTGGTACTGCTTCTATTTCCACTCAGTCTAATCTCTGGTTTATTACAACAGATCCGCGTGTTATGTATTCAGAACCTGCTAAATTTGTGGCGAAACTGAGGGACATGAAAACTGATAACAATATTCTGTTATTTAAATGTGAACTTGGTGCCGGCCATTTTTCTAAGTCAGGGAGGTGAGTTAATAATTTTTAAATTTTATTGTTAAAGCAGGCTTTTTTATCTTCAGATTTTTTTCTTTTATATTTGCTGCTATCTATGGCAATCATATTTTTGTTTATTTATTTATGGATTTTGATATGAGTGAATAGGAGTCAAAGGTAATCAATGATCTGCTCTGACTTGGTAATTAGCATAGTCTTTAGCTTTTTTAATTGGATTGTTTTTTCTTTTTTTAATCACATGGCTCTAAATGAGTGTTGTGTTTCTTGCTGACACTGTATTGCACTACCTATATCTCTGTTTGGATTCATGATATTAGATATAATTCTTTGCGGGAAGATATGGCTCTCATGATAAACTTAATTGTATTCTCGGGTTTTGTGGTCCAAAATTGGCATAGCAACATTAACGGTGTACTTGAAACTGTTGTGCTTCTACTCAGCTCTGCAAGTACAACAGTTAAGTATTTGGCAGACACCCACTTTTACTTATGAACTAACGTTTACCACTCATCCTCTCACTTATTTAATGGCCAACACATCCTATGTTTATAAATTCTCTTAATCGAATTGGTGTCTAGTGGGTAATATCCAATTTTGCAATCTTTTTTGCACATTTTCTTCCTCGCTTGGTTGCAAATATTTTTTAACTGCCCAATTTTTTTTCAAATTTTAGGTTATGTTTGGCACCCTTAAAAGTTATCATCATGTACTAGTGGGGATAAACATCATTGTTATTATGTAACAAAAATGCATAATGCTATATTATGGAGAAATCCATTTTGCTGATTGGTTGTGACAATAGAACTAACTTAACTGCCACTAATTTTTATGCTCCCACAATATTCTTCTTGTGGCCATCTCCCTGCTCTTGTGGTTAATTACTTAATGGTTAAGTAAATATAAAGCAATTCTTTGTTATTGCAGATTTGAGAGGCTTCAAGAAGACGCTTTCACATATACTTTTATGTTGAAGGCGCTAGATATGATTCCTGGGTTTGGTTCTGGGCAAAGCTGATGACCAAAACGTCGATAGCAGATGTAGATTGTCTGATGGATGGATTACGGTAGAGCATTATCCAAGGATACAACTATTATTCATTATTTATTATTTGGACGGAGGAAATGATTGTGTGGTGGAGGCTTTGAACACTTGCACTTTCCTTTAATACTTTCGAATATTCTCAGCTATTTTTCTGCTGAGGATTACATGCAATTCAACGAAGTCCCTGATAATGACACTGATGAGAGATATGCCAGCGATCATATTATAGCATTCCTTTCGAAAAAAAAAAAAAATGAAAAACATAATGGCATCAAGCCAACAGACCACAAATTTAGCACGACCTTATACGCGGAACAAAATAATGGGGCATCCTGTTTAAAAATATGTTAAGCTTGTTCTAGACAATCCAAATTTAAACAAAAGCTCAAAGCATTTCTATGTGAACGTTAATTACGCCCACGAAAGGTGATAGAAAACAGGAAAGAATATTTGTGTTGAAAAAAATGGAAAATTAAAATTAAATCATGGTTGACATGAGACGAGCTTACATGCATAGAATAAATAAATAACCATTTTTTATTCAAACTCAGCCAATTTTAGATATGAAAGTGGCGGGGGATTTTTAAATAAAAGTGATGTTGCATAATGATTGTTCTCTCCATAATATTTTTCTTATCCAATTCTTATTCATTTCTTTATTTCTTTTCCGTAGGAAGGGGTATGTTAAGTGCAAGTGGGTTAGTCTTCAAAATGGATGGTCAACTGCATATTTTCCTCTCAAAGAGAGGCCTAGAATACACGAAAGAATTCAAAACTTTCCCCATCAACAGTTCTGTTCTATCTTTTTTTAAACCACTTGTCACAAATCTTATGCAACAAAAACTCCAAGAATGCAGAGTGGTTGCGTAAGGTTACCATCTTTCTATGTTATCCAGCCACCTGTCCTGCCCTTGCCTCAAGCTCTTTATAAGCAAATTCCAGGAACTTGTAACGTAACCCACTCTACATTCAAAAACAATAAAAACTGTTGAGTCATATTGGATCTGTTGTTGTAATCTGAAGGGAAAAAAAATGGCTTCCTGGGCAGCAGTAAGTATAAATTGCCAGACTCGTTAGCATATTTGTTCTGTGAAATTATAGTTTGTGAATAATTCTGCTCTTACCAGGCTTATTGGAGATCAATGCTCACTCGATCGCTTGAAACCGCTCATTTAAAACAGCAACTGGACATTCTGCTCATCCAAATGGAAATCAACCCTACAACAAGTTACTGAAACTAAATTACTCACCTTTACAATTCTAAGCATCAAATTAGATAATAATTTTTTTCAATCCGAATGTCTGCATTTTCTTTTTCCTTTGAATGGTTCCAGATATTCGATAACTGGAGAATTTGCACCTGTCCATGTGGTGATGGGAATGGTAATGGTGGCCTTGACAATAGGAACCCATACAGTGTACCAGTTGCCCAAACGTCAGCGTTACAAAGAAGAAGAGAGCTGCAATTTCCGAGGTTGAAAAACCTGACCGTGTCGTGAATTCTTCGGACAAGTTTGTGAACAAATCTTTCCCGAGAAAAGTGGCTCACATACAGGATAACAACCGAACTCTTCGTGATCCAGTCCGCTTGGACCCTTTCTCCAGGTTTGTAATTTTCTTTAATACCAAGTTAATTGAGTCTGAAAATTTTAAATGGAAGTTGATATTCTGTTTGGATTGGCAGACCAAGAGATGCAGAGACACTGAAGAAGGCAGGAGTCCATTGAAAAAAGCAGAACCCAGAATTCGAAAAACTAACTGTTGGTCGAAATGGTTCCTTAATTAGTATTCTTAACTCAAAAGATGGTCTCAAAATTGTATATAGAATTTTGCTATAATTTGTTTCTTTCTCATTAGTAAGTAGTTTCATTTTTCTTTATTATTCTAATATAACAGACACCAGACACCAATTTAAGCTGAAATATGAATGCAATATTCCAAGTTCAAATGTAAAATGAATGTTCCCCTTCATTTCATTGTTAATTGCTCAGTACATTTTTAGTTCATACCAAAAATTACCCCCTTACTGAATTTTAGAATCTAATTGCACCAATTGGACCCAAAACAAATGAGCAGCCAAGCTGTTGGTCTAATGTATCACTGTAAAGAAGCCCCGTCTTGTTTCCACATCCTTATTATTTTATTTCCTCCGGAGCTCCTATAAACAAAGAAAATAGCACAAATACAAGCATAACAAATAATATAGTATTATGTGATTCACTAAGATAAAAAGAAGTTTTCTTAGCACAATAATTAATGTAGGTTTTATATGAAAAAAGAAAATATAATGATACAAATTTCGAATACAGCGAGAGGATTGAACGAGAGGTCGATTACCCCCAGGCCAAACCTTGTAATCAACGGACCGTAAATTTGGCAGGATCTTATCCTTGGATAAAATATTGGGGTAATCTCTTTTTAAAATCTGGTAGTTTGTTCATCTTTCATTGAAAAGATAATTTATTCAGGCAGAATTTCTCAAACAGAATGCTACTGAGACTCAAACGCATACTATTATACCTCTATCAGTTGCTTTTATCCTTTTATCATTCGTCACACATTCTAGTTAAGTTTCCAAGGTCCTTGTCTTGGGTAAGTAGGAAGCAAATTTTGGCCTTTTCAGTTTTCATTCCATTAGGGTTTCACTGAAGGAAGCTGATAATCATCTGGTTTTAGTGACAATGCAAAATCTGGCAATTCTGGAGCTTTCTGCAGAATCCTGGAACCAACAAAGAAACTGCTTAGTATTTTAAATATCATCTATCATCCTAAGAAAGAAGAATTAATCAAAAAAATTACATTTCATCATTGTGCAGATTTGGGTTTATTTGCAGCCTGGTTGAAATATCTTTTGGAATCTTCTCGAAGAGGTACTTGCTAGTCCCCCATAGAGGTGGACTTCTAGACAAACAGAAAGTTAAACAAGTAAACAAAAATGGAAAACCTGAAATTATACATATATCTACAGAGAGAGGTTAGAGAGGTCTTGGTTACACTACTGCGATAACGGAGGCGTCGCGTGGAAAGATTCCCTGGCCTGCTTGCTTTCTTTTAGAAACTCATCTGCTGATTTCAGAGCTGCCATTGCCATCTCATTACATCCTTCTGTTTTCCCTTCGTCGAGGATTAAACCATGAAAATAGTATGCAGCAGCCTGGAATTTAAAAATGTATCAAAGTTCTACACATTCTAAGATCTAACAATTTGCCATGCCGAATTTCTCTCTCATATAATGTACTTCATATTCACAAGAGGAACAAATCTCTACTTTCTTTTGCCTTGAGAAACAATTAACTACATCATACCTTGGCTTCAACAAATTTCCATTGAATGAAAAGCTTATGCTTTTCTCCCCATCCATTTGCTAGTGGAAGGTCGACAATGCTTTGTTGAGCCTGCAGAGTTTAAAGTAGTTTAATAAATAGATAATTATATTAGCAAATATCTAAAATTACAAGCAAGGGACATGAAAAGGATGAGATTTGTCTTATAACATAAAAATGCATGACACTTTAACTAGACCCAATGCTAATCCTTTAACTTCATACAAGGTTTATCAGTCAGTACCTGATGCCAGTATTTTACCAACTCACACGCAAACCTCCGTTTCACAGCCAGTGTGGCTTTGATATTATCAATTGCCATTCCAAGTTGAATATCAACACCCTGCAGTATGGAAATTATAGAGATTATGCAATATGGAAAAAATGACTAAGGGTTTGAATTTCAGGTCTATTACCTGTCCTAGTGCTTGCAGGCAAAAGGATCGAAGCACTCCTTCTGCGAGGTCCACTGGTAAATCTTTCCTAGATTAAGAAAGCAAATAGTTCAAGGTCAAGATTACTTGAAAACACTAGATTATCTGAAACCTTAGTGGCAATATCAGAAGCAAGGACATGCTAATTTAGTGAACCTAAGCTCAGGAGGAAGCTGAGGGAGAACATTATTGACAGCAAAGTCTAGATATCCAGCTGCCTTAAGTAATATATCAATAGAATCGCGTCTGCAGTCTGACAGAGAGATCAGAAATTAAGCTTTTTAGCAGGCAAAATGAATTTTTATGCTGATAAACTTTCTCTGCTGCAATTTTTGTTGTATCAGCTAGCGATTAGTCTCACCTTCTGATACTTTTGAGTGATAACCATCTGAAGATGTTTTCGGAAGAATCAATAAATTTGCTTGGGATAGCGATAGCATGGTCATCATTTGCAAAACTGAGAGAATCTCGTACCAAGAATTTGACACGATTGTTTCCTGAAAAGATGGAAGAACAAATATAAGAATTGATGGCTTGGGTGGTTGACAAATGAAGTTGATTTCCAACCTCTGCGTCATCTTCCTGATTTAACCATGAAAATTGCAACTTATCTTGCAGCTGGTTTCCTGCATTAAGTGTTGAAAATATGAAAGATTTAGTCTTAGAAAGTAGTAGTGCATTAAAAATTCTGTTTCGTTGCCATAAAAAGGCAGGGAAAACCTGAACTCAGCTAAGCTAGGTCAACTATATGGCTAAATGAAACATTTCCTTCACTTTCTCGGCAGCCAAACAGAATTGAAAGAAAATAGAACAAATTTTTTGAGTAAAGTACGTGCACCATTTTCAACCAGCCCCAATAAGACTGGCAGATACTCTTCCAGAGCCTGCTGCAGATCAGACAGAGTTGATCCTCCTGCATCAATAAACGGCCTTTTTGACTTAAACAAACAAATAGCTTCAACAAATTCTGCAAGGAGATAACAACTTCTGGACCAATTACCATGCTCTGTAGCTGTTTTTCGTGGTTTCGTAGACATGGGAACTTCTTGTCCTGCCATGACAACAATCCTTGTTCTAAGAGCCGATAAACGTTGAACCAGACTCCTGGATAACCCATCACCAAGTGTTTCAGCAAAGTCAACAGGTTTCGGAATCCTTAATCCTGGAACAAACACAGCAATCTCCCCAACGTTTCTTGGTATTTTTCTGTTTTCCTCAGAACTTTTCGGTGTCGATAGAAAGCACCCCATTTCCTCAAAAGTTAAATTGTGCCGACAACAAAGAGACTTAAACTATCAAGCAATCCAGATAAAATATCATCGTACAATAATACAAGTCAGTGATCCATAAAAATAAATAAATAAATAATTAAGTGCCAATAAACTATTGGAAACATGCAAATGGACACATAAGCACATTAGAAAATCAAGCAAGAACTTGGTGCGATTATGATATGACAACCCTTTTTAACTTCCCATTAATTGGTACTCTCCTTACGAATCGCTCGTTGTGGATGACATAAAAGCTTGTGTATGATATCTTCCGAAATGCTGTAAGTTAAGAAGATCCATAATTTTGAAGAAGAAAAGAGTGCTAAAAAAGGAAGATACATAGCGTACGGAAGCCGTTACAGATTCTCAAATCATTGTGTGTTTCCAAAAATATGGTTGCTTTTGTTTATGCGGTTACCAATAATATGACTTTTACGTTGTGTATACAGAGAGCCTAAAAAGACAAAGGCTTAGCATACCGATGTAAACGGAAAGTAGACCCCATTTTAACAACTTTGAATAGTAAAATGATTCTTTCAATGCACTGTTTGCTGGCCAAGCCAAGAAAGCAATGGAAAAAAAAAAATAAAGCCAAACTCATCTTTTATTATTAATTTTTATTACGTATCATCGTATTAGATTACGACCCAAAAACAGTCACCTCATGCTCAACGCCATTCATAAAAATTAGCGTACCAAAGTCTGAATGTGAAATTTTAATCATATTAGATAATTATTGGAGTTAATAATAAAAATAGAATTTAAACAAAATATAAATACAAATAAATTAACAATATTTTCATTAAAAAATGGAAAACAAAAATAAGATCATGGTTAACCTGAGACTAGCATAGCATAATTCTGGATGCGTATGTCAATTTTCAATTTCTACATGATTGTATATGGTCATGAGATTTCTTTTTTCTGATATTATGTTTTCCTTTTGATTATTCATGGTCATTGAGCAATGTCAATATAACCAAACGCCTCCATCGAGATAAACGAGATCATTTATATAAATGTCATTGACTTGGCAGCTTGGATATATTTTTTTTTTTTTGTCTTTATTTGAAGCTTTTCATGTAAAAATGAATAAATTATTTAATGTAATTTTTTATTTGATATTACTGCATTAATTCCAAACTCTCTCTATATATTTTAAAAAATGAATTGAATGAATGATTTTTCTTTTGCTTATCTATTTTTAAATTAATTTTTTAAATATTTATTTCTATGTTATCTTGTAATTTAATTTCTTGATGCTAGAAATTATAAATTTATTTCAACGGCCGGCTTGGTAGCCAATCTATATTTCAATTAGTTGTCTCTTTCTTTTTTTTTTCAATAGGGACGGTGTTTCTATTTATTAAAATAATAGAATAAAAATCATAAAATTTTCATGGTTGAAAGCTTGATAATAAAAACATTGAAAAAGAAAGTTTGACCACTTAATTCATATGACCTTATAATTAACCTTAAATAATCAAACAATTAACAAGCATTAAAAAATAGTAAACATTTATAAATAAAATTTGGTCTTAACAATAATACTAAGCATTTAAATTTTGACAAAAAAAAATAATATAATTAATATAATAATATTATTTTATGTGAATTTTTGACTTTTACTATTTTTCATTCTTTTTATAAAATATATAATTGTAATATAATATTTTTACATAAATTTATAAGAATGAGTTTATACAATATTTATTTTTTATTTTAACTTATAATTTTGAATATAGATATAATTTGTTATAATTGTATTACGTTGGACAAATTAAGGCAATGCAGACTTCTGGGGAGCAATTGTCAATTCTTATTTATATTTTTAAATTAATTTAAATATTAAAATAATTATTGTGTTAAAATAATTACACAGAAATATTTTGAATATTTATATTTTTCGGCTTTATCTATGTAAAATAAAAAAAATAAAATAAAATAAACAGAAATATTAAGATCCTGCTCCTGTATATATATCTCGGTATCTAGTTCGTTTGGAATTGGTACTAGACAAAAATTATATGAATAAAATAAACAAATAAAAAAAATTGATCTGATTAATCTTATCTCTTCACCATTTTCCGAATTAGGAAGCAATCAAATTTTCTTGCGTCTCCTCCCTCTATGAAATGCACTATCTCATCGACTTCTTCTTCTTCCATCTGTAAAATTTCTATTGCCATTGAAATCTTCCTTTTCCTTCCCATCTCAAAATTCATAGCCATGCCGTTCGTGCAAAGCCATTATTTTGAAATCCTCTTATCATCCGCTCGTCCTTTTCTTCGCGGAGAACAGGAAAACATCGACAAGAAGTTGCCCTCTCTATGTTGGCACAAGCATGGAAGTTTTCTCTAGCATCTCGTTTACATTGATCGTATTCTTGAGATGTGGAAAGCACCGGGCTGCGTTTGCCTTTGTGGGCTTTTCCAGTCAGCTTAGTCAAACTCTTATTTTAATCTTACTATATTTAATCCCAACACAGGTCGAGAAGTTGTTTGGGGACACGTCGGCGAGGCTGCAGAGAGGTTGATTCATTTGTTCTGTATCGTCCTCGTCAGCCGTTGATTCATGATGATCTCTTGTTCAAGTATTCTGATCAAAAACTCGTTAAACAACTTAAGGCGTCTGAGATTTCTTTAAGAAATGCTAGAGAAAAAGGTTTGTTTAACCAGAGGAAGCTTGGAGGAAGAAGATAAATTCTCTGTTGCCTGCAGATGGGATTACACTGGTTGTGGCTACGTTTCTTCTGATGACAATTGCAGATTTCAGTGATCAACATTTTGGTTTTCAGGATTTTTCGTTTGATAATTCTGATTGCAAGCTTGAGTTTGCAGGGTATTTTACACTTTGTGGACTGGAGATGGGAAACCTGAACTATGGATGAATTCATCATCAAGAATGGGAGCAATTTACAGTTTGATAGTGAGAGAGGAAAAAAATCTGGTGCGGTTGAAGTAGACAAAAAGTGATACGAGGAAATTGAGCTTGTGATACCTCCAGTTTTTGAAAATTGCACTGAAGTCTTTGTTCCCAAATGACCAAATTGAGGGCAGAAACCTGAACCGGAAAGCTGTTTGTGAAAACTGCGATGGGCCAAAACAGAAATTGGAAAGGGCGAGGGGTTGTTTCTGGGGTGTGTAAAGAAGAACTTATTTATGGGGGAGCCACATGTGTTATTGGGTCAGATTTATTTCTCAAAAGGGAGATTGGAGGAAGCTGAAAGGGTCTTCTGCTTTGCTGGAATGGGGAAATTCTTGGGACAAGAGGATGTCATAGGAAGGACGGACTGCTTGGACTAGAGTTTTGTACATGAAAGGTGAAGAAAAGTTTTGGCCTCAAATTTCTTGGGTATTCTCAATTTGGGAGTTGTCAGGTAAATAAAATTGTGTTCTATTCAGTATTCAACTTTTTGATGTATTCTCTAAGTTTGTTAAACAAGCAGTAAATTGCTTTGTATATATGTTTTGCCGGTTTTTTTGGAAGGAAATAAAATATTACAACATGGAATAACGAAAGGCTCTTTGTGCTCTTAAGTTCTTTCCCAGGCTGTATCTATGTTTTCATATATCAGGAATAATAAAAAACTCCTGTTTGTTGTTATATATGAAAGTGAAGCCCGATTTGACAAATAGATAGATAGATAGATAGATATAGAGAGAGAGTGGGATATTCCTAAGCTTTCATGGGCTAACATTTTCCAAGTTTAATTTATGGTGCAATTGTCAATCCGACTATAAAAGGTAGGCGACAGGCGGTTGGAAGTTCTACCACGGCCAAAATAATAGGCCTGAATAGTAGCTGACTGATTTTTTTCTTTTTCCTTTTGTAAAGGAGCTGGAGACTGAATTATAGGTATGTGAAAACTCTTCTATATTGTTATTCCATGGCTTTGCATCAATCTTTTCTTTGTTGGAAAATAAAGATATATATATATATGCATGTAACAGCGAAATTTATGGGGAATTTATATGATTATTGAAGTTCTTTCAAAATTCTTCTTCAATATTTGCAAAATAATGTTTATTGCTACCAAGTTGAAGATTTCTTTTCAAACTAAATTTCTCATTCAAACCCTGATGCTAGCCAGAAGCTGAACTTTCCACCCGATCGACTAGAATTGACAATTCTACAATATTTACTATTCGATAGTTTTTTCATAAATTTATGTTATGTTCTGTCCTTCTTCTGCTGATTATTTACTTAATATCTAGTGACTAAAATAACATACCTTTGTTCCAAGAAAAAAAGTAGTAATAAAATAATTAGTTGCAAGTTGTAAATATGAAATAAGAAAGAGATTTCCAACTACGTAACTAACTAATATTATCTAAGTTTTATCTGATTGATGCATTAGATTCTTGAATTCCGAAAACGGTACATACAATGGAATAAAATTAATTGGAAATGGAACTTTGTAACCTTATAAGATTTACAGATCAAGCCATATAACTAATCACTATTCATGTTTCTATATATATAATATATGTTATCGCTTCATCTTATTAGGATAGTCTATAAACTAATGACAAATATTTTTAACCCGTTATATAAGTGGTATCAGAATAGCTTTTCAACCAACGAGATTGTCATGTGGGTCTTCATGAATTGATTATCCGTGACATATAAGTATGATAAGAACCTTCAAACCCTAGCATGCATGTAGCAACAACAAATATCACTATTATTTGGACGAGATGACCATCAATACCTAGTTGAAATCTAGCTTTTAAGAATAGACCATGTGATGGTTTATTGTCTTATAGTATAAATACATGTGGTGTATGTTTTCCCCTTTTCGAGTCTCTCTTTGTAGATTGCATTTCTTGTATCATTTCACTTTCCTTCTCCTTTTCCTAATTTTGTCATCTCTTTCGCTCTCTCTCCAAATTTATTATGCTTTCGATTATACAAGTTTCAACAATATTCTCTGATTCGGGCAAAGATACTTATACTATTCAAGGATTATCATTTTGTGCTACCCGAATGCATATGCTTCTGATAAAATCATACTCTCTTTCATTAAAAATCTTACTATAATGATAGGGGAAAATTCTCTGCAAGTTTATCTTATTATTCATAATATTTTTCTAACTCATTTAAAAATACTCCGTTTACTCCTTTTGTTCAATTCCGTTAATGAAAAAAAAAATTTGATTTTAGGGATATAATCATTTTCAATATTGCTAAATAGATATCCATTGAAGTGATCGGAATAAATTTTAAATGAAAAAAAAAATACTTGAATTAGAGGTGATTCAAACCCAGACCTTGAAGAGTAAAAATTAATTAATCACCGTTTTTTATATACATAAGGTTATATTTAATGAATGATTTAAAAAATACCAAATATTAATAATTAACTAATAGTTTTATTATCATTATGGAAAAAAATTATTATATTTAAATATTAATTATTATATTTTAATTTTAAAAATTAAAATATAATTATATTAAATATCTAAATTATTAATTATTTAATTTTTTATTATTATAAATTAAATAATGATTATCTAGTTTTTAGTTTCATAATTATTTTCAAAATATTAAAATTTTAAAATTAAAAGATTAATATATTATTTTATTAAATATTAGTTGTTTAATTTTTTGTTATAATTAAATAAAAGTTATATAATTGTTAGCTAGACAATTAATTTTAAAATATTTATATTTATAAATTAATAATAATTTTTAAAACTAAAATAATTTTATTTTTTACTATTTTGTAAATAAACTTGTATGAATTATTTAAAAAACTAAGAGTTTTTTATTATAAATTATAAATTTATTTTTATTTTAAATTTTTCAATAAATATAATTTTAACTTATAAAAAAATAAGTTACTAATATAATTAATATTTGAGTGTTTGGTAGGGTGGTAATGTGATTACATTGTTTTAGTAATAAAAGGACTAAACAAGATATTTTTAAAACAATAAGAATGAGATGAAAAATGGGCCAAACAAAAAAGATCTATAGAAAATTTCCCATAATAATAATAGAAATTAATATCATCCTTCAATCAACATTTAATTATTTCTACAAATAAAAATAGAATCTTATTAATTAGTCATCATGATAGTTTATCAATTTACCACACAATTAGTTGAGAAGCAAGTATATATATATACTCTATGGAATATATGTAGCATTAAAGTGATAAATCCAAATGGGGACGTCCAAAATGTTAGTAAAGTAGAGACTAGTACTACTAATAATATATTTTTTGCTTTAGAATTCATTTGGAATCGTACTGTTGCCATGTGAAGGTTAAATATTGTAGACCTTATTGTTTTCTCCATATATGCAAACAAATAATTGCTATTCAACTTGTGACCATAAGTTTTGTGTATATGTGAGTCCAATTGATGTCCATTTTTATGAATTTTATTCATAATTATATATATATAAAAAAAATCTAATACTAAAGAATTAAAAGGTAAAATATTGTTGTATATGTAAATTACTATATTACAATAATAAAAAAAATAAATTATCAAATTAAATATGCAATAATAAATTAATATTTATCATATTAATTTATGCAAATGGAAATGGGTCCATTATACGAAATCATCCATTTCCTAAAACTTAAACTTCACGACTCCAAAAATCTAAATCTCATGAAAATATTCCTAAACGGTAAATAAAATTAATAAATTTATATAAATATAATGATTCTGATCAAAATCCCCACAGTCAACATTGTCGATTTAACGTGGGGGCCTTCAGTTGGGCTGTTTTCTACCGCAATCAACGCAACCTAAAGCAATTCATCTTTAATTTTGTGTGGACTGGTTAAGCATAAACAAAAAACAAACAAATCCTGCCATCAAAGGTACAGTTCATTGCCCACTAACACTTGGAATTGGATGGATTACTCCCCATATGGGAATTGTCTGTCAAAATTGGTTTCATAATTAATATGAAAATCATTGCATTTCTATTTGTATAAATAGAATTTGAGGGTAAGAATTCAAGTAATTAAATGGATGTAGAGTCGAAAATTTCTAACGTTGTAAAAATGAATCTTCGTTTTCATCAATTAAAATTCAAAACCCATTTCATATTTTTCTTAACATTAATTAATAGTTTCTCTTTACTTTCTAAAATATTGTGAAAAGTTTGTCTCTTCACGCAGCTTGAACGAGAGTGGAAATGAATTGATGATTTTTTTTTTTCTTTTTATGATCATGAATTTAAGTTCTTTCCAGCTAACCGTTGAGATTTTCTCCAAAGGATAAAATAGGACCCACAGTACTTGGATTTTCATTGAGCATTCCACCACAAAGTGAATCATTGTCTCCTTAATGGAACGTTTTAGAATGTGATTAGACTCCCAATAAGACGAGATTAGTCTTGTAATTAACTTGTCAAATTCCAATCTTATCTCTTTAATAAAGTTAAACATGGGTTATTAGTCATCACTTGGGGAGTTCTAGTTTCTAATGTTTTTTGTTTTTATTCTATAACTTTGCTTTACAATAATTAATTTTCAATTGTATTTTTCAAAAATAAAATTTTCACAAAAGAATTGAGAATTATAATATAAGAATAGAATAAAGTGAAAAAAAATTACAATATATTTTAATCTATAACAGCTTGCCTGCGTTAAATATTGTATTTTAACTGTCAATTTATTAAGAAAAAGGTATTTTTTTAACTCTATTATTATAGTTTTTAATTTTTAAAAATTTATAAAAATGTAATAAAAAGTTAAAATTTACCACCTTTCAAAATATAGTAAAAGAATTAAAATAATTTACCTATTACTGAATACACCGTAGCTCTAACCTATTTCATCCTTTATTTAGTATTTTGATTGAATTTTTTATAAAATTTGGTAAATATAATATATTTCATAACTCATTTGAGATTGAGATGCTATGATTTTTATTCTACACAAATTGCAAAATATAATTATTAATTATTTAATAATAGTTTATCTTATATTTTTAATTATTACTAGAAATGAATTTTATCAAACACTTTAACTATTGATATGATTGTTATAGACGAGTAATTAATCTATTAATACAACATACGAGTTTAACTCATAATTTTATTGGATTATGCTTTAATTATTAAGGTGATTTATATATTTCAAAATAAATGTATATATGATAAAATTTTATTTTGAGTCTCAGACTTTATTTGGTATTAATATGTTGTTATTTTAAAACTATAATTATTATAAGATAAAAATATTAAATATTAAATACTAGTGAATATATAATTAGATTTTATTAAAAATTAATATTATTAAATAATTTTGTAGCTTTACTTCCAAAATACAACAAAAACACGACAATTTGAAAGGAAACTTGAGCTTTCGTCCAAAATAATTATGCTCAATTCTTACATGGATAATACGTTAATTTAATCTAGAATTTCTTGAGTTTACAAGAAACAAAAGATAAATAAAATGAAATAAAAATAAACCAAAAGAGTCAAATTCCAAAGATGATTGTTCGACAAACTTCTCCCAAATTTTCCACAAATCTGACTAATACATACATACTGCAAAAGATTTGTCCCAAAAAAGATCTGAGTTTAGAATTATTATTTATTTATTTATTTATTATTAACCAAATGCACTTGTTGCCTCCAATCTTCAAAATCAATTCCATTTTCCATCACTCTTTTTGCTGCTTTTGATAATTGTGACAGCAGTGAAACAGTTTCTGATGTACTAATCTTCCTCTTAAAGAAAATTAAACATCACTTTATTATAATAAATAATAAAATAAAGGTTTGAGAAAAAGTCAATAATCAGGTATAGATCTTCACTATTTATTATCTGTGAAATTATGCGGTGTTTTTTGCACCATGGTAACCAAAGTGCTGCAAAAAATCAATCTCAACCTGTCATTTTTCTTCAATCTGTCTCCATCTTTCCTTTTTTGATGATTACCTTTTTGAATTACAATTCAAAAGAACAGATATAACGGCCACAATTTGTAAATTTTCATCCTTCTTCTAATAAAATTCTTCATTATTTAGCTAATTATAAGAAAGTGTTTGATATTAGTTTTTTTTGACAATTGCTATATGTGAAGGACATCAATTTTGTCAAATTATGAAACCCACATGGTGTGTTTTGATCAACTGAAATTCACCATCATACATTAATGCTGGAGCCAGAACATGAAGAAATAATCATCGTAGAAAATTTTGAAAGTAAGGTTGATCAACTAGAATTTGAAATCTACTGCGCTCCAACGTTCAAAAGCGATTAGGACACTCGTGATTCATCAAACGGTCACAAATTTACATGTGAATGTCTTAAGTCCGATTTAACAGCTCATATAATTTTGTTTTCCTCTTTTTCAATGGATTACTATAAATATGAGGAGTACATTGTTCAGAATGTTGCAGATCACTAAGTTTGAATCTTTTTCATCATTATACCTTCCTGTCTACGTGAAGCAATGGAAAAAATAAACTAGTCTCCCATGTCTGCTTTACAACTCGTTTTACCTTTTTCTTACTTACAGAATATTTTGTTGTATTTTGCTTTTTTTCCAAAGTCACTGTCAGATTTCTATATATTTTTTGAGCTATTTCTCTGGTCTGCTCAAATCCTGCTTCTCAAAATGCAGATTCAAAGATGGGTTTTTAAGGTTTTCCTCATATGTTCAATTCTTGGTGTGTTTGCAGTGTCAGTACTAGCTGAAGAAACGTCGCAATCACATGCCCCAATTTGCTTTGAAGCAGATAGGGTTTCTCTTCTGGGGTTTAAAGCTAAAATTCTGCAGGACACTACAGAGATTTTGGCTTCATGGGTTGGAAGAGATTGCTGTGGAGGAGATTGGGAAGGTGTTGTGTGTAATCCAGCTACAGGAAGAGTTACTGGTTTAGCTTTGCAGAGACCTAGCAGAGAAAATGGGATGTATATGATAGGAACTTTATCGGCTTCTCTGGGAAATTTGCAGTTCTTGGAGGTACTGGTGATAAGTGGAATGAAACGTATTTCAGGTCCAATTCCAGAGATTATCACAAATCTAAATCGCCTGAAACAGTTGATCCTGGAGGATAATTCTATTGAAGGCACCATTCCTCCCGGTTTAGGTCATTTGCCTTTACTCACGACACTGTCACTCAGTGGGAATCGTTTCAAGGGGCAGATTCCTCCAAGTCTGGGGAATCTAAGAAATCTTCTTTCCATAAATTTAGCAAGAAATTTCCTGTCAGGTCCAATTCCTTCAACTTTTAAAGATTTCCCTAGTTTGCAGTCTTTTGATCTTAGCTTCAATTTGCTTTCTGGGTTCATTCCCGATACTTTAGGAAGGTCCCAGAACTTGACCTATATTGATCTTTCCAATAACCATTTGTCTGGAAAATTTCCCAGTTCCATTTGCAGCTTGGCCAATCTGCAAGACTTGTCATTAAGCCATAATCAGCTCTCTGGAGCAATTCCTGACCAGATTGGTAGCCTGAAATCTCTTGCCAGTCTTCAATTGAGTGGTAATAAACTTGTAGGTCATATTCCAGCTTCCATTTCCAGATTACAGAAACTCTGGAACCTTAATTTGTCCAAAAATGGATTCTTAGATCCTTTACCAACTTTTCTTGGCAGAGGGTTTCCTGCTTTGTCATCAATAGACCTTTCTTACAACAACCTCAGTTTAGGGACAGTTCCAAATTGGATCAAAGACAAACCACTTTCAAGTGTCAATCTAGCTGGCTGCAAACTCAGAGGGAATCTACCCCAGTTTACAGACCCAGATTCTTTAAGCTCCATAGACCTTTCCAATAACTTTTTCACAGATGGGATTTCGAGTTTCTTCACGAATATGTCAAGTTTGCAGAGCCTCAGACTCTCAAACAATCAGTTGAAGTTTGATCTTTCAGAGATGAAATTGCCGAATGGGATTACTGCCGTTGATCTCCACACAAATCAGCTTACTGGGTCTCTCTCGAGCATCATAAACAACAGGACAAGCAGCTTTCTAGAGTTTTTGGATGTGTCCGGGAATCACATTACTGGTCGGTTTCCAGAATTCGCTGATAGTTTGAGCTTGAAAGTATTGAACATAGGAAGCAACAAGATTACAGGCCAAATCCCAAGTTCAATATCGAAACTTACTGAACTTGAAATGCTTGATATTCAAAGGAACCTGTTCACAGGAACCATCCCTACAAGTTTAGGGCTATTGTCAAAGCTTCAATGGTTGGATCTATCTGTCAATTCACTCACAGGTAAAATCCCAACAAGCTTGTTGGGGATTGCAGGTCTAAGACATGCAAACTTCAGGGCCAACAGATTCTGTGGTGAAATCCCGCAAGGGAGGCCTTACAATATCTTCCCTGCTTCAGCTTATGCCCACAATCTGTGCTTGTGTGGCAAGCCTCTGCCACCTTGCAGGGGAAAGAATCCAGCAAAGATGGGCCAGTGAAATGCTGACTCAGTCAACGTAAGACACATATGCTCATACCATGTGAGCACTGTAATAGGAGAGGTTATAGTTCATTTTTTATCTACTTATAATTTCCAGTTTAATTTCATCAATAACAATTATTATTGAAGACATCATTGTTTCAAAATCACTTATTAACAAAGAGCATGCAAATATAACCTTAGCATAGATATGAAATCATTTGGCCAAGGAAACTAGTCTCAACAAGGGAGACAGAACAAGTTGGCCCATCATCAATTCAGTTCTTATTTCTCCAAGTGATGGGAAACCATGATAAAATATTCAATCTACTTGAGACATTCATATGCAACCAAATACGATTGCAGATCAAGAAAATTTGGAAATGATGCTAAAAGATTAATGCAGTTATGCATGATTACTAGTCATAGAATTAGACTCAGAATATCTAACATGTCTAATTTAAATTTCATTCACTAAAGGAGATTCAAAGTTTACAATAGCCCAGCACTTGGCATCACAGTGCTTCCAAGGAAAAGAAAGACTTTAGCTATCCTCATTGGGACGTACACTAATTAATAATTATCTATTACTTCTTCCTCTCCTTGCACTTCCTTCTGGCAACATCCTTCTCTGAACCAGCTTCATCCCCCTAAACAAGGGCAAAGCGATTAAATACATCATTAGCTCTAAAACCCACAAGAGAAGACAGGAAATTCAAAAACAAATTTAAAGTCATACATGTTCATACTCCGCTTCATTTTCAGTTTCAGCTTCATTCTCATCAGCATTCCCCTCCAAGGCCTTTGCATACTCTGCCTTGAGCTAACCAGCCTTATCCAAATATAGTTTTTTTTAATTGAAAAAAAAAAAAAGAAAAAAAGAATGCTATCACTAATAAATAGTCTTCAAAATTAAAGTCACACGAAAAACATGAACTCACTTCTTCTGTCATATGCTTCCATTTCTCACCACCTTCTTTGGCAACCTATATTCTATGAAACAAAAATATATCACTAAAAATTGAAACCCTTAAATTCTCGATCATTGTCAACTATTTGACACTTATAAACAAATCAATTCAACACTAATTTGAATAAACCTCTTTAACACTCTTAGAATCAGGAAGTGCTGTCTTATATTCTTTCCTAAAGTCATCCTGAATATCATCAAACTCAATTAGTATAATGTATAAAGTTATAAATTCAAACAATATAAAAAAAATTAGAGAGAAAGAGTACTTACATGAAGAGAAAGAAGGCAGTTGGAGGACCCTTGGACTTGTTTAAATCATTGCCTTTCTTTTTCAATCTCCTAGCTTTCGGTTCTGTTGATGTTGGCTTCTACCTGTAAAAGGGATTAGCATACCAAATCAGAATTAACAATTATTAAACCATTCAAACAAGTAAAGGAAAGCAAATCAGGTTTAGTTTAACTTTCAGCCAGCTCCATCTTAACTTCAGCAGGCTTTTCAACAACTTGAGCCTCTATACCAAGAACAATTATAGAGAATTAGCAACAATATCAAAAAGTTGAAATAGTAGATATTTTTGGAGGGGACTTAATGGCAGGATATTTGGAGAAAGTGAAAGAGGACTGACCCAGATTCATCTTGATTTTACCATCAAGGCTGCAACTGTGCATGATAATAAGTACCACTGGAACATCCTAACTGCACTCTTCACTGAATTTTAACAGATTCACGGTAATCATCAGTACAAGATCATCACAAAATTGAATAAATTTAAATGTCAGTCCCAATAAATTGAGATCTTCTCATGTAAGGTCCAAAATAAAACAATCAAATGCATAATCAAAATTAATCCAAATGCCACCAAATAATGCAATCAACATCCACAGCAAGAACTTCAATAGTAGAAAACCAACTTAAAACCACAGTTAAGAAAACATAATACTGCAGAAGAATTTACGAATCCTAAACCAATTCAGTGCTCCCAATTAAAAAAAGAAAGCAAAAACTAAGAATGCTCAGAAGAACAAATGATCGAGGGAACCAAACACTACTGTAAAAACAACAATTGGGTAACAAAACAAAGAAGGAGACGAAACAAGTTACCATCTTGTAAAAGCACTGCCGTCTTTAGCTCGCACAAGAGTAGCGTAAGAAGTACTGAACCGCCTTCACTCTATTCCCCATCTTCGGCGCGTTGGATTTTGACGACGACCCACCCGCCATTTCTTACGTTTCAATGAAATTAAGAGGAGATCGATGAAGAAAATGACAATGATAGATCGGATTTGAGGGAGAGAATTTAATACCGAGCTTCAATATAGCGCAGAGAGGGAAAGTGAAAATTTGGGTTTTCCCGAATTTTGATTCGTTGCATAGGAGCTGCGACGTGGCAGTATTATAGCCGTTGGGTTTGCGAGTTGTTGTTTTTGACGGTTTGTATTTGATTTAATCTATTTTTCATTTGGCGGTTCGGTAGTTGATTTTGGGTTGGGTCTTTAAATGGGGCCAATGGTTTGTGCCCTACTTGAAGTTCAATTGGACGATACTAAATGCAGCTACATATGTAGTAAGAAGCCTCAAATATTAGTTTTCTACGACACTGCAAAAGGAGTCATTGCGAGAACGTAATGACTTGAGACACGATAATCTAATAGATTTAGATCGGACTCACATGAGACTCTAATAATAAGGAAACCCACCTGCCAGCAATTCAGGGCATTGTAGAGAAGACGTTCGATGAAATTATTGATATAGAGAGAGGTGTATGCATGGTATACTCGAGTCATTTTCAAACCTAGGAATATGTCATCATCTTCTCAAGGCATCCAGGGCCTTATCCGTTGCAGAAATTTTGGACTGCGTCGGTCAAGGTTTTGTGCAGAAATAGAAGAGGTCTCCACATTATTATTATCAACAATTCGTTCATTCTTTAATCAGTAAAAACAAAAAACCTATATATGTCTTTCCATATATGTTTTATCAAGCTTGTTGATCCCGACACAGGTCGAGAAATTGTTCGGGGACACGTCGACGATGCTGCGGAGAGGTTGATTCATTTGTTCTGTATGGTCCCTCGTCATCCGTTGATTCATGATAATCTCTTGTTGAAGTATTCTGAGCAAGAACTCGTTAAACAACTTCAAGCGTCCGAGATTTCTTTAAGAAATGCTAGAGAAAAAGGTTTGTTTAACCCAGAGGAAGATTGGAGGAAGAAGTTAAATTCTCTGTTGCCTGCAGATGGGATTACGGTGAAGCATATCAGGACAGGGGGAAATGTCCAGGTTAAAAGAAGGGTTGTGGCTACTTTTCTTCTGATGACAATTGCAGATTTCAGTGACCAACTTTTTGGTTTTCAGGATTTCTTGTATGATAATTCTGATGGTAAGCTTGAGTTTGCAGGAATACTTTTACAGCTTTGTGGCCTGGAGATGGGAAACCTGGACTATGGATGAATTCATTGTCAAGAATGGGAGCAATTTACAGCTTGATAGTGAGAGAGGAAGAGATTTTCATTGAAGAGATGAAATAATCTGGTGCGGTTGAAGTGGACAAAAACAGAGATGAGGAAATTGAGCTTGTGATACCTCCAGTTTTTGACAATTGCACTAAAATGTTGTTCCCAAATGACCAAATTGAGGGCAGAAACCTGTACTGGGAAGCTGTTTGTGAAAACTGCGAAGGGTCAAAAGAGAAATTGGTAAAAGCTGAGAAGTCACTGCTTGGAAGTATAGAGAAGAACCCATTTGTTGGGGAGCCACACGTGTTATTGGGTCAGATTTATTTTTCAAAAGGGAGATTTGAGGAAGCTGAAAGAGAAACTGAAAAGGGTCTTCTGCATTTGTTGGAATGGGGAAGTCCTTGGGACAAGAGGATGTCATGGGAAGGATGGATCGCTTGGACTAGAGTTTTGCACATGAAAGCTAAAGAAAAGTCTTGGCCTCAAACTTCTTTTGGTGTTGGCAGGCTGGGACTTGTCAGGTAAATAAAATTGTGTTGTATTCATTAGTTCAACTGTTTGATGTAAACAAGCAATAAATTGCTTTATCTTTGTGTTTTGCTGGTTTGTTTGGTAGGAAATAAAATATTCCAGAATAAAGAAAAGCTTTTTGTGTTCTTAAGTTCTTTCCCTGGCTGTATCTATATTTTCATATATCAGGAATAATAAAACAATCCTGTTTGTTGTTATATATGAAAGTGAAGCTTGATTTGACAAATATATATATACGAAGAGAGAGAGAGAGAGAGTAATCCTAAGCTTTCATGGGCTGCATTTTTCAAGTTTAATTTATGATTCAAGTGTCAATCTGACTAAAAAAGGGCAAGCAACAAGAGGTTTGAAGTTCTACCCTGGCCAAAATAATTGGGCTGAATGGTTGCAGACTGATTATTTTTTAAAGGAGTTGGAGACTGAATTATTGGTATGTGAAAACTATTCTATATTGTTATTCATGGCTTTGCATCAGTCTGTTCTTTGTTGGAAAAGATATATATATATATATATATATATAATACTCATATTTATGGGAATTTATATGACATTACCGGAGATCACTGAAAATTCTCCTTCAATATTGCAAAAGAATGTTTATTGGTGCCAACTTGAAGACTGCTTTTTCAAGCTAAAAGTTCTTATTCAAACGCTGACGCTCACGAGAAGATTAATTTTCCACCCGACCAGAATGGACGATCCTTCGATATTTTATTATTCCGGTCTTTTTCAGTAAAATTAACTAAGTGGTTTTCCAGCCATCCATATCTTCAGTGGGGTTTAAAATCTAGCCGAGACTGGTGTTTGGTATTTAGCTCCCAAGCCACTACTAATTTCAAAATTTTAATTATTTGTAACTCTAATTAGCACTGCACGTAAGAATATTTTTCAGGGTACTAGTGCAACAGAAGTGCATTCGCATCATTCATATACATAATTTGCGAGAACTGGTTCATATCCGGCGATGGTGGACGGAGGGAGGGAGGCAATAGTATCAATCTACAGAGAGAAGTGGCGGACAAGATTGTTTTCATAGAAAAAAAGATATGAAGGAAATTGAATGCAGAGAAGAAGCCTAGAATGAAAGGGAGATTTGTGAAGGGGGCATCATCCTTTGCAGGAACTCCTGCTTTTCCGTTGTTTAACAAGTAATTTAATTACCTTGTGCTCACTGTTACTAAGTAAATTACAGCATGTGCAATTGTTAATGAGCTAAATTTTGTGGCCTATATACAAAACATCCAGAACATTAAATAAGTAGAATAAAATTTAAGATGAAGATCTATGCTTAATTACATCAACCCTCTCTTCTCTTTTGCGAATAACACAATCCTCAATTGTGTATTTTGTTTTACTCTGATAGCCATTAGCGCGTGTACGCGTGTTTTTTTTTGTTGTTGTAGGAAGACAGTCATCAGTCAAAAAGGTAAGAAAGTTACCAAGTAAAATATGTTGTCGTTGAATAGAATGATGGTAATCAAAGATACAATAAGACAAGCTATTAAGAACGTTGATGAATTTTGATTTCATAAGTGATAATCTGTTATATAATATGTTCAACTTATATGCTTTAATTAGTTATTAATAATTAGATAGCTTATTTATGATTGTTAATTTGTTTACAGTATATCGTGAGCCTTTTAAAATTCCATGCATCATAGATGTAATTGATATAATCTTAAATATGAGAAATTATATCCCCAGATATAATTAGTTAAAGAATAAAATTATATCACCAGATAATTAATTAATTAATAATTTATAAACAAATAAACCCGTCTATTGAAAGTCAAGCGAGTGCCACAGTAGGCTTTTAGGGCAAAATATTATATAGTCTGATTGTTTCCAATCATTTTGTTTCCAACAAGTTGACTTTTGAAAAAAGAAATTAATTAATTAAGACGATAAAATTCTTATGAGGTGAGAGTCGCCATGCATTATATTTGAGACTTGGGCATTTCTTCACAATAGTCGTTTGACTTATAATATGGGTTCGCCCGAATTTCATGACTTCTTCGGTGTTTCACATATTACCCACCTTATATTTCAAACTGTTAAAATTCATATTTAATTGTAAGAATAGATTAGGTAAAATGTTTAATAAACACTATTTTTTAAATAAAAATTAGTAATATTTATCTCTCACTTTAAAAAGAAAAAAATTGAGGATTGTAATTAATATATTCACTAATATAACGTATATCCTCAAGCACCATCACCCTACCCTCTTTTTCTGATTTTCTATCTTATTTTCTTATCAACGGATTGTAACAGAAGTGGGTCTCCATGGCAAGCCATTTTCAAGGCCACAACTTTCCTGAATGAGAAATATGGAGTCCAGATGTGCTGTGTAAATTTATAGAAGGACAAAATATTGTATGGTCAATGATTTGATTTGATGATCAACGAAACAAATATTTAAAGGGAATGGCGACCCAAAACTCTTTTCCATTTGATATGTGCCGATGCATATCATATCATAGATAATTATTAATCTATTGTAGACATTTGGGTAAATTAAATTTACTGCTTTGTTTTCAGAGGGCAGATGGTCACATCACATACAAAAATTAAAATTTGGTTTCAATGTCTCCTATATCACTATTATTTAATCTACTTTTCTTTTTGTTCAGCTATAATATGATTATTTCACAGAATTAACTTATGATTTTGATCTTTATGATAATTTAATTTATGAGTTTGAATCTATCAAATAAATCCTGTATTTCCTATAAATCTATCTTTATAATGTGGTATATTACGGTATAGTTTTTTGATATACAGTTCATAGGGAATTTGACTTTGTATTTAAAAAAAAATTAAATTATACTCAACATTTACAAAATATATAGATATAGATATAGATATAGATATATAGATATACAGTCTTTTTCCAAATATAACAGCTAAAAATGCATACTTATTTTTAAATAGGCTCATATCATCTCATCTCATTTATATTTTTTTTGGTATCTCTACACGATTGATTAAAATCTGAATCAGTTGTTTGTCACATCCCATTGGCTTTTACTAACATCTATATATATCTCTATGCAATTTTTCCGTCCTGATTTTTACATTTGAAGAAGTTATTTACACCTGATAAATTTCCTCAGCATGGCCTCGACTTTGCTTCAAGAATCGACCTACAATATGGATCTCTATGCGATGGCTCTTGGATTAATGGAGTAGTCAGCATCCAGTCAGCTATAACCAACCAATTCTTTCAACAACAACAAATCAAACAGGTGCAAAATTCCAGGGGCGAAAGAATTATGCCACAGATACACATGGAAGTACAACACATTACACATGCAACAAAATTTCGGAAAGTTTCGAACTTCAAGGCTGCTGCATGAATTACAGGTGTCTGAAAGAGAAAACTCTGCGTGGAATGACCAACTAACACCACCAAATCACTAACATAATACAATCGACACCGAGTCAAAAAAGAAGAAGAATTATTTGGCATTACTATGGTTTATTGAACGGTTTTATTGGGTTTGAATTAGGTTAATTAGATAAGGAATCATTAGGAGTAAATATTACCATTGAAGTAGAAATAACAAAACACAAAACACAACTTCGGTTTATTCAATTCATTGCCATAAAGTTAACAGAAAGACATTAAAAATTCCATTAAAATATTTGATTGTTCACGGAAGAGACTGCATATTTTTATCTAGTTATATCCAGTGTGCTAACATTTTTGTTATTCTATTGTTTGATTGGAGGTAAACCCAGAGTTAGTTCCAATCCGAACTCGTTTTGGACATAACAATTTGGAACCAACCGCGGTTTGCTCACAGTTTCCACAGAAAATATGCTCTCGTCTTCTCGGCTTTCCGCATGACCGTCCTGAATCTGCAACCCGGAATGTTGACCACTCAGTGCTCTCCCCATTGACTCAGCCAAAACTGGAGGCTTCGGCCTGCGATTCCAGGACCGTTTGATCCGGATCCTCGTATTCTCCGAACCTTGATCCTTCGACACGTGGCGTATGTCGTAGATTTTCAGAGGAGGAGTCCCAGAAGAAGTAGAGGAAGAAGCAGGAACCGCACAAGAAGAGGAAGAAGGAAAGTTCTGGGTTGTGCGTTTGCCTTTCAGGACTTCCTCAACGGCGGCTTCGCATTGCTCCCATCTACCGGACAACAGCAATCCCGTTGAACCAGATATCGGATCCACAATCCGACCACATGCCTCATACAACAATGACTTGAATATCGCTGCAAAATTAAAAGAGAAAAAAAAAATAATTACATAATTAAACCTTCTCCAACTCTTTTTCATAATATACCAATATAATGTTATGTAAATATACCAGGGCGTAGGTGCGTAGGTCCGGCTTCGATGAGGTTGATAAGTCCGGCTCGGCCATAGAATTTAGCGAGGAATAGAGTTGCATTGGCTTGGGAATCTGATGAGTTGATCCAGTCAAGACAAGGTTTAATAATGCAGTCATCGCTGCATCCTTTCCTTAGAATTCTACATCCATTGCAACTCATCCTCATGATTCGAATACTGCAGATAGATTTTGAAAAGAAGAGAATGGTATTGAAGAGGAGGAGGAGGAGAAGAAGAATAGTATAAAGTGGTTTTGTGATTCCAAAGTAGTGGTGTAAGAAGTAAACCTGAAAACCAAGGTAGAGTATGAGATTTTATTCTGAAAATTTAATGTTTCTTGTTTTAGGTAAATTTGTGGGAAAATGGAAATGAATTAGAATACCAGATTGTGTTTAAAAATGCTGTTTTGCTTGTTTTAAAATCACCCCACGTGCCAAACTTTATTACAAATCAACCACATTCAAAGAACATTATATTTTGTTGTTTATAACATATAATACGCCTAATATCAACCTTTAACATGAAATAATGGAGATGTAGAGATAGATTTCTATTGTTTTCTTTTAATGCAAGAGTAAATTAATTACACCATATATTAAAATGCATAACATTTCAAATTGTATTATCTTTGTATGACATGTAATACACTGACTTCAAGGAAATAAGTTAATTAAATATGCTTAGGGGTTCAATTAAAGTAATAAATTCAGTTAAATATTATAATTGATTTATTTCTATTTGAGATTTATAAATCAATCAATTTAATTCTTAATTTATTAAAATATAAATTAAAAATTGACTTTTAAATTAGTATATAAAAATTAATATGATAAATCGAAACACCTAAATCCAACTGAAGTGCATCCTATATCAAATCATGAAATGGTAAATTCTTCTCTATTAAATCGGTATAATAAATTTTTTTCTTTTTTTTTTTAAAGGGAGAATAAATAATCTTGAAAGGGCAAATTCGACATTATAATTTAAAGACCAAAGAGGTGGCAGACGGCCGTGAGCAGATGAAAGGCGGGAGCCATGCAAGAGAATGACAAGCCAAAAGTCACGTGCGAAGCACGAGTTCCACACCACCCCTTTTCTAGCCTTTCTTCGTTTCGAACAGCTCGAAATTTTTTTTCCATATTTTCAGGAGTCCGTACTATCATATTCACAAAAATTAATATAATATTTATTTTGATAAATAAAATAAAATCATTAAAAAATAATAAAATCCAGGTATTGAAAACTAATGGGATTGTTTTTAGTTTCTGTGGGCGCACAAAGAAAGACGGTAAATGGTTTTTTTATAAATTTATTTCTATTTTTATCCCAATACAATACTAAGGAGCTAACTGAATCAGTTTTCTATGTTTTCTTTGGGTTGTTATTTCCTTAAATTGAAATTTTTCTATGATAAAGATTTCTTTTTTGTAATAAAATTAATGGATTTTATCATAAAATAAAATTTAGAAAATATGTAATTTTCAATTTTCTATGTAATATATGTAGATTTTGAAGATCATGGATAAAAATTATCATATAATGCGATACGTAATGCTTACATCAACTAGTAGTATGGGTGTGTTTGATACTGCTAACGAATGAGTTTGATATATATATATTTTTTAAAAAAGTTATCAAAAATAAATTAATACTATTTAAAATATAGTCAAACGCTTAATTTGATATTTAAATTAATATATAAATACTTTTATATTTATTAATTAAACAATAATTATTTTTTTAAAAATTACTAAAATAATATAAGCGCTGAGCAAATTAACGCTTTAATTGATAAAATCTCTTATTTTATCAATTTACCACATAAAAATTCATATATAAGTATAGCAAGTCACATAATTCATTATATTGATGAATTAAAAAATTCTGATTTTCAATAGTTAATTATCAAATCTTTAATTATCATTGAAAAAATAATTAAATAGCCAAAAATGTAAAATCTATAATGAATAAAGATGTGTGGATGTGTGGAATATGAAACGTCTAAACAAAAAAAATGTTGTGTTGTAAAATTACTAAATATAATTAATAATTAAATAATTATTAGTTGGTTAAACTCAATTTTTAGATTAATAAAACCAAATCCATATATTAATAGTGAATTTTTAAAAGAAATTTTTTTTTTCCTAATTTTATCCCAAAGATAATAAGTAATGGCTTAGTAGTTAAGTGATTGTCAAATTTAATCAGGACTTAAAGTTGTTGTAATGAAAATTAATTATCATAAAATACTTTTTTCGGTGCTTAATTAAATATTTGGAGGTTAATTCATGTTGTATTACAATTGAACCATCACAACTCACGAGACTTACTATATGGTGCATGCTTTGTCAATATCTCGTCAGTAAATTAATTACTTAATATAAAGTTGGTATTATTAGATATATAGAAAAAGAGGAGTTCTTGAATAATAATAATGATAATAATAATAATAGGTGTAAAAAATTTTATTAATTATATATATAATTATTTTTATGTGAACTATGAGCTTAACTAAATACAGAGAAAAAATGATATAAAATTTAGTTTTTTATTAAAGTTTCGAGATTTTATACTTATAATAATAAATATTAAATATTAATAAAAAAAATTTTAATTTATCACACATTAGTATTACGAATTTTTTTTAATTTTATTTTTAAAGTGTATTAAAAACATAATAATACAAAGAAGACAAAAGACCTAAATTGGAAAGCTAAATGATGTTAAGCTTTGCACTAAGATCATATATACTAGTTAGGACAATATGTTCTAAATCTTTGGGTTACAAATTGGATCTGGGCTTTGGCCCTTTTGTCGACAACGAAGACCAAAACTTCAAGTGTTGATAATATGAAATCCCATTTTTTTTCGACTTTCAATTTTAGTGATTATTGTGTTGCATAAATTTAAAAAAAAGAAAAATTAAATTTTTGATCATGTAATAATATTATTGTTGAGAACATCGCCCTTAAATAATTCTATTCATAGAATCTAACCTTAGTCTTCTCCTCTGCATGTTTTAATTTGCAAATATTTGTTTCCATTGACTTGATTTTTGTATTTATTAATATTATATATTTAGAATAAAATTCACGTGCTATGCTTCTCTGTACTGCCACACCAATCATATTCTTATTCCCAAATTTCTAAGTAAATTTCTTTTTATGTTAATTAACAACTAATTAATTATCAAATATGATAAGAATTAATGTCTTAATGATATATTAAAATATGCTAACTCAAACATAATCAAAATACGATAAGAATTAAGGTTTTATGAAAGTTGAATCCCTGAATTATATATTATTACTACGTCTTCCTTTATTTTGTTTATTTTATAATCTAATATTTTGATTTTTCCAAAAAGAATTTAATTTTTTTTAATAGTATAAATAATAATCTACAAACAATTTGGTTAAATTGGATTCAATTGTTGTTGTGTTGGTAAGTCGATTCTCTTTCTTTCTTTCTTTGATTATTATACCCATAAGTAGTATATATGAATATGACAAATTACCATGCATTGGTGAATGGTAATGTAATTGTTTTTGATGAGAAAGAGATTGTTGTCAAAATTTGATTCCAAATCCAAATCACTAAAAAACAAAAATCACTTTCAGATTTACTCCAGTTTTTCGTTTTACTTCCAATTATTTTTCAGTTCCCAATATCGGTTTCCTCTATTTATTAAAAACCCAAATAACAAATTTCAACAAAATACGAGAAAAACATTTTGTTTTTATTGTAATTTAAAAACTTGAAACACAACATGCAATTATAATTTTATTTTAATTTAGTTTTTTTTTGAAAATAAACATTTTTCTGTGTCCAAAATCGATCATTGTATATTGTCTTCATGCTCTTTAATTTATTATTTTAATTATTTACAGCAAGATGACAAAGTGTGAAATTGGAAGTAAGAGGTAAAAATAAAAAAACCCTTCCAAATTACACATTTACAGAGACCATTTTCCAATTTTTTAACTGTTTTATGAAATCACCGGTAAAATGTAAAAAGGAAAAAGGTAATAATAATATGTATAGTGTACAATAAAATGAAATCTTACGTGCGCAAATCTTATTCTCGTTTTTGATGAAAATATATAATTAATATTTTCTGCATTATGTTTATAATATATATATAAAGATATGTGATTGAATTGTAAAATTATTATATATTTTTATAAAAATTTATAAAAATTTAAAAAATTATATGTGATATAGAAGACCAATAAAATTTTGTTATATGAGTATGCATAAAAATTTATAGCTTTGATATTATTTTTTATTTTTATAAAATTTTCAATTGTATTGAGTGAAAATTAGTTAGTTAATATTTTATTATTATAACATATGTCATATAAATATAAATATAGAACATATTGCCATGATATAACACTCTTGTAAGAGCAGAAATTCATTTGAGTAAAAGTTACCAATTAATTATACAATCTAAAACAGTAATGATATAAATATAAATTTTTATCTATTAATTGCATAATAACATTTGTTGATAAATTTCTTAGATAAAGATTTGATAGAAGTTGGAAATGTGATTAATCTATTGCATTACATACTTGTTATGGAAAAATGAGAACTATACCGTCTGTAAATATTGTAAAAATAGAAAACTGATGAAATGAAAACTTACCAAATGAACACCAAAGATAAATCCCAGAAGCAATTTCCAAAAAAATGCAGAGTGTAGATTTAATTGAACCCAACAATAAAGCCTGAAAGCATTTTCCTTTGTTAGGATAATCAAACAAGAAAAAGGGCTGATGAGAAGATTGCAATTTGATACGTCATATCTTTTTGAAGTTGGAAATGTGATACATATTTGTTATGGAAAAATGAGAACTATACCGCCTGTAAATATTGTAAAAATAGAAACCTGATGAAATGAAAACTTACCAAATGAATACCAAAGATAAATCCCAGAAGCAATTTCCAAAAATATGCAAAGTGTAGATTTAATTGAATCCAACAATAAAGCCTGAAAACATTTTCATTTGTTAGGATAATCAAACAAGAAAAAGGGCTGATGGGAAGATTGCAATTTGATACGTCATATCTTTTTGAAACTGTTGAAACGACACAAAAAATAATGAGTGAAAATTCATGAATGATTTCTCTTTAATGACACTCTTCGCTAGTTTCCAAAACAAGAGTTTGGCTGCAAGCAAACTTGTTCTTCTTCTTCTTCGTCTTCTTCAAAAGAAAACAGGATCTGAAAGTATTTTACATATGGAAATTCTGGCAATACAAAATGCCAAAAATAGAGCATTTTTTGCAATAATAGGAATGGAGATTGGAAATTGGAAATTCTCAAATTCTATACATACAATGATCATCGTTTTCATTTCTTGGAATTAATTTTTTGCCTATGGAAGAAGATTGAAGGTATCAAAATACCCTCGTTTTTCCCCCAATATTACGACATAGATCAAAATAATACCGTGAAAATGAAGAGAAAAACGTGGGTATTTTGGACGTAATAACATTCAGCAAAAACTCTAAAATACAAAAGGGGGAGAGAGAGAGAGAGCGAGAGAGAGAGAGAGATTGATAAAATGAATAATTGTACTAGTTGTGGAGAGGATCTGGGCAACTGGGTACTCTTCGTTTACTGTCTTCTAGTCTCTTTTCATTTCTACTGAAGTTAAAAGTTCTTCCATGGAAGTACTTGTGAAATAAGCTGCTGCTGCTGTTGTCTCCTCCTTTCTTATTAATATTTGTATTTGCGGAGCTGATGTTGTTTACTGCCACTATATCATTGTTTGTTGTAGCAAATATTCTTATGGCAGTTGCTTGAACCCAAATCTGTAGAACAATCATGATCATGAACAACAAAACCACCATGGAAGAGTACATAAAGCTCTTATTACCACCGGAAAATGATGCTGAAAACATATCTTTCGATGGATATATCTATATATAAATATATATTTTCAGCAGCAATAGTAACAACACCAGCATAAAATCAAAAACCAAAATCCAAAAACAGTATTTTCTGTTGTTTGAGAAGAAATTTGATCTTGTTGTGATGAGAAAATGATTGTTTTGGTTATGAGAGATGTTGGAAGAAAATAAATGAAAAGATATAATAAGTTTGTTTGGGTAATGACAGAAATAGAAGAGAATGATAGCATTCTCCACGTCTCACGCCCCCACACTGGCATACACGTGATCGATAAATCACTGGTGCTAGAGATTACTATTTCTAGTCCTAGTTTGTACAGAAATACAGCAAAAATAGAAAAGAAAAAAAAAAATCAAGTGGCAACACCTGTTTAAATAGGACTTAGATTAAGATGATATAAAGTAAGGTGTAATAAAACAACTTGAATATGTACAACATCTATTATGTATTCATGTTTTTTAAAATTTATGTAGCTAATTGATAAATGTTACAAAATTAATATAAAATTGAAAAATTTTAAATAAAGTTTGAGAACATGAATATTACTCTTAAATTTAATTTTGTGCAAATATTTTTTAAAAAATATACCCTTAAATCTAAGGTATAACAATTATATTACAACAAAATGAGGTTATTTTGTCACGATCTTTATTTAAGACTACTTGATTCACTTAGATTAATTAAAAACAAATTGGGTTTTAAGTGATCTAAAGCTAATATTAGTCATTGACTAGGAAGTTTTAATTAATTTGTAGCCTTTGGGAGCCCATTTTGTTTTAAAATTTGCATATCGGGGAAGATGTCAAGGATTTTGAATATCACAATAAGCATAATCAATAATAGATTAATTGTTACCACACACTCAGAGAATGTCTACCAACAGTAAAAGAAACAACATTTCTTTTACGAGTTTTAACCTTTTTCTATTACTAACGATATTTTACAATTAGATTTTACTAGGATCTTACTAGACTTGGATTACTGTAACACGGTAAAAATATTTACCTTCATATATATAAATATGATGGGTCATTTCTACATGTTCGTTCAATACACATCAATGATTGGACTTGAACCATTCTTAGAAATGTGGGGAAGGAGAAACCTTTAGTATGTATTCCAAAAAAAAATTGATAGATCATTTTTAATGAGATCATCTAATAAAAGTATAATTATTCTTATGGTTAATTATGTCTAAAACTTTCTTCGTGTAGTATTAAATTTTTTTATTAATATTTCTCCATCTAAATGTCGTTGCAACGTTTAATAATAATAATGGGCATTCAACTACCCACGCTCCTTCACAGGGAGTTGTGAACGTAGAATTAAAATTTAAAAGTAGTTGCAAATAAATAATCGGATAAATAAATAAATGATGAATAAAATATTTTTGATAATGCATCATGGGATGTGAGACGAGGGCGAGGAGGTGGCCGGGAATCTCGCGGTGATGTTGGGAAAACCTAATCTTTCTCTTTCCCTTTGACGTATGAAACAAGGAAATTATCTTGTCCCTCAATATTAATTTCTTCAATTCGTACGTACGTATTCAATTTGTAAATACAATCTTACGATCTTTTTGTCGATTTGAAATTTCAAACCCATTCGTACTTTCACAACTTTAAATCGTTAAATATGTGTGTAAAAATTTATGTGGAGGCCCAAAAATTTACCCAAACTCATCCTACATAGCAAACACCCAAATCGCACGTTTTCACGATCAATCATCCCATCATAAGAAGACAATGTATTAATTCAATTGATGTGGACATTATTGTGGAATATGTCATGGTAATGACCAAGCAATATCACATGCTTACGATGATAACACTATCACATAGTTTGCTAGATTTGAATTGAACCCATACTCTCTTTTAATGGAGGTAGGTTTAATTCTTTTCACTTGGATATGAATTTTGTGGGCAAAAATGATCCACATTGATGTTTGACAATTCACAAAAACTTAGAGTTAATAACAAAGTATAGTGAAAAAATTAATTTAAATTCCTACTCGTGTTTAAAATTTTATAACACAGTCATTTATAATAAAATTAAGTAAATGAGAATTATACATATATTTTATTAACGAGACAATATATTTTTTATTAAATTTTATAATAAATTATTTTAATTTTTTTTTTTAGCAAAATGAATCAAATAATTTTTTAATTTTGTCATACTTCATTTTAGGGAAGCGCTAGGAAACTTTCGATTATATTTATTACTGTTGTAATTTTTTTATTTCGTGTTACATTTTTATAAATTAAACATTATAATGAGTTGAAATTAGAATATAAAAAATTAATAAAATATATAATATAATTGAAAACATCATAACATGACTCTTATTTTTATTTTACCCTTTTTTTAAAGAGAAAATGTCATTTATAAGTTAAGCTCCAATACAATCATTATTTATACAATTTCATTTTATTTTTTTTGTTAAATGTCTCAATTTTTTTAACTTATGCATAATATTTTAAATTTTAAAATGTATTTTAAAAATCTATAATCTATTTAAAAAAAATAGATGGTACCAGCAATCTTCAAGGAAATGTCATTTCCGAGTTAAAGATGTGATTAGACTAGACTCCAGTTGAGCAGGCAACAATTAAATTAATGTAATTAAAATGTACTAAATTATTTATTTATTGTTACCAAGTCTCTTGTCTCCTCGTTTATTTCTGATTTGACCAAATCCAAGGGCCAACAATAACTATTTCACACACTCACACAAAAGAAGAAAAAATATCAGTTCTACAGCATTTATCTGAGAAAATTTTGAGCATCAATTAGGTATACCATGACCACATTTTTATGTTTATTTAATAAATTAATATCATATACATTCATAATTAAAAGCAAACATTTGAGTCTTTTCTTATTAATATTTACATGTCAGAAAATTATTAAAGGATAAACTCTGCATCATTGATAATCATACAAGAACCCATTTGCATTTGAGAAAGGAGATAAACGCTAATGCTAGGCTAAGAATATAGATGCTTTGTTTCACCTGAGTTTGAACTTTGAACTCTAGTGAGATATATATATAATTAATAATATTTTATTTTATCTTCTTTCTTTCATTCATGTCTCCAGGACAGCAAAGAGCATAAAAAGAAAGGTGGTTTTGTTTTCGTTTGTCTCCTCTTTCTTCTTTCTTACTCTGCTTCTGAAAAAGGAAAAGTTTGCCACCAAACTACAAGCTTCAGACACAGTAAAAAAATGAAAACATCTCTTGTAGCAGAAAAATAATAATAACAGCAGAATTGTTTTAGCTTATACATGATGCATGAATTTTGTACTCCTCTGAGCGTCTTATAGCGAGTCCATTTTGTCATTATTCCAACTCTAAGTTTTAATCCTCTTCAGCTTTCCCTTGACTACATTTGCCATTTTCCCCTTGGATTCATTCCTCTTCACAATTTCTACCGTACCATTTACCTTTTTTATGCCATTTTTGATCTCTTTTTGGAGGATAAATAGTTTGCGTCCAACATTGTTATTTACGTGTTTCTGTTCTTACATTTTCATTAGCTTGAAATTTTGAAACTATACTCAAATGTGGGCACAGAAATTACACTCTAACATCTCCTGTTGAGGGATGGCATTGATTTCTGTTCATGCCTTGATGGGTCACATTCAAAAATACTGTTGAAAGATGCGTAGACTTGGGACTATATCTATCACTTTAATCATTCCTGTCAAACAGTCCTCACATTTACCCATTGTTGAAATATAAATTGATGCAAATCTACCCTGTTTTGCATTAAAACACTGCCTTAATGCAAAATAATATTATGCTATATTGCTCTAAACAATGCTAATTTGCACCTAACCCACATTTTTCTATTACATAGATTTACATTATCGAACACACTTTTTTTTACTTTGCTTTCGTAGTATAACAGCACTACAATTCCGAAACAAGCTAAATAAGCATTTATTCGTAGAAGAAACGGTAAATTTTCAACCAATCCCATTAAAAAAAAAAAAAAAAAAAAAAAAAAAAAAAAAAAAGAAGATAAAAATCTCTGCAACTGTTTTCTGAACTTAGTATTTTCTTCCTGGTTAACTTTTCCAGTTTGAATTTATATCTTCGTAAAGCAACAATAAATATAAGCAATAATAACCTCACTACGTAATATCTCTGGATGATCACAACTGGATGGTAATATCTAGTTTCAGTACACTTCAATAGTACAACTACTGTCACAACTCACATAACCATAAGAACAAAACTTAGCTACCAATCTCCATTGGTTGGTTTTTATGCATACCCAGAACCAGTCATCCCAACGGTTGAACCTGTACGATTTGTTTTATGACCTGCTGCATGGGCGGCAGTGCACTTAGTGAAATACATGTAGTAGTAAACGTTAAGAATCATTGTTGCAACAACAAACACTGCTCCTGCAATAAAAACACCTTTTCGCAATGCTTCACAGGAGAAGTTCTGGGCATAGAT
Organism: Trichilia hirta; assembly: GCA_035221805.1. NCBI lineage: Eukaryota > Viridiplantae > Streptophyta > Magnoliopsida > Sapindales > Meliaceae > Trichilia > Trichilia hirta. The sequence continues at coordinate 1,699,723 of JAWDEX010000012.1, forward strand.
GGCTCCCCGATATTTGGTGTGGTAGGCATTTTTGGTAGCTCCTGCAATTAGGCATGATTCTGCAACAAGAAATGTTGCCCTACAGACAATGTATAACGAAGTCAAGAGTTTCAATATCTAGAAAGTTACAATTTTACATGGTTGTCAAAATTCTCACCATGACGAGATAAAGTAGATGATGGTCCAAGCTCGATTCCCACCCGGAGCTAAAGGTCTCCCGAAACACATGCACTTAGTCACACCCATTAGTAGAGATTCGCTTGAAAGAAGAAAAAGAAATGCACCCACTCCGTAACCAGTTGCAACATCTGAGCTGTAGACACAATACGTGGCATTAGCTTGACCTGGGACTGGCTCCATGTGGCCCTGTAATGCAGAAATAATATGCCAAATACAAGTTAATTCAGAGAAAACAGCCCAACCAATCACTGCTAGCAAAATCCAGGAAAAAATTTTGTTCTACATTAATATGACCTTAGAATATGACTAAACAATGCTAAACAACTAGGGGTTAAAAATAGATTATCTACTATTGGTTAATCAAGAATATGTAAATAAAAGATTGCCAGTAAGTCACCCTTCAACACATCTAGTGTCAAGGAATAATTGATAAACACTTTTAGGAGAATCCATATCCAGCAGAGAGAAACAGCAACATCTCCAGCTTCTATGACTTTCCTTCTATACATCTTAGGTTTCGTTTGTGATTGTGGTGCTTCTGCTGTGCTTTGAAAATAAAGCTAAAATGTGTTCAATAATACCATTTGTCATAATGCCAATTCATTTTTCTATTGAATTTGACATCTAATGCTTCTCTACAGTGATTGTGGCCTAAAAAACATAGTTCCTCAATACCAAATGAACACTTATTGTGCTACCATTTGACACAATTTATTTTTTCAGAAAACATTAGGAACTCTAAACGCATTAAGCATCTCAAATATTCAATGAAACTGATGGCAGCTAAGTTTTTTTCAGATTTAATCATCTATAAAATAACTTTTGAAAAGTTTTAAGCTTAACTATTGTTGTGGTTGAGTCAACAAGCAAAGCCAAGGAACAGTCATATTGATTGATCAAAGGACACCAAATTATAATAAGGTTCGCTCAAGAAACAAACCATTTGTGGGAATAAATGTAACACAAACAAGAGGCCCACCTAGTATTACGTTCCATTCTTACCTTTTGAAACTGAGCAGATAGAGGAGGCACTAGTCTTGTCGCATTTACCTTCCATGATAGGCTACAATCAAAACTACACCAAAATTACCCCCCAACCAACAGCACACCCACACACCCACAAAAACTTTTTCAAGTTTAACTTAATGGACATTGAAATTGAAACTGCATTCGAGTTAACTGACTCCATTGGCTTAAATGGATTATGATCAAATTATGTCACTAGAAAGCATCAAACTTCCGGGATCACTTGGCACCCCATTCGTTTGCTGTCACTCAATGCTGTAATCATACTGTCCCTAGAGCTCAGCCTTAAAATAAAAATGCCCAGTAGATGGCTTAAAATCTCATTACACAATCCCCGTAGAAGATCCCAGCTAATGGTGTTCATAGGTACCAAACAAAAGAATATTTCAGAAACTCACTACAGAAATAATACTTACATCCAACTACACATATCTAAGCAACACCACACAGCAATCAAATCAACCAAAAGATCTTTATTTCAGAAACACTAGAATCAAAAGTCATTATCAACCAACGAATCACGCATCTGACAACCAGCAATCAAATTCACTGAAGAAAGAACAGAGATCGACCCACGTAAACAAATGAGATAACTATGCAAAGCCAATCTCCAAAATCCTAACGTTTAATCAAAATCTAAACAGTAAAATAGAGTTAAAAATTCTTCCAAGAAAGGGAAAAAGACAAGCTGAAGCTTACAATACTTCGTCTTCTCTCAGCAGCAATGGCGAACCCAAAAGCTACCAAGCTCAGAATCACCACCAGAAGGTGAACCAGAGTCGACCCCTTGCCTTCTCCCAAGACTCCCATCTCTAGATTTTTCTTCCAAGACCAGCTCCGACTGAAGCTAAGTGGGAACTCACAACTGTGTAAGCGAGAAAAAATTGAAACTCACTTTATGAGCAGTGGTGGCATGGAAAGCAGAGAATTGAATAGATACGTTCACGGACTTTTGTAGAGCGTTAGGTACACGAAACACTGAGCGTGTTGAACACGCGAAGTGTTGTGGTAGGTATGGCTTTGCAATTAAACGGGCGTTTTAACTTATTTTATTTTATTTTTAACCTCGATTAGTTTAACGGGGTTTACTAAATTTTACTATTGTCCAGATGAACTATATATATATATATATATATAACACTGAGTATATATTAATGATTGATCATTATTTATATAATGTTTAGAAAATAAAACTTTAACACAAAATATTTTTATTAATCTTATAAATTTTATCATTAAACTCGTAAAATAAACGGAGACCAATGCTTTATTTTTTTAATTTTGAGTTGTGTTTAAGGAATTTAAAGTATTTTATGAAAATTAATTTAATAAAAAACATTAGACCATTATTTTTTATTTTTTCTATTCAATGCATTGATTGAAACATAAGATTAATTTAAATAAATTTTTATATGCATAATAATGTGATTCTTTTATATTATTGTCCCTTCATTCATATAATTTTGTTTAAAATTTTCGGACATATTTGTTTTCTTAGTAACATTAATCAATATACAAGTGTAGTGCCATTAAAAAATAATAAATTTATTGAAATTGTGTTTTATGACAAGTAATTATGAGCTTAAACCGACCAAAATGTGTTTCTTTTAAAAGAAAATAGAAAGGAAACGAAGAAAAGGAAATAGCAATTGATGTTATGTTGAAAAGTAAAGTAATTTGACTGAGGAAAGCAATTAGAAATTTTGGGTTAATTTTAATTTATGTAATAAAGTGGAGAAAGAAAATAAGAAAAATGATTAAATAATAAACATTTTTATCTGGCGGTTGGCCTTTCAATTTATTTAGCATTCCAAGGTGATGATACAAGAGATGCTCAAATCATATACATGCTGTATTATGCTTCATCAAACGACATGTGTTTTTGGTAAGGTAAAACAGAAACTGACAAGTTGAATTAAAGTACTAGAGATGTATGACATGTCGTTTACTGGGGTGGGACATGGACAAGAGGTCTATGGTGTAACCGTGGTCTATTTGTATTCCTATCAGAATAAATCATTTGTATTCCTATCAGAATAAATGAGTGCTAAAACTTGGTTCTTATTACATAGTTTATATGTTCTAAAATACAATTAAATTATTATAATTCTAAATAAATTTTAAGTATCAAAATTTGTATATAAAGGTGGGCATTTATGATTTAAATTGATTTGAATTTAAATTCCAAACTGATTTAAACAAAATAATTGGTATTTAAGGCAATTTTATCCGATAGGATAGTATATCACAAATTCATCTAATTTAAATCGTTTAAAGTGGTGTATATCAATTTAAACATGCAATTTAAACCTTACATTTAAATTTAAAAATATAATTTAAAATTTAAGCTTAAATACGTGATACTCTTATTTTAAAAATGATAAATTAAAGAAAATAATTTTTATCTTTTATAAATTATTAACATAGTATTATTTTTTGCATCATTATTTATGTTAATGCTCAAATTTTTCAGAGACGAAAATTTCAGCACATCATACAAATTTACTGTCACAATCGATGTAAAATCTCTTCGGGGACTACCTGAAATTACAGAAAAATGAGCTAGAGCGAAGTCGAATTCCCGACAAGTAAACTTCGACGCTCAAATTAGGGAATGGTGCAGGATCAAATAAAAAGAGAAAAAATATGAGTGTTTGAGTATTTTATCGATCCGAAAGACTGGGCTCGGAAAATGATCGTGAGTGCAATTCCTCTCTCAACTGTTGAAAGATGATTTTCCCTAGAAATTTCCTTCTCCAGGAAAAAAGAAAAAGGAGTCCTCCTTCATG
>JAWDEX010000012.1:1703817-1724942 GCA_035221805.1 Trichilia hirta
TCCCACCATTATTTGGATAGATGGCGACTCCATTTTTAAATTTTTCTTTACGTCAAATTTTGGACGACGTCAACAATCAATACATATGATAAGTAAAGGGCGAAGGGCGGTCTGCTATCTAACCCATTTTTGTATACATTCCTGTATGCTTTTTTATTAAATTAAACCTCTGAAAATAAATTTTAAAAAAAAAAGTATATAAGCATACTATGAATGCCTTAAGATTATAATTTTATCTGAAATTGAATCATTTTTAAACTTATGATTTGTTATATATTTACAAATTTTTATATTATTTCATTATCTACTCATTAGATTTTTTTCAAATTCACCCTATTATAGTTCTTATTGTGTGCAAGACTCATTTTTTAGGTGAGGGCTTATAAAGATTTGTTAAAGAGTATTGGAGTTTCAAATTTTTCTCATAGTTATTTAGAAATTATATTTTGTATGAGTGTATTATTTTGTACATTAGAACTCAACGTTCGTAAATAGATATATATATTACTTATATATATCTTGTATATATTTTTGTATATATATAAATATATATATATGTATTTTTTTAGTATACAAGTATAAACTTAAATTACTGCCTATTGTCTATTATTTGTATTATAAATTTTCATAAATTTTTCATTGAGTTTGTAGGTTTGTGGAGATAAAATATTCTTTTTTTTATGGTATTACGATCCCGAAGTGTGACAAAAGGTTATAATAAATATATATATTGAAAGAGAGAATAAATAATCTTAAAATGGCAAACTCGAGCTGGACATTATAGTTTAAAGACTAAAGAGGAAAGCAGGAATTAAGCAGACGGCAGATGAAAAGTCGGAGCCACGCAAGAGCATGACACCACAGACCAAAAGTCACGTGCGAAGCATGAGTTCCAGACCATCGCTTTTCCAGTTTTTCTTCGTATCGAACAACTCAAAAATTTTTCCAGATTTTCGGGAGTCCGTACGATTATACTCACAAAAAATAATGTATTATTTATTAAACAAGAAAATATTTTTAAAAAATAAAAACCATAAGCAGTTTCATAAAATCCTGGTATTGAATACCAATGGGAAGTTTTTTTAGGTTCTGCGGGCGCACAAAGAAAGACGGCAAATGTTTTTTGCTTTTTGTTTTTTGTTTTTTCTAATTAATTTATTTCCTTTTTTATCCTATTCTTAAAACCAATACTAAGAAACCAACCCAACCGCATTTAGTTTTGTTTTCATGGATTGTTATTTCTTTAAATTGAAAATTTTGTATGATAGAGATTTCCATGTTATAATTCAATTGATGGATTTTATCATAAACTAAAATTTAGAAAATATTTAATTTTCAATTTTGCATGGAAATCTATTTAGATTTTGTGGATCATATCATATAGAAAATTATTACATAATACGACACGTAATGCTTATGCCAACATAAGTTTTAATGTGTTAAATTGGTAAAATCTCTTATTTTATCAACTCACCACATTAAATTTTCATATATAAGCACAGTGAGTAATTTTGATTTTCAATAATGAATTATCAAAACTTTAATTACTATTAAGAAAATAATTAATTCCTCAAAAAATGCAAAATCTATAATGAATAAAGATGGGTGGATGTGCGGAATGCGTCAAGTGTAAACAAAAAATAATGTTATTATTGAGTTAAATTACTAAATATAATCACTAGTTAATTAATTATTAATTGATTAATCTCAAATTTTAGGTTATAATAAAACCAAATCCATGTATTAGTATTGAATTTTGAAAAGAAAAAAAAAAAGTTGTTTTGTGTTTGTTGTTTCTTATTGTATCCAAAGTTAATAAGTGATGGCTTAGTAGTTAAGTGATCGTAATTAATGCAAAATTAATCGGGATTTGAGGTTGTTTTAATGAAAGTTAATGAACATAAAATAATGCTTTCGTTGCTAAGTAATTATTTGGTGGTTATTTCAATTGATCTATCACAACAAACATTACTTATTATATGGTGCATGATTTGTCAATATCTCGTCTATAAATTAATTGCTTAGTATAAGTAAAAAAGCATCATGATTTTATAAATACAATAATGCATATTTAAATATTAATAAAACGACTGAAATTTATTATAATTTAGTGTTATAAAATATTTTTAATTTTGTTTTAAAGTGTAGTAGAACGTAATAATACCAAAGGGAACGTAGAGACCTAAACTGGAAAGCTTCCATCTAATTGATGTTGGGTTTGTACTAAGATCATATATCCTTGTTTGGACAACGTTCTATTAATCTTTGGGCTACAAATTGGACCTGAATTTTTTGCCCCTTTTGTTGACAATGTAGCCCAACACTACAAGTTTGTCTTTTGTCTTGAGTTTTTTAACTTTAAATTTTAATGATCAAATTGTATTTCACACCTCAGTTATAATATAAAAAAATTTACACACCTCAGTTTAAATTTTTAAAAAAAGTTATACTCAAATGTAGATATATAATTTTTATTTAAAATTTTAACGATGTAATAATATTGTTGTTAAGAGCATCGCCATTAAATCATTATATTCATAGAATCCACCCTCAGTCTTCTCCTCTGCATGTTTTACTTAAAATTTTAATTTGAAAATATTTTTTACATTGACAGAAGAAGAGACAACTTTTATATTTTAATTTAGAATAAACTTCACGTTCTAGGCTTATAAAATGACATGCTTCTCTCTACTACCACATCAATCATAATCTTATTCAATTTTATAATCGATTCCCAAATTTCTATGTAAATTTTTTTTTTTGTATGTTAATTACCAAGTAATCGGTTATCAATATTATTTAACTTTATAAATTATATCTTGACATCCGAACTATCTACGTTTAAAACAGATTATACCTTTATAATTATATTTTATTAAAAAAAATAAATTTTTTAATTGGTTGAATAATAATCTACAAACAATTTAATTTAATTCTATTGAATTATTGTTGTATTGGTATCTCGATCCTCTTCTTTCTTTGGCTATTATACTCCTAAGTACATATGGAAATGACAGATTACCATGCATTGGTGAACGGTGAGCTAATTAAAATTGTGTTTGTGTTTTTGATGAGAAAGAGATTGTTGTCAAAATTTGATTCCAAATCCAACTCACTAAAATACAAAAATCACTTTCAGATTTAGTCGAGTTTTTAGTTCTACTTCCAATTATTTTTATTTTTTTTTTTTTAATTTCCCACTTCGGTTTCCTCTATTTATTAATTATTATAAACCCAAGTACCAGATTTCAACAAAATACGCGAGACAAACATTTTGTTTTATTTAAAAAAAATAAACAAATAAAACACACCGTCATTCAATTATAGTTTTATTTTTATTTTATTTAAAAAATAATATTTTTTTATGTCATACTAAATTTAAAGGTGTAAATGAGTTAAGTTAAGAGTCAAAATTCGAGTAATTTTTTGAATAATACTCGATTTGTTAGACTTATAAATATAATTAAATATTTATTAAAAATATAACTTAATTGAGTTGAACCGAATCGAATAAATTTTAAATTTTATAATAATCATATAAAAAAATAAATATTTAAACAAAATTGATTTGTGTTTGTATATATCAATTATTTTAATGAATCAAGTCAAAAATAAAAAAAAAATATATAAACTATCTAATTTAAATTTAAAATTTTTGAATTAAATCGAAGTTGAGTAATTTATTAACTCGACTTCTTTATACCCGCAACTTCATTGTATATTGTCTTCACGCACTTTAATTTATTATTTTAATTATTTCAATAAGATGACAAACTGTCCAATTGGAAGTAAGCAATTAAAATCGAAACAACGTTTCCAAATTACACAAGTTTACAAAGGCTACACTCCATATTACATTCAACTACTTTCCAATATTTTTAACTGTTTTATGATACCAATTGTAAAAGCTAAAAAGTGAAAAAGTAATAATTATATGTATAGTGCACCAAAATGAAATCTTACTTGCGTCCGCAAATCTCATTCTCCTTTAATTAATATTTTGTTTACACTAATATTAGGCATATAAATTTTCAATAGAAATTATTTGTATAAATAAATATATCTAAATCGTATAATTATTATATATCTTATATTTCTACATATACAGTTTGTATAAACGTTTGTATCTTTGATATTATTTTTTATTGTGATTATTAAAAATTAAATATTATTATCATTAAAAATATCATTTGTAAGTTCAAATTTTGAGTCAAAATTACTTGAAAATATTTTATAATAATAAAATATTATCAAATAATTTTTTCATATAAATATAAAATATAATATAGCAGTCTTGCAAGAGTTCATCCAGACGATTTTCATAAAAAAATTGTATAAGTAATAATATTTAAATTTTAATATATGCCTAAATTATAATATTATAAATATAAATTTTGTATATAATTAACTACTTTTGTTCAATTACTTACACAAATATATGATGTTGCATATCTGCATATCTATATATCTATATCTATATCTATATCTATATATATAGGATTTGACAGAAGTTGGAAACTTACAGAAAGCCATTGTGATGTGTGATTGATCTATTACATACTTGTTATGAAGAATTAGAACTATGCAACCTGAAAATTCTGTAAAAATAAACCTAATGAAATGAAAACTTACCAAATGAATGCCAAAGACAAATCCAGGAAGCAATTTCCAGAAAAATACTAAGGAGAGATCTAATTGTATACACCAATAAATCCTGAAAACATTCTACTTTGTTAGGATTAGCAAACAACAACAAAACCTCATCAGAAGATTGACAATTTTCATATCATATCTTATTGACACTGTTAAAATAACACAAAAAATAATTTAAATTTAAAAAAAGAGTGAAAATTTAGGAATCATCTCTTTGTAATGACACTGCCCTCGCTAGTTTCCAAAACAAAAGTTTGGCTGCAAGCAAACTTCTTCTTCCTCTTCAAAATAAAACAGGATCTAAAAATATTTTACATATGGAAATTCTGGCAATATAAAATGCCAAAAATATAGAATTTTTTGCAATAATAGGAATGGAAATTCTCGGATTCTATACATATAGCGTTGATCGTTTTCATTTCTTGGTATTAATATCTTGCATATGAAAGAAGATTCAAGGTACCAAAATACCCTCGTTTTTCTCCCTAATATTACAACATAGATCAAAGTACTTTCGTGAAAATGAAGAGAAAAACGTGGGTATTTTGGATAGAATAGCATTCACCATAATCTCTGAAAAAACGAGAGAGAGAGAGAGAGAGAAAATGAATAATTGTACTAGTTGTGGAGAGGATCTGGACAACTGGGTACTCTTCTTTTACTGTCTTCCAATCTATTTCCATTCCTGTTGAAGTTAAAAGTTCTTCCATGGAAGTACTTATGAAGTAAGCTGCTGCTGTTGTCATCTCCTCCTTTCTTATTAATATATGTTTTTGAAGGGTTGATGTTGTTTGCTGCGAATATTTCATTGTTTGTTGCCGGAAATATTCTTACGGCAGTTGCTTGAACCCAAATCTGTAAAACAATCATGATTATGAGTAAGCAAACCACCATGGAAGAGTAGATGAAGCTCTTATTACGCCCGGAAAATGATGCTGAAAACATGTCGATCGATCGATGAATGCATATATTTGCAACACTAACAGTAACACCACCAACTTAAAAGGCAAAAACCAAAAACAGTATATGTTGTTTTTTGAGAAGCTGATCTAGTTGTGGTAAGAAAACGATTGTTTTCTCTATAAGAGTTATTTGAAAGAAATTAAAAGAAATAACGTGAAGTGATAGCATCCTTCTCATCTCATCTCATCTCATGCTCCCACACTGCCACCCACGTGATGGAGAAATCAGACGGTAGGACACAGGTGCAGGAGATTACCATTTGTACTTCTAGTTTGTATATATATATGGCAATACAACAAAAACAGAAAAGAAAAAAATATCAAGTGCCAACACCTATATTTATTTTTCTTTAAATACGATTTAGATTAAGATTGCTATAACGTACGGTGTAATATTATAATAAAACAAACAAACAAACATTATTTTGTTACTATATATATTATTTAAAATTTATGTAGCTAGTTTCATACAGTTTATGATTAAAAATTTTAAAATAAAATTTAAGAATATGTAATATTACTTTTAATTTAAGTTTGTGCAAATATTTTTTAGAAATATAGACTTAAACCTAACAAAATAACCCTGGATTGTAACTAAACAATGTTATATTACAATAAAATGAGATTATTTTTTCATGGTCTTAATTTAAGACTACTTTAAATTAGTAATTTATAAAATAGGAACTTTTGTGTAAGAGATTAATTAAATGAATAAAATATATTATCTATTTATTTGATTTTCTTAGGTTAATTAAAAACAACAGGTTTTTGAGTTTTACTGATAATCCAAAACCATTATTGTTATTTATTGACTAGGAAGTTTTGATTAAATTTGTATCCTTCGGGAGCCTATTTTGTTTAGAAATTTGGTTGTCCGTAAAGAAGTCAAGGATTTTGAATATCATAATAAGCATAGATTAATAGATTAATTATTACTACACACATAGAGAATGTCTAACAAAATTATAAAAATAAAAATAAAACCCCAACAATTCTATGACATTTAATTTTAGTTTTCTCTGTCTAATGTTAGGTTAGGGTTTTATATAGGTTCAAAATCAATTACTGTTACTACTGATATTTTACAATTAAAAATTTACTAAGATCTTATTAGACTTACGTTCATATATATATACTTCCCTCTAAATATTAAATGTATATTCTTCCCCTACAAATCAATGATTGGACTTGAAAAGATAATCTTAGAAAGGTGAAGAAATCATTTTTAATGAGATCATCTAATAAAAACATAATTATTTTTATAATTGATTAATTTAAAATTAAATGCATACATAACAAAATCTGTCCCGTCTAATTATTCTATTTATAAATACTTCTAATTTCTCCATCTAAATGTTGTTTTAGAGTTCAGTAATAATAATAACAGGCATTTAACTACCCACGCTCTTCCACAGGTAGTTGTGTATGTAGAATTGATGCATGTATACAAGTTGTTGTAAACAAATAATTAAATAAATAATGAATAAAATATTTTTGATAATGAATCCTGGGATGTAGAGTTGGCCGTGAATCTCGCTGTGGTGTTGGGTTTCTCTTTCTCTTTCTCTTTCCCTTTGACGTATGAAACATGTCCCTCAATATTAATTTCTTCAATTCGTACTTACGTATCCAATGGAAAATACAATCATTATGATCTTTTGTCCATTTGAAATTTCAAAATCATTTTGTACCTTTTATATCTCTAATCTTTAAATGTGTGTCTAAAATTTTCTGTGGAGGTTCAAAATTCTCCACTATCTTAACCTAACTCATCCTAGATAGCAAACCCAAATCGCTGGTTTTCACTATCAATCGATCCATCTTAAGAAGACAAGTAATTAATTATATTGATGGATATAGATATGGACATTTTGTTTTGAAATTTGTCATGTTAATGACCATGCAATAAATATCACATGCCTAGGATGCTAACAATAACACATAGTTTGCTAGACTGGAAATGAAACCATACTCTCTTTCAATGGAGATAGGTTTAGTTCTTTCTATTCGGGGATGTATTACGTGGGCAAAGATGAGCCACATTGATGTTTGAAAATAAACAATATATATATATATATATATTAGCTCATTGAAACTTGGAGGTATTTACGAAGTTTAGTGAAAATATTAATTTAAGATCCTTTGACAACATATTTTTTTACTCAATTTTATAATATATAATTTTAACTTTCACTTTCGAGTTTCAACACAATGAGTCAAATAATTTTCTAATTTTTTCATAGTTCATTTTAGGATAGTGCTATGTCATTTTCAATAGTACTTATAATTATTGTAATTCTTTTATTGTAATTTTTAATTTCTTGTTATATTTTATAAATTAAAAATTATAATAAAAAAATTAATAAAATTAAAAAAATATATGACATAACGTAATTACTCTCTTATTTTATTGGCATTTTAGCTTTTTTAAAGAGAAAATGTTAGTCATATGTTAATCTAAAATACAATCATTATTTATTGAATTCATTGTATTTCATTGTTAAATGTCTCAATTTTTTTTTTTTAACTTATGCATATGTTTAAATTTTAAAATATGTTTAAAATGTATAATCCATTAAAGAAAAATAGATGGTTTAAGAGTAACCTTCAAGGAATGTCCTTTGCAAGTAAAAGATGTGATTAGACTCGACTCGACTCCGGTTGAGCAGGAAACAATTAATAAATCCTGGGACCACAAATCCAATCCGTAAGACTATTCTATTTCACAAGCCCACGCGAGAGAAGAAAGTCCTTCAGTTCTACAGCATTTAACTAATAGACATTCATAATTAAAACCAAATTTAAGTCTTTTCTTAGTAATATTTACAGATCAGAAATTTATTAAAAGGATAAATTCTGCTCTTATAATATTATTTAGATAAATATGTCATAATCACACAAGAACTGATTTGCATTTGAGAAAGAAGATAAACACCGATACTAGGCTAAGAGGAGTCGCTTTGTTTCACCTGGGTTTGAACTTTGAATTCTAGTGAGATGTGTATGCAATTAATGACATTTTATTTTGTCTTCTTTCTTTCATAATTTCATTCAAGTCTCTTCAGGACAGTAAGAGCATAAAGAGAAAGTTGGTTTTGTTTTAATCTGTCTCTTCTCTCTTCTTTCTTTCTGTTTCTGAAAAGGAAAAGTCTGCCATCAAACTGCAAGTTTCGTAAACAGTGAAAAAAATGTAAAGATCTTAGCAGAATAATAATAATAACAGCAGAAACACTTTTATCTCATATATGCATGAATTTTGTACTCCTCTGAGTGTCTTATAGCTATTCCATTTTTCCATTACTCCAGCTCCAAGTTTTAATCCTATTCAGCTTTCCCTTTATTACATCTGCCATTTTCTTCTTGGATTCATTCCTCTTCGTCATTTCTTCTGCGCTCTTTACCTTTTTCTGCCATTTTTTGGTCTCTACTTGAAGGATAAATAGTTGGTTTCCAACAGTATTATATATGTATTTCTTGTTTTTCGGTTTGTACATTTTCGTTAGCTTGAAATTTTGAACCTATACTCAAGTGTGGGGACAGAAATTACAGGCTAACATCCTTTATTTAGGATGGCATTGATTTCTGTTCATGCCATGATGGGTCATATTCAAAAGTAATGTTGAAAGAGATGCGATTGGAGACCACGTATTCCATCTAAACAATCCTGTCAAGCAGTCCTCTCATAGCCTAATATAGATTTGTTCCAGACTGCTCCAAAATCGACCCTGTATAGCACTAAAACACTGATTTAATACAAAATAATGTTATGCTACATTGCTCTAAACAATGGTAAATTGTACCTAATCCATATTTTTTAAGGTTCATATATTTCCATATCGAACACATTTTTAACCTTGCTTTTGTAGTATAACAACAGCTCTACAATCCCAAAACAAGCTACATAAGCATTTATTAGTAGCACAAACCGCAATTTCAATCAATCCTCTCGGAACAAAAAGGTTAAAAACCACGACCGTGTTCTGGATTTCTCTTAGTAATTTCTTCCTGGTTAACTTTTCCTCATTGAATTTATATCTTCATAAAGCAACAATAAATATAAGCAATCATAACCCCACAGTCCCCACTAGATATTATCTCCGGATAATCACATGGTATAATTTAGTATCATTACACCAATAGTACAATCACTGTCACAACCTCATAAGGTTAGCTATCTAGTTCTATTGGTTGGTTTTTATGCATACCCAGAACCAGTCAGTCCAACGGTCAAACCAGCACGATTTGTTTTATGATCTGCTGCAGTGCACTTAGTGAAAAACATATAGTAGTAAACATTGAAAATCATTGTTGCAACAACAAACACTGCTCCTGCAATAAAAACACCTTTTCGCAAAGCTTCACAGGAGAAGTTCTGGGCATAAATCACCCCACGGTATTTGGTGTGGTAGGCATTTTTGGTAGCTCCTGCAATTAGACATGATTCTGCAACAAGAAATGTTGACCTGTAGACGGTGAATAACAAAGTTAAAGTTTCAATAACCAGAAATTTGCAATTTTACATGGCTGTCAAAATTCTCACCGTGATGAGATGAAGTAGATGATGGTCCAAGCTCGATGCCCACCCGGGGCTAAAGGTCTCCCGAAACACATGCACTTAGTCACCCCCATTAGTAGAGATTCACTCAAAAGAAGGAAAAGAAATGCACCCACTCCGTAACCAGTTGCAACATCTGAGCTGTAGACACAATATGTGGCATTAGCTTGACCTGGGACTGGCTCCAGGTGGCCCTGCCATGCAGAAATAATATGCCAAATACAAGTTAATTTGGAGAATACAGCTAAACCAATCATGAGTAGCAAAATTCAGGACAAAATTTTGGTCTATGTTAATATGACCTTAGTATATGCGTAAACAATGCTAACCAACTAGGGGTGTTAAGGATAAATTTTCTTTTATTGGTTAATCAAGAAAGTGTAAATAACATATTGCCAGGAAGTCACCCTTGAACTTCCTGAATAGCATTTTTCAGATAGACCAATCTTTACGAAATATCAGAGATGTCAGGTTTGATATGGCGCCTTTAGTTTGAAACATTTTCTTTTCCCCTTCTTACCTTCAGCACATCTAGTGACAAAAGGAATACCTGATAAAAGTTTTCAGGAGAATCCATATCCGGCAGAGAGAGATGGCAATACTTCCAGCTTAAATGACTTTCCTTCTAGATGTCTTAGGTTTCATTTGTTATTGTGGTGCTTCTGCTACATTTGGAAAGCAAAGCTGAAGAATGTTTGGTAACACCAACTTGTAATAGGCCCAATTCAGTTTTCTATTAACATTTGACATCCAATGTTTCCATTCTACAGAGTTTGTGGCTTAAAAACAATAGCACCTCGTACCATTTGACAATTTATTTTCTCAGAGAACATTAGGAACTTTAAACACATCTAGCGTCTAAATATTCAATGAAACGGATGGCAACTAATTTTTCTTCAGTTCCAATCATCTATAAAATAACTCTTGGAAAGTTTTAAGTTTAACTATTGTCATGGTTGAGTCAACAAGCAAAGCCAAGGAACATTCACACTGATTGATCAGTGGCCACCAGATTATAATTAGATTCACTGGAAAAAACAAAACATTTGTGGAAATAAAAGTAATGTAAATAAGACCCCACCTAGTATTAGGTTCCAATCTTACCTTTTGAAACTGAGGAGACACTAAACTTTTGCAGTTACCTTCCATGACAGATTATAATCACACCAACACCAGAATTAACCCCCACCCAACAGCACATCCGCCCACCCACAAAATCCTTTTCATGTTAAACTTGATGCATGTTGGAATTGAAACTGCTTTCGAGTTTACTGAGTCCATTGGCATAAATGGATTATGATCAAATGAAATCACCAGAAAGCACCAAACTTCAGGGTCCAATGGGACACCGATTCGTTTGCTGTCATGCAATGCTGTAATCATACTGCCCCTAGAGCTTAACCTTAAAATAATGACTAGAATACGGCTTAAAATTTCATGACATAATCCCAATAGAAGATCCCAGCTAATGGTGCTCATAGGGACCAACAAAAGAATATTTCGAAAACTCACTACATAAATAATATTTACATCCAACTATACATAACCAAGCAACACCACAAAGTAATCAAATCCACCAGACAAAATATTCTTTTTCAGGAACATTGGAATTAAAACCCATTATCAACCAACAACTCATGCACCTGACGGCCGGCAATGAAATTCACTCTAGGAAAAACAGAGATCGAATGCAAAACCAATCTACAAAATCCTAACTTTCAATAAAAAAATCTATACACTAAAAAACAGTAAGAAATTCATCAAAAAAAAAAAAAAAGAAAGAAAGAAGAAGGCTGAAGCTTGAAATACTTCGTCTTCTCTCAGCAGCAATTGCGAAATCAAAAGCCACCAAGCTCAGGAACACCACCAGAAGGTGAACCAACCAGAGTCGAGCCCTTGCCTTCTCCCAACACTCCCATCTCTAGTTTTTTCTTCCAAGAGCAGCTCGAAACGAAGCGAAGTCGGAACTCTCAATTGTGTAAGTGAAAAAAGCGAGGACCTACTTTATACGCGGCAGTGGCACGTGAAGCAGAGAACTGAAGACAACCATCCACGCAGGTTTGTGGTGCGTTGGATGCTCGAAACAGATTGAAATACTCCGCGCGTTCAAAACGCATAGCGTTGTGGTTAGTACGGGCTTAGCAATTAAACGCAGCGTTTTATCTTATTTTATTTTATTTTTAAGCTAGATTTGTTTACTTAGCTTAATAAATTTGACTGCTATCTCGTTGAATTCATATTTAATTGGATCATTAATAAATTTTTTTTAATTTAGTTAAAAGGAAAAGAAACCATATGTTAAGATTCAATATTTTAAATTTTCACAGAGATATTAATTAATTCACTTAATAAATTTTATAGATTTGTAGTTTGAATTTGTTTACATTCTAATTATTTTTTATTTATATAATTTTTTAAAAATAAATTAAATTTACCCGAAGACAAAGAAACATAATATTAAAAAAATTTATAAGAATGATACCCAAATCTATCTTGAGTTAATTGATGCTTATTATCATTAGGAGGAGCATACCATAAATTTAAAGATTAAATATTAATACATAAATTAACAAATTTATCTGTGACTAGTTTATGTTCAACAATTATGAATATGCAAAGGAGAAAGGAAGAAAAAAAAGAAAATTCTGTTGTAGCTAACGCAAGAGAAGAATCACTTTCATCCTAAAACGATATCAACCTTAATCATTATTTATATAATATTTAAAAAATAAAGATTTAATATAAAAATATTTTTATTAATTTTATAAATTTATATCATTAAATTTGTAAAATAACTATATACCAATATTATTTTTTTGAGTTGTGTTTGAGGAAATTAACGTTGTATATGAAAATAAATTTATTGAAATATATTAGACAATTATTTTTTAATTTTTTATATTTAATGTATTGATTGAAATATAAGTTTAATTTAAATAAATTTTTATATACATAATAATGTAATTCTTTTATATCATTATCCCTTTATTCATATATTTTTGTTTAAATTTTTCAAACTTATTTGTTTTATTAATAACATTAATTAATTTGTAAGTATAGATAGTTCTATTAAAAAATAATAAATTTATTGAAATTTTGTCTTATGACAATTAATTATGAGCTTACATTAACCAAAAGCGTTTCTATTTTAAAAAAAAATAATAAAAAGGAAAGAACAATTGATGGTATGTTGAAAAATGAAGCAATTTGAAAATGGAAAGCAATTAGAAATTTCGAGTTAATTTTAATTTATAGAATAAAATGGAGAAAGCAATTAAAAAAATGATTAAATTAATATATAATTGATTAAATAATTGACATTTTCTGTGGCGGTGGGCCTTTCAATTTATTTAGCATTCGAAGGTGACGATGATGAGATGTTCAAAGCATATTGTATCATACTTCATTCAAACGACTTGCATTTTTGGTGGGGTAAAACATATAAGTATTAGAAATGTATGACACGTCGTTTAGTGGTGTTGGATATGGACAAGAAGTTTATGGTATAGGCATGTTCCATGTTCCATGTTCCATTTACAGGTCTCAAATCTTCTTCCGCATTCCCATCCACCAGCAAGCTCAACAACGACACTACCTACATCTCCAGCAATAGAAGAAAAGTAAAAAATGCATGCAGGTACTTGAAAGGACATTCTGAGAGTGTCGTATCGATGATAGTGTTTCTTAGCGTATACCCTTCTGTATTTCAAATTTCTTTTATGACAGTTCTATTGTGATTTTATTGGATGAGTGTACAGGTATGGCCACCAATTAGGAAGAAAAGGTTCCAGAGCCTCTTCCTCTTTCTCCTGATACATTGGCAAAGCAAGTCAATTACCTCCTTCGCAGTGGATGGGTTCCTTGCTTGGAATTCGAGTTGGAGGTATTGCTATTCTGTCATTAATTCTTTTTTCAAAGTCATACGTCTTGACTTTCAGATTATGAATTTTGTGTTCTTGTGAATTTGCAGCACGGATTTGGGTCTCGTAAAATCCCGCGCCTCCCCAGGATACTACTATGGAAGACACTGGACAATGCGGAAGCTGCCTATGTTCGGTAGCACGGAGCATTCCAAGTGTTGCAGGAGCTTGAAGAGGCCAAGAAAGCTTATCCAAATGCATTCATCTGAATCATCGGATTTGACAACATTCGTCTAGTTTAGGGCATCAGTTTCATTGCTTGTAAGTTGAGATGTCAAAAATTCCGAACCCGTGGGTCTCTGTTTCAACCCGCTCCGTTTGGAGTGGATACGAAATTTAATATTACGCTTAAAATGGGTTTAGATTCGATTTCGAAGCTTGAAAATTCAACTCAGTTAAAAATCCTGCCCCTCCCCAACTCACCCCGTTTACACAGTCTCCATTTTTTTTTTTCAATTATAAGAATACAAAATTAATATTATAGACAATTAAAATACGTATAATAAAAATTTCTGATATAATATTTTATAAAATTAAAAAACAAAACTAAATATATTAATAATATACGTGTGAGAATTATTATAGTTATTAAATAATTTAGTAACTTCTAATATCTTATTTTATTAAATAATATTATCTTTTTTCTCTATTTTGCCAAGATAGAACTAAATTTTATTGAATTATTCGTTTATAATTAGTCAATCAAATAAGAAAAATAATGTATCTTTTAAGAAAATGTAAATGAAACAAAATTATACAATAATTTTTTATATTTATATTTTTATGTTATTTTGTATATTTTAACCATTTTAAGAAAAATTTTATTTTTGTGATTTGGTTTTAAAAGTTAAAAACTGATTCATTTGAAATTAAAGAAGTAAAAGAAAAAGAAAATATTTATATAAGTTGATAGATCAATTATTAATATTTTGTAAGAGGAGAACAAACATAAAATGGATGACATTATTATTTCAAACTTATCCTTCCACGTTATGAATTTATAATTATTTAGTGATAATTTATAATTATTTTATTAGAATTTTTAATTTATAAAAGTATACTAAAAAGTAAAAAAAATAATGATGAAAATTTTAAAATAAATAATTAAAAATTATAATAAAATTTTTTTTACGAATTCTATTTTATTTGAAACAAATTAGTAAGTAATGGTTATATGAAATTAGGCAATGAAAATAGTAATTATTCTTTTGTAGCTTTTGATAGTATTATCCTTAATGTGTCGATTTTTTTATTAATTTAATGTTATGTGTTGATGCACAATTTATCAACTACATATCGCACCTATGAGCTACGTGAAGAACGGAATTGACACTAACACTCGGATCCTTTAAATTACAAAAGATATTTATTATACTAAAAAGGATCTTATTTTAGTTAAGATATTTTAATCCATTATGGTCACCTCCCCAAGTGAAATTTGGTGTTGCTTGTATTAATTTAAGTTGTACTCATGCGATAAATATAATAACTAAATCACTAATTCGATTCTCATCATTATCGACATCAAGTTGTAGATAAGAAAAGTGATTCATAATTACTCAAAAAATTTTAATTGGAGTACAATTCATCTTTACATAAAAAAATATGTTTCACGTCCAATAAATTTGGATATTGGTGTTAGTTTCATTTCTTCCATAGCCCATAAACGCAGTGTGTGGTCAATAACTTGTGCATCAATATTAGGTATTTTAAGATTATTGATGCAAAAATTAGCTATTTTTATATTGTTTTGATTTACTTGTTTATAGTTAATTAAATAAAATAAAGAGAAATTAAAATGTAATTGAATTGAAATATGAAAAATATGAATTATTTTTTAAGGTATATAATTTAAGAAGAATTTATTATTATATATTTTTAATTTTTTTAATTTAATATTTTATTTTTTAAAGAAGATCTAATAGAATTTAAAATAGTGAATTTGTTGATAAATAAATAATTACAATATTTAAAATTATAGAATTTAATTTAAAATAGACAAAATTAAATTAATATTGTTAAAAAATTAGTCAAACAGAGTCAAATAGTCCGGTTTGAGGACGGATTTGATAGTTTAGAAATGAGGCAAAACTGGCCCCGACCCCGTTTCTTTTAAAACGGGGAGAGATGGGCTTGGGAGTCAACTCGCGTCAAATAGAGCTGATTCGAAAATGATAATCTCACCCTGAACCCGCTCCTTTGCTCTCCTCCATATTTCAAGCCTGCCGGATACTAGCGAAATTGCTTAAGACAACAATGAATTGTTGCTTTTTTGGGTTTTCATTGGCTAGTAGTTTCCTTATCCTCAGTTTTTTGGGGATGGAGATTTATATTCGGAATGATGGAAGGGTCAAATGTACTACATTAATGAGTCAACTAATGAAATCTTGTCCTGTATCTGAAATTCCATTTTTTATTATTTTCTATCGGGAATTACCAATAAAACCTGATGAGGTAATGATGACAGATAAAATGACGAAGATTTTGTACCAAAAGGAGCCATAAGATTTTGACCATCACAATGGAACTGTTATCAATGAATTGAAGGTCGCTATTTAAGCGCAATTTTTACCTCAAATAATTCATTCATAGGCTACAAAATCAAGGGCGAACATTCAAATTACTGTAAATATTACATTTAAAAATGAAGTCCTCAACATCATTCATCCTGGTTCTCTTCTCCCTGTGGACAAAATCAAGTCATTTCAAATTCTGGACTCTGCATTGCACAAATGGAAGTTCAATTATAATAGTACAAAACGACAACAAAAATTTCTAAAAGATTTCCAGGATTCCGCTAATTCTAATGGATTGCAGGGAGTAAACCGGAAACTAGAACAAATGAAAGCAGTCGGTGCTTAAGGCTTCGCCTGGAATCTGGAATTTCGTTCATTTGATTTGCTTGCAGCAGCAGGGGAAACAGAGTGTAAAGCGATGATATTAGACTTGATTTCAATCGTCGAACTCTCGATAATTACTTGAACTTTCATTGCTCGTATCTCATAATAAATGTTCTTACAAATCAAACCGTATTAAAGCTCACCAAGAAGCATTTGCCTTTATGATTGTTCATTCTTTTATAAATAATAATCTAAAACATTTTCTGCTGTCTATGTATTGTGATGATTTTATTTCTATTAATTTAATTCTCTTTTATCTTTTCTTCATCTTCTTTTTCTTTCCATGTTTTCAAAGAAAAGTAGCAGATTTCTGTAAATAATTTGCATCATGGAAAACCAGATAACCCACCTGCCTCCTTTACAAGCCAGTAAGTGAAATATATGACCGAAAAATGATTGATGACAAACAATAGTAAACAAACATCAATCACAAACCCAAGTATTTAAACCCTGAAAGAGAGAAGACTATAAATGTTTGGCCAAAAGTGGCAAATCCTATGGACTGCTACCCAATAAGGCTTCAAATCCAAGTCTTCTCCTCTTACGTGTCTCTCAATTTGTATCATTGATCCAATGAACCGAGCAAAATCCAAGTTTTTCAGTTGCATTTTAAGCCATTCGATTGAAAATTTACATTTGCATGAAGTAATTTGTAAAGTGGTAATTTGTATCTATAAATACTGCACGTTTCGGATGTGGGAAAGCCTCTTAAACTGATCACAAAAACATTGTCCATAGTATAGCCCAGTGAAGAAGAAGAGGTAGTGGCATCCTTCATGGTTTCATCTGCTGCCGCCGCCGCCTCTGTAGCGGCACCGGACCGGCTTAGGGTACCATAGTTACACCATTTTCAGGCCTCAAGTCCTCCTCAGCCTTCCCTGTAACTCGTCAGGTTAACACCAACATCACCTTCATCACCAGCAATGGTGGAAAGACTAGCGCATGCAGGTAAGTATTTAGTCTACAAGAAATTAATTTTGTGATATGTTATAAATTGAATAATTTAGACAAAAAAAAGAGAGAAAAATGTTCAATGCCGGTACGGCCACCAATTGTGACAGAGACGTCCCATCATGCAGGAAGCAACAGGAAATACGCAACAGGATGCAGGATGAAATAGAACAAGCTGAAATTTTTGGTAGAACGAATTTTCAAATTCATTTCACTTAATGACATCCACAAACTTCTCAAAGAATAGGAGAAAATTCGTTTGAACGAGTTCGTTCAAATGAATTTTCTCCTATTCGTTCGAATAAATTTCAATGTTGAAAAATTTTAAATTATTCATTCAAATAAATCAATGCAAAAACTGATGCAGTGAAAACGAATGTAAAATAAAAAATTGATCGATCAACTAATTTCCACACTTGGAATACTCCAAGAATGCTAAATCCTAGAAATTGAAAAAAAAATTAATAATTAAGCAAAAGTTACAAACCTAAGAAATATCCAAGAATATAAATCAATTAAGATTAAGTTTAATTATAATAATATTCAAGAATATAAATGACAAATAACGTGAAAAGAGGGCAAAATTGTTAATGTATGTGCGATTCGATCAAGTTAATCGAATAATTCATTCGACCTATTAAGAATAGCCTCACTAGAAAGTTTGGTCTCCCAAATTCGTTTAAACGAACACCTCGATTCGTTTGAACGAATAATTTGAAGCTTTTTGAAAAATTTTATTACCCTAATTCGTTTGAATAAATTATCCAATTCGCTTGAACAAATTTTTTCGTACTCCTTGAAAAGTTTTTGGATGTCATTTGGTTGAGCAAATTTGAAAATTTGTTGACCCAAAAATTTCAGCTTACTCTATTTCATCCTGCTTCCTATTGATTCTGCATGATGGGATGTCTCTGTTATTCTCTCTTTCTTGCAAAAGACTAAACTTTGAGTCCAATGGATCATTCAAATTATAGTTATAAATGTCCGAGACATTGAAAGTCAACGAAATTCCCATTGAATTGATTAAGTCCACGATATAAGCGTTATCATTAATCTTCTTGAAAATTTTAAATGGCCCAACTTTTTTCTATTGTAACTTGTTGTATTGACTTACAAAAACTTGCTCTCGATGGAGAAATACCATGGCTTTATCTCCTACCTCAAAAGTCTTCTTGCATTGACGTTTGATTACTTGGACTTTTTATTTGATGTTAGATGCTTTAAGTTATTGCTACACTTTTGCTTGAATAGTTTGCACTTGATTCACCAAGTTTTAGTCTGTTACACTCTTTATAGATGTGTTAAGCAAAGCTCGAAGGTCTAGAGCATTGTTTGGCATTTTTTAATACACTATGTTAAATAGTACTCGTCTAGTTGATGTGTGAGTAACGCTATTGTATACAAATTTAGCTTGTGCTAAAGTCATATTCCACTGTCTTGGTTGATCTTAACAAATACTTCTAAAAATGTGTCATAACCCAATTTTGTCTTTTGTAAATTTTATCCAAATGTTATAAACAAAGTTCGAGGTGTTAAATTTGTGATAATGATATAATGTTTAATTTTTAAATCGTTCTGTTACAATTGTTTGATAAATTTGTATCTTAACTTAAGGCACCAAATTTTGATAGTGATGTATTTATGTTTTTAAATTAATCATTAGAGTAATTCTGACAAACTTGCCAATAATGTAAGTATTTACTATTTTTTTTTGACTTTTGCTGAGCTAGTCTACATAGATATTATTATTATTTTATCTTTTTCTCTACTATAAAAATATGTAATTATTTTCTTGATTTGTAAAATTGAGTTGAAAGAATTTTAATTATTAAAAATTATATTAATAATCATTTGTTTATTTTACAAGATAGTTTTATTGCTCTTGGATAAGTCGTTAATAATGATAATTTGTTAGATTTTAGTTCGATATAGCTAAATATAGATGAAGTTCTGCTAAAATTGCATAATCTATTTTCTGTGCTTCCTGTAAATAGTCTGATGAAAATATATGAAATTAGAGCGACCATATTAAGGATTTTTATAGACAACAGCATCCTTCAAGACATAAGATGGTTAATTGAAGCAAAAATTTGACTAGGTGGATAGGCTCCTAATCTCTTTGTTGCTCACATGCCTGATTTAGGTAAGAGTTCTTACTCTAAGAAATGACGAGTAAAAAGATTATAGATTTATCACAGATGTGAGAGATGAAATTGTAATAAGCGATATCGCTCTTTGGGATATCTTTCTAACAATCGTGAGGACAAAATCTAATTCATTAAGAATAGACTGAGTAAGGAGTCCTTAGATAATATTCTATTGACTCTTGAGATGCATTCTTATGGATTAGTTTAATGTGAGCTTTTAAAATTATGAAAACTATTTCGAAATGAGCACGAGAGCTATAATATTAAAAATCTTATTATAAATGACCCTGTTTGCCAATTTCTAAGAAAAGTGAAAGGAAAGTCCATCTCTGATTCATAAAAAATGTTCAAGCCATTTCTAAAAGAAGACATCAACTGAGTTATTGTATATATATATTTATTATCGCTGTTTTTATTTTGTTACTATTTGTTAATAGTTTGCCTACCTATATAGGTGTCATTATTGTTTTATCTTTTATTATATAAATATTTTTTATTTTTATTTGTACAGGGAATATTATTCTATCTACAAATATGCATCATCATTTTTCATTTTTGCAGAGTTAAATTTAGTTAGAAATAAAGAAGATTCCAGTTCATCAAATTCGAAATATTTGTATTTTTTGTGGAACAAGTTCGAGAAAATACAAAGGATTTTTAAATAGTGATGGTAACCTAGGTCAGGTTTTAGCTGAAAAAAAGATTCATTTGATATATAGAGGAGGTAGCTTAGGGTTAATGCGATATGTGTCGATAGCAGCATATTTAGGAGGTAGTCAAGTGCTTGGTGTTGTTCTTATACCTTTAATTAAGGGAAATTTCTTTGGAAAGATAGTCGGTGATGAGTTAAAGTTGTCTTCTATGCATGAACGTATTGCAAGAATGATGTATAACTCTGATGCCTTTATATCTCTTCTAGGTAGTTTCGATACTTTAGAAGAACTTTTTCAAGTTGCTTCATGGGCTGAATTGAATATTCATTAAAAACCCATTAGTTTATTAAATGTTAATAATTTTTTTGATCCTTTGTTATCTTT
>JAWDEX010000012.1:1725042-1752931 GCA_035221805.1 Trichilia hirta
TGATCTTTTATTAAGTAAATTACACTTTGACTATCATAATGAAGTATGATAGAAAAGGACTTAAAAGTGATTTCACTAACCAAATTTTTGAATCAAATTGCCTCTTTGATTGCCTTTATAATGTCCATGTATTCTACTTCTATAATAGACTGAGTAACTATAGATTAAAGAGTAGCTTTCTAATTGATTGCACATCTTCCCAAAGTGAACACATATCCTGTTAATGATCTTCTTTTATCTAGATCTCCTGCATAGTTTGAGTCCATAAAACCTGTCAACCTATCACTTTGCTAACCAAACTCCAAGCATGCATCTGTGGTGCCTAACAAGTATCTGAGGATCCACTTGACTGCCTCCCAATATTGTCTACTTGGATTGACTAAATACCTACTTGTAACACTGATGGCTTGAGCAATATCTGGTCTGGAATATACCATCAAATACATAATGCTTATAACTACACTTGAATATGAAATTCGTGACATATAACTTATGTCATTATTTTTGGTAGGACATAAGTTTGTTGACAATTTAAAATGAGCTATAAGAGGAGTAGACACTGGCTTAGCCTTTTTCATGCTAAACCTACTCAATACCTTCTCTGTAAAAGATTTCTGTAAAAGATATAACTTCCTATTAGGTCTATCTTTAATAATCTCCATCCCTATATTTCTTTTAACAGCTCCCAAGTCTTTTATATCAAACTCTGAACTTAGTTATTGTGTCACCTTCTTGATCTTAGTCTTATTAGATGCTATAACTAATATATCATCCACATATAACAATAGATACATACTAGTACCATCTGAAAGCCTTTTAAAATACATATAATTATCATAACTGGATCTCTAAAACTTAATTTTTTTTATGAAAGAATCAAACTTTTTATACCACTGCCTAAGTGACTGTTTAAGACTATATAAGGATATTTTCAATAAACACACATGGTCTTTTTTATCAGGGACTTTAAAACCCTCTAGTTGTTGA
This sequence comes from Trichilia hirta, assembly GCA_035221805.1. Taxonomy (NCBI): domain Eukaryota; kingdom Viridiplantae; phylum Streptophyta; class Magnoliopsida; order Sapindales; family Meliaceae; genus Trichilia; species Trichilia hirta. The sequence goes on from JAWDEX010000012.1 coordinate 1,726,030, forward strand.
AAATAATTTGCTATTCTAGATCACCATGTAAAAATACAGTTTTCACGTTTAGTTGTTTTAACTCAAGATTATTCGTAGCAACTAAAGAAAGTAAAGTACGAATAGAAGTATGCTCAATAACTAGTGAAAAAACATGATTAAAATTAATGCCTTGTACCTAACTGTAGTCCTTAGCCACTAATCTAGACTTATATCTGACATCTAAGACACTTGAATTATCATCTTACTTTTATAAATTCATTTATAACCAATTATCTTTTTCTTTTCTAGAGGTTTCACATGTGTCCATGTTTGATTTTTCTATAAGAATTGAATTTCTTCTTGCATGGTTGAGATCCAACTTGCAATATTTTCTGAAGATATGGCTTTTTTGTAGCTTTCAGGCTTACTATACTCCACATCCTCGGCTATGGCAAGACAATAAGCAAAATCTAAATAGCCATACCTCTCTAGTGGTCTTATAGTTCTTCTAAATCTGTCTCTAACAAGATTGTAAGACTATTCTTGTTGTTCTTTTTGAATCTCCCTTGACACTTATGAGCTTTCTTAATCAACTTGATGATCACTCTGAGCTGAAGTAAAACTAGGAGATTGGTTAGGCTGAGAAATAACTTGAAACTCCATCTTTTTATTATCTTTCTTCTTATCCTAAATTGGTGCTTTTGTTGCTTCTTCTTTATTTTTGAGCATGGCAGACTCATCAAATATCACATCTCTGCTAATTAAGAACTTATTGTCTTTCAGACATTATAATCTGTATCCCTTAATATTAGATGAATATCCAAGGAACACACATTTCTTTACTCTTAGTTCTAACCTTTTTTTGATTTATATGAGTATATACAGGACAACAAAATACTCTCAAAATAAAATAATCAGTGGGTTTGTCAGACCATACCTCTTTTACAATCTTACACTCAATGGATGTGTTAAAAGAGCGATTATTTAGCCAGACTACTGTGTTCACTACTTCAGTTTAAAACTCCTTACCCAAGCCTGCATTTGAAAGTATACATTAAGCTTTTTCAAGTAGTATTTTGTTCATTTTTTCTGCAACTCCATTCTGCTAAGGAGTTCCTTTGTTTTAAAATACTTTCATTTCTATAAAATTCATTGAATTCTTTATTGCAAAATTCAAGTTCGTTGTCTGTTCTTAGCCTCTTGATGTGTTTGCCTATTTTTTTTTCAACTAAAGTCTTCCACTGCTTAAAAACTATAAACACTTGACTCTTTTTTTTCAAGTAATATAACAAAACTCTTCTGAAGAAATCATCAATAAAATTAAGCATATATCTAACTTTGGTACCTTTAGAAGGAACTAGAGATGGCCCCCAAAGATCTGAATGGATGTAATCTAAAGTCCTCTATAGTCTTGTGTATAGCTCTGCTAAAACTTAATCTTGTCTGTTTTCAAATACACAATGCTCACAGAACTCTAACTTTTTTGTTTGTTGTCCACACAGCAAACCTCTTTTACTCAATTCTGTCACCCTTTCTCACTCATGTGATTGAGCCTCATATGCCAAAGTTTGGTGGTATCTGTGTCGATAATGAACTGGCAACAGCTTCTGAGCCTGAAAGTGTAGATCCTTGTAAAAAATACAAAGTGCCAACTCTATCTACCTTCATCACCACTAAATTTCCTTTAAAAATTTTGAGTATTCCATCTTCACACTTGAATTTACAGCCATTCTTTTCTAAAGACCCTAAAGAAATCAAATTCTTTTTCAAGTCTGGAATGTGTTTGACATCTGAAAGTGTTCTAACCATACCATTATGCATCTTAATCTGCACTGTACCTATACCAGTTACGTTGCAAACATTATCATTACCAAGAAACACACCTTCATTAAATGGATTATAGATTAAAAACTAATCTCTGTAAGGAGATAACTATTATGAGGCTCTTGTATCCATAATCCAACCTGTTTCAAAACTATATTTAACTTCATTAACACATAACATCTCGCCTTTAATGTCATCTGCAATGTTTACTGCTTCTGACTTTAGCTTGTTTTCATCTGTTTTTTGCTTATTCTTCAACTTGAAACAGTCAGGTTTAATATGTCCCTTCTTCTTATAATAATTACACATTAAATTCTTGTGTCTAGATTTAGACCTAGACTTTCTTGAATTTGAACCTTTTTTCTTAGATCTTCCTCTGTCTATAAATAATTCGACACTCTGGCTACTCCCTTCGGCAGCTGTCAAATTTTTATCTATCTTTTTTTTATTTCTAAATTTGACTTAACCTTTTTTACAGATAACTCATCTCTATTATAAATTATAGGATTTCAGAAATATTTGTATGATGCAGGCAATGAACATAACAGTAAAAGTGCTTGATCCTCATCTTCAATTTTCACATCAATCTTACTCAAATCTATAATAATTGATAAAAATTCAGCTAAATGCGAAAATAAGAAACTACTTTTTGACATTTGTAATGTGTAGAGGCATTGCTTTATAGCTTGTTTGTGAGATACTTTGTCTAGTATTTATTCTCCAATTTCTTTCATGCTTTTGCTGTCGTCTTTTCTTCTAGTATTTTTTGGAGTATATCTAATGTCAATGCCAACTGAATTGATCAAAGGGCCTTCTCATCCAACTCTTCCCATTTTGTATCTGACATATACTCTAGTTTTTGGTCTTTTCCTTGTAGCTCCTTCTTGGTACCTTCCTTTGTCAATACTGCCATCATTCTGACTTGCCATATTACAAAACTTGTTGTACTATTAAATTTCTCAATTTTAGTCTTAGAATATAGTCCAGTAATGCTAAATTCTACAGTAGACACCATTGAAATGAGCTTCGAATTGCGTTCTTGATGCAAATAGTCTATAACTTATGATACTATTTATAGTACTATTTACCATTGAAAATGACTACTAAAAAATAGTTGGATTCTGATCTGCACCATTTAAAATGTAGAGAAACTTCCAAAAAACAACATATCAAAAACTCAGAATGATCCAATGGTGGATGAAATCTAGATCTAAGTTTGACAAAAACTGTTCATGGAGTTAATAACAACTTCCTACCATGTTCACCATCGTCAACGACTATCTTAGTATGCTCAGATTTCAATCTTAAACAATATATCCAAAAACCAGAATGATCTAACGATAAAAATTTCTCCAGATCTTGTTTTGAAGCAAACTGTTCACTTTTTCAAATCAATAGTTTCTTCACTCTATTTCATCTCAAAATGAAGGCCTTATTCTACTTAGATTTCGATCTCCACCGTTCACAATGTAGAGTTATGTCCTCCAAATGATATAAACAAAATTCAGAATGATATGAAGACAGAATTACTCCAGATCTTATTCCGATGAAAACTATTTGCTGACCAAAAAAATAATTTCTCTACTCCATTTGGTCTCAAAACGACGGTGTTAACTTACTTAAAATCTAATCCCCATTATTCAGATTGTGGAGATACGTCTCACGAGCACAATATCCAAAAAACAAATCGATCTGACGACAGACGAGCTTTAAATCTTAATTTGATAAAAACTACTCATTGAATCTCTATATCTACCAATCTAAACATAAAGCTTTGATACCAGTTTATTGAGATTTTTCCCCAAGATCAATAAATAATACGAAAATGCAAATTATAAAGACAAGTAAAACTTAAAACAAGTAACACAAAAATTTGCGTGAAAAAACCAAATCGAAAAAAACCACGGGTAGAGATTGAAGAATAATTTACTATAAAAATGAAAGTGTTTACAAATCACACACTCTTTTTAACTCACTTTTTTTTCTTAATTCTCACTCTTACATAGAAAATGACTTTAAGGTTGTTTATATACTAAAATCTTAAGTCCTGAAATATACAAAAACACTCTCACTTATAACACAAAGAAAAGGACATAATAAGAATTGACGACACATATAAAGATAATAACAGTCAATTACCTCCTTTCCTGTGGATGGGTTCCTTGATTGGTATTGGAGTTGGAGGTAGTATTATTCTGACATTATTTTTTAGAAGTTACAAGTTTTAAATTTTGTGTTCTTGTTAAATTGCAGCACGGATTCGTGTATGGTAAAAACCACGCTCAGGATACTGTGATGGAAGATACCGGACAATGTGGAAGCTGCCAATGTTCGGATGCACGCATGCATACCAAGGGTTGCAGGAGCTTGAGGAGGCCAAGAAGGCCTAACCAAATGCATTCATACGAATTATCGGATTCGACATCAAGAGACAAATGCAATGCATCAGTTTGATTGCTCACAAGCCTGACGGATACTAATCAAATTGCTTGAGCCAACAATAAATTGATTTTGTTTTTTGGATTTGCTTTGTCTATTAGTTTCTTTATCCTCAGGTTTTTGGGATAGAGATTTGGTTTATGCATGACGGAAAGTCCAAACGTACATAAACGAGTAAACTAATGAAATCTTGTCCTTTTATGGAATTTCCATTTTCTTCTTATTTTCCATCAGAATTGCAAATTAAACCTGATGAGGTAATGGTGACAGATAAAATGAAGACGACTTTGTAGTAATTCGAGCCGCAAGATTTTGCACATCACCATGGAACTATTATCACTGAAGTCAAGATCACCATTTAAGCAGAATGTTTGCTTCAAATAATTCAATCATAGGCAACAAAATCCAGGGCCAAAGTACAATAAAATCATTGTAAATATTACATTTAAAAATGAAGTCCTCAACATCATTCATCCTGATTCTCTTCTCCCTATGGACAAAATCAAGTCATTTCAAATTCTGGACTCTGCATTGCACAAATGGAAGTTCAATTATAATAGTACAAAAGGACAGCAAAATTTTGAAAAGATTTCCAGGATTCTGCTAATTCTTGTGGGCTGCAGGAAGTAAACCGGAAACTAGAGCAAATGAAATCAGTTGGTCCTCAAGGCTTGGTTTGGATCTGGAATTTCATTGATTGGTTTGCTTGCAGAAGCAGGGGAAAGAGGGAAAGCGATATTTTTAGACTTGATTTCAGTTGCCAAAGTTGACTCTCACCTAATAACTTAAACACTCATTGCTCGTACCTCATAATAAATGTTCTTACAAATCAAACCATATTAAAGCTCACCAAGAAGCATTTGTTTTTATGATTGTTCATTCTTTTACAAATAATAATCTAAGACATTTTCTGTTGTCTATGTATTGTGATGATTTTATTTCTGTTAATGTATTTGTCATTTGTTTTTGTTTTTGTTTTTTCTTTTTCATCTTCTTTTCCTTTCCATGTTTTCACAGAAAAGTTACATTTTTCCGTAAATAATTTTCTGTGGCATTGCATAATGAAAAACCTGATAACCCCGTCCTTCACAAACCAACGAGTGAAATATAAGGCCAAAAAATGATTGATGGCAAACAGTAAAAAAAAAACATCAATTTATTGCCAAAAAATGATTGACGACAAACAATAATAAACAAACATCAGTATATAGCCATAAAATGACTGATTACAAACAATAATAAACAAACATCAATCACAAATTCAAGTTTTTATACCGAGAAAGAGATAAGATTGTATATGCTTGGCCAAGTGGCAAATCCTATGGACTGTTTAACGATAAGACTTTAAATCCAAAAGCCTTCTCTTATATGGCCCTCAACCTGTACCGATGCTCCAATTACTCAAACAAAATCCAAGTTTTTCACTTGAGGTTTACGCCATTTGATTGAAAATTTACATTGACATGAAGTAATTTGTAAATTGGTAATTTTGTATCTATAAATACTGCACGTTTCAGATGTGGAAGGCCTCTTAAACTGATCACAAAAACATTGTCTATAGTATAGCCCAGGGAAGAAGAATAGCCAATGGAATCCTCCATGGTTTCATCCGCTGCTGTTGCCTATGTTAGCCGAATGGGATTGGCTCAGGACACCACGTTGCACCATTCTCAGGCCTCAAGTTCTCCTCAGTCTTCCCTGTAACTCCCCAGGTTAACACTGATATCACCTCCATCACCAGCAATGGTGGAAGAGTTCAGGGCATGAAGGTAAGTACGTAGTCTACACGAATTTGATCTTCAGAGACGTTAATTAAATAATTTTAAAAGAAGAGACAAAATTGTTTAATGCATGTACGCCCACCAATTGAGAAGAAGAGGTTTGGACCCTCTCATACCTTCCTCCTCTTTCCCCAGAATCATTGACAAAGGAAGTCAATTACCTCCTTTGCAGTGGATGGGTTCCTTGCTTGGAATTCGATTTGGAGGTAGTATTATTCTGACATTCTGTTTAAAACTTTTAAGTTTTACGATTCAGGTTATAAATTTTGTGTTATTCTCAATTTGCAGCACGGATTCGTTATCGTTAAAACCACGCTTCCCCAGGATACTAAGATGGAAGATACTGGACAATGTGGAAGCTGCCTGTGTTCGGTTGCACGGATGGATCCCAGATGCTGCAGGACCTTGAAGAGGCCAAAATAGCTTACCCAAATGCATTCATCCGAATTATGGTATTTGACAACAAGCGTCAAGTTCAATGTATCAGTTTCCTTGCTTGCAAACCTCCTGGTATCTAAGCCTTTGGCCTCTTGCAATCATTCATTTTTTGATTCAGAAGTTTGATACTTTTGATCCAATTTTTCTTATTTCATATTCTCTTATGAGCGTGGAAATAAAATTTGTTTTGTTGTTGTGCTTGGAATATATGAGCAAACTTTAGTTCCATTTACAGAACTAACACAAATTTCTAAAATTTATAACATAGCAACTTAGAAGATTTACAATGAAAAAACCTGTCAAATTTATTGCCAATTGATAGCTTACATTTAGTTTAGCTAAAGCCTTGCAGATATTAGAAGATTTTGTCACATATATATTTCATATAGACTAAGAATCCAAACTTTTTCAAAGGACAATTTAGGAAAAGAAAAATGAAAAACTCTTTCTTTCATATATTTGCTGGTATTTGGTGAATACTCTTCAAGTTCCAAATGTCATCATCCCAAACAACGTCATTAAACAATGAGCCATAAGCTTCGACACCCCAAATGGGCAATGAGAAATAACCCCACGACATCTCCTCATCCACAATTTCTCTTGTTAACAATGACCATTCTTCCCAACCCAACCAACTCTCTTCTGCCACCACGGCTGCCGGCTGACCCCATTCCACCCCGTTTTTAGCCTCCTCTTCCACCTTCTCAACGACCCCTTTGTTCTTCTTTCTCACCTTAGTTGTATCTTCAGCGTTCGTAGCACCGTCTCCATTTCTTTGCCTCTTCATTTTTTTTTTCAAAACAATGTTGTGTGAACTTGAAAATGAGAAGTTTTACTGGCTTTTGTGAAATTTATAGCATGGGGAGAGAGAAGAGAGTATCGGGAGTTGAGTCACCTTTTGCATGCATGGTGATGAAAGCAAATTTGTAAAATTCTGTGAAACACGACATGATGAAACTTCTTGTACAGATAGACGTCTTTCGGATTTGGTGTCATTGTAAACTTTATCCTTGTGATGCTTCAAAAGCTAGTGGTTTGCATCTAGGCAGGTTTGTGATTTGGACTACAATTCCATTTGGGGCTCCGTTCAATGAATTTTAGTTGATCAAGAAAGAGATATTCAAGATCCAATAAAATATTGGAGTGTTCGTGTTAAGGACAAAGATGGACGTTATACTTGTATATGTTAAATAATTTATCCATGGTTAAATATTTTTGAAAATATTGAGGCAAAAGTTTGATTCATATTGTTCTAGCAGCCTACCGAAATCGCTATCGTTTGATCATAGGTTTCCACAGTGGAAGACGCAAAACCTAGATTTACACGAGTTGGGGGGCAACATGTGCAACAAACAAAATTTATGCACCCACTTAAGTCTTAATAATTTCCTTTTAAATATTTTTTTCTATTACTACAAATTTCATAAAAAATAAGAGTTTTGAATTAACAATCAAGTAAATATTGTTAACTTTATAAATTTATTTTAAAATTAATAATTTAAAATACGTTTATTTAATTAAAAAATTTTAAATTACAATCTAATTTAGATTGATTGTTGCCAACAAAATAAATGAAGAGCGATTATCACTTAATTTTTTCTAAAATTTGATAATATTTTATTTAAATGAGGAAAATATAAAAAAGAGATGTCTACCTCTCATTTTCCTCAAAAATAAGATTTACAATTATTTTCATACTTATATATATAATAATAAAATTAAATACATTTATTTATTTATTATTGTAACACGTATTTAGTTATTGTTATAAATAAAAAAATAAATATTTAATAATTTTATTTTAATTTTTTTTATTTTATTTTATTAGTAATATATATTTGATTATTAAATAGTAACTATGATTAATGAATATTACAAGGATTATTTTTTAAATTATCAATAACAGGGTGCGTGAAAATTTTTTAATTATTTAGTTTTAGTTATTGTGTATGCAACGTTTTTTTTACTTATATTAAGCAGTAAATATGTATATTTTAATGATATGAGATAAATCAATAATTGTATTTAATTTTATTATTGCATTTAAGAATATAAAGTAATTGTGAATGATATTTTTAAAGAAGAAGTAATTATGTTTATATTTTTATTATTTAAATAAAATATTTTCAAACTCAAAGGAGGTAAAAGATAATAATCCATGAAATGTTACACATACTTTCACTCGAAAATGGTGGATATACCAAATAATTTTGCCCTTTCAAATCGAAGAGAAGCCTCATACTGCAACTTGAGAGAATCAAAGTACGATTCATCAAAACAAATAATTTAATGAATATTTCTTCATCTGTCCAAGACGTTAAAACTCTGCATGATGTCAACAGTCAAGAGGGTTTGAATTCTTGGTAGTAGCAGAAAAAAATGGCAAATAAAAGGGGATTCTAATGAGAAAAAGAAAAAGGTACTTGGAAAAAGCTGGATTCTGAAGTGAGAATGATAAGTGCTTTATTGTAAGATGCAAAATAACTTTTTTAATTAGACGCTGTAATGTTTGATTTAGAACGAAGTTTGTAATAGAATTTGAATTAAGCAATACTTTGATAGCAATGACTCGCTCATTTTGAGCTTTGATGGAAATGAGGGCTTTCATGAAAAGCCGTTGAAGCATTACATATCACGTTGCCGTTGATTGCAACTTCAAATTCTTTCAACCCAGGCAATGACTTGTTCATTTTGAGCTCTAATGCTACTGGTCCGCCAAAAATGGTTTCCGAGGTAGAAAAATAGTAGAAGATAATTTGGTTTAAGGATCTTACAGAAAGCAAAAGCTATATGCAAATTGTTCAATGACTTGTTCAACGATTAAGAGAGCACAACCACTTCAAACTTCGTCATGCTAAAACCATCATACATTTTGCCCATCATTTCTTATGCCATTAAAGCATTTCATTTGACAAGGAATCATTGGCTTGAAACACAAGCCAAAACAATATCAATTTATGAAACCAGAAAAACCCAGAAAGCAGAAGAAGCAATCCACAACACCAAACTTCTCAAAACGAATGTTTATTCACATTGAATAGAAATAAATTACTGCTAGATAGATGATGACTTCAAACAGCAACTAGAAATTTGTACAGATTGTTTCCATAATCCTCTCATTGAAACTTTCAATGAACCCAAGAACAAAAAACCAAGACTATGATCACTCTTCCTAAGGATTTAACACAATTAAGCCTCTGAATTATTTGTACTCAACAGCTCATTTATTTACAAGACACATACATACAAAGAAACGGAGAATCCTTTCTTTATAAACATATTTACAGTAGCAAAGGATTTTCCTTCTCTTTTGTCTTCACTGATCTCTCGAGAACTTCCAAAATTCACCTCGTTTCCATCAAAGATTTTTGTAAAACTCATTGCCTCCTCATTTTTTTATATGTACTTGTGTTTTGTTGATGAAGAGGGTTCTTCTTCTATGCTAAAGCAGGGATGCTGCAATTTTGGCGATCCCTGCAATCGAACCCCTCAACTCTAACTGCTGGTTTGCTACCAAAATTGGGTCGAACACAGCCGCTGCTGCCATCTACTCCTCCTTTTCTTGTGGAAGACGATGGAGATGGCGGAAGCAGGACTGCTGACAATGGGGCGATCTTTTCATCCCCAAAACGTGAATCGTGTATTAATGGGTTAGCTACTCGGCTAGGCGGCGACCCGCAAAAAAATGGGGGCGACGATGCCGACACTGGTGTGCAAGACTGTTCCAAAAATTCCAATTCCATGCCACCACAACCACCCTGTTAAAATCAAACAATCAATTACTTGTCAACAAACACCTTATAAATCATACAATGCAGAATAAAATATTATCTATTTCAAGGGCCCGAAAATCACAAACCTTTGGGAGTACGATGTCGAACAGATCAGTTCCTTCTTCTGAATCAAAAGGTTCTGCTTGCTGGCTGTAAATTAGAAAGATTATAAACAGATAATTAGCTTAGCACATGAAAAAGCCAGTCTTCTTTTTTTTTTTCTTTAAAAAGGGTGTGTCCACACGTAGAAACGAAAATTTACCTCAGATTCAATCTGAGAGAGCGAACAGGCGGCTGGTCGGTGATGACGGCCTTAACAAGACCAAGACGACGAGGTTTAGGGCAAACCACATAGTCTTTTACGTCTGAAACTGAAGTCTTCATTTCTTCAAGACTTGCAATAGTGTTTTGCTGGATCAAACACTCTTTCATTTTTTCTATTGTCAATATCCACCTTCTATTGTTCTCTATAAGCAAGAATTTTTTTTTTGTCTGAACATAGAAAAAAGAACAAATCTTTTAGCAAATTTTGACCTCAAAATCTAACAATCAAGCAAGTCAACGCCTTCAAACATGAGATCTGGTTTTATAAAAACCATAACATTAAAAAAATTAAAGCTTTTTCTCCGAAACCCACATGATACTTTTTATTTTAACAGTTACGACTCAAAAAAAAAAAAAAATTAGAACTTTGAAAGAAACGCACATGATTTTTCAAATTACTACTAAAAACAGGAAAATATAACTAAAAAATTTGATCTTCTAAGCCAAACCAACATAAATTTTTCATACTTCAAAGCTTGAAACATATGCATATAATTGAAAAGATTAAAGCTTTAGAGACCGACCGACAAAAGCTTGATGATTTCATCCCTAAAATACATAGATCACTACAATTATTCACAGATCTAGACGGCCACCATCTAATCATTTGATAAAATTCAAAGCTTAAAAACCAACAAGAAGAAGAAACAGAATATAGGAAAGAAAGAGATCTGTACCTTAGCTTAACTGTACAGCTCAAGAGCTCTATACTGTATTAATATACCATTGAAAAAAAATAGAAAAGAAAAAGAAATTCAAAAATGGAAACTTGAAATTTGAAGAGGTTAGGCGAAGAGAAACAACAAAGAACGTAGAACCGAAGAGGAGGTATGGAATTTATAGAGACCTAAGAAAAAGAAAGATTAAAAAAAATTAAATTAAATTGAAAGAAAAGGAAAATTAAAGAGAGAGATAAAGGCCGTTTATGAATTGGGCAACAGTACAACTCAGCTCAGAAAAAACAACAGGTTAATGTAAAAAGGCAAGAAGAAAGTGTTCGAAACAAAACCTGCAAAGGCCACTTGTTTAATGTTCCGTCTTTGCTTTGCTTTCGGTTTTTCAGATTTTTATTTATATATATATATATATATTTTTACTTTTCTAATCAAGCAGGCGGTGCCTCCCGCGAGAAATCGCATCGATTTCAACTACGAAGTTCGAAAAAATACTATTATATATTATTATTTTACAGTTATCAGGTTTCTATCGTAGTGGTCCCTTTCGTTTATAAAATTAATAAAACTTTATCATTTATCTCCAATTTATCCCCATCATCAATCATGTAACATTTAATTCTATTAATATAAAAATAAAAAATAAATATTCTGATGTCAATGCCAATGATTTATCATGTCGTTAACACATTGCAATGATTTATTTACTATTTTGTACATTTATATAAAGAGTAAGAGAATATATATATATATTAAGTAGCAAAGTTATAATTTTTAAATTGAATTTAGAGCAAATTTAAATGTTCAAATGAATATTGTTTCATGTAATACACAAGCACATATAGTAAGAGTTTATTGTTTCTAATAAATTAAATTAAGCTTATTAATTAATAAGATAATGTGATAATTCTTGGAATGAACTTTGGCAAGTTGTAAATTTATGGGGATCTATTTGTTACATTTGTCAATAATGGGGACCAATATGATAATGTTTCTTGTTTCAAAAAATATCTCAACGGACCGAACAAACAACCTAGTCGTTTAATCTGACCATGGCACGTGCATGTGCATTCGGAGTAAATTTGACTCGCCACCTGATTCTGAAACGTGTCCCCAGTCAAAGACTGTTGTTAGGAGACGTAGTAGGCAGTTGGTTGAAATTTTTGTGAATGGGAATTGCAATTTGACTAATTGTTAAAACTCCACCACAAAATTTATTACGAAATTATAAAATAATCTCCTGTAAATTTATGGGGCTGTATTTGTTACGTTCAGAAATACTAGGGACTAATTTGATAATGCCCCTTGTTCAAGAAAAATATCTCAATGTGTACGCACCGAGCCGACCCCAGCCCAACAAACAACCTTTGTAAATCTAACTGGCCACGTGATCCTGACACGCGTTCCAGTTAAAAACTTGGGCAGTTGCGTGAAATTTTTGTGAAAGGGAATTTGTTTATTGCAATTAGAGTGCCTGCTAAATCCCCACAACAAAATTTATAACGAAAGATAAAATAATCTCTTGCAAATTGAAAACGATTAATAATTTTTAAATTTAAAATTTTAATACCATATATGCTATGATATATATGTATATTTTTAGATATTAAAAATTTATAAAAATACAATTAAAATTTTCTTAACCTTATATTAATTTCTAAAAATTAATACTTTATTTATTAATAAAATAGTTTATTGGTTGATAAGAAGTGGTGGCGTTGGTTATGATGGGATTTTATTATCATCCACCCATTTATCAATTTATTTTTATATAAAAATTAATTAATCAAATAATTATAAAAAAAGTTTTTATTTTTTGAAATTTTATTTAATAAATCAATCACGTGGGGGTGTTGTTCCAAGAAACACAGAGGGACCTCGTGGCTGTCAAAGGTTTCAATTTGTGAATAAAATGACATGTTTGGCCAATGGCCGCGTTTTCTTTTTTCTTTTCCTTTTTAAAATTAAAAAAATAATAATTCTAATTCATTTTTAATTTGAATTTTTTCATCGAGTTGGGGTAGTGGGCAGAGGTTTCAATTCGACGCTAGCTTTGTTGCTTCGTTATTTTTATTTAGTGAATTAAATTTTAGGAAGCAAATTTGTTAACAAATTCAAATTCCATGATTTTGTTTGTACCAAACATTGTTTATTTTATTAATTTCTTATAAAGATTCTTAGTAGGAGCCAATTAATCACAAAGGGATCAGTCTCCATCAATTGATTTTTAATAATAAAGATCATTTTATTAAATAAATATTTTGAAAAGACGAGTGATACATAAGAGTATATGTCTTTAAATTTATATTTCTAATAATTTAATTTTGCTTTTAAGACAATTTCTAGTCACTTAAAAAATAAGAAAGAAATCCCATTTGCCTTGGTTAGATTATGACAAATTAGAGATTATTTGGAGATCAAGACAGATTGAAGTAGTACCAACTGCCAAAGATTTTTATTATCATTATCATTATTTTATTTAATTAATTTAATAAGTGACCAAAAAATTGCCAATGAGTACATATTTATTGCAAGAAGAAAGCTTTAAACCTTAGTAATTGGGTCATTTTCTTGAAATTTTCCCACGGAAAAACCAAAAAGTTAATAGCTAAATAGAAAATGTCCATTTTTTTAATGATATTTCCTATTTTCTATAATCAAACAACCTAAGTTAACGCAACTTAATTGGGAATTGGATTTCTGCCACGTGTCACTCTTGTATGATACAAGACTTCTATTTTAGGGATAGAAATTCAAGTGTTTTGATCAAAATAAACAAATTATTATTAATCCTTCCTAACCAAAATTTCGTCGATTGAGTTATTTGTAAGAAAGCAACAACAATTTCGGTTGGTGCGACTCAATTGTTGCAGATAAATACTTTTTCCCTCATTAATTCTTTGCCAAAAGAATAATTAATTCTAAATAATTGTATAAGATTTCTTTTAGTGTTCATTGACGTGGTATATGAAATTTGATTGATCAACTCATCAACATCCTTTTCTGATGATCAAAGATGAAAAGAATACGAGAGACGTGTGAAATATATAAAGATTTTTCATCCCACATCAAAAATGATTTTGTTATATGTATTATGGTAATGGAATGGATTACATGAGCAACATATTCAAAAGGAGAATGGATTGACGTTGTTCTTTATAAAAGTGGAACTAATTCCAAATGATTTTGTCCCAATTAAAAGAAAATTCCATACCTCTTGCCCCACCCCATAACTTTTTCATTTTTCAACTCTTCAAGTTTATGCATGATGCGTTATTGAATTGAAAGGATTGCATCACATATACCAATAAGGAGTGAAATTGAAGATATTGAATCATATTCTTTTTCATAGCATCAAAATCAAAAACAAACAAGCAAAATTAAATCACAACAATTGGGCTTTTGTCATACTACTTGAGATTCCCACTTTTGGATTCCAGCAAATTCAAATCAAAGAATGTAATCTTTTAGCTGTCATCATAACTGAGACGTGGCAATTCATTACATTCCCATTCTGCAACTTTCGGCTATCCAGCCTAGGAACAAAAGCAATAGCAACAAGAGGTAAATTTAAGATATTACATCTACAAACATTGCCCTTACTTTTTGCTCTTGTAAAAGACCTAAAACAAAGAGTAAAAGAATGGAAGACTTTTCAATTAAACGGGGGAAGTTTGATACCAAGTTGCTCAAGCTGAAGTTAGGTCAGACGAAGCTGCTGCTGCTGCAGCTTTCTTTTTGGCGAAGTATTCTTCAGCACGTGCAAGGTTCTTAGCAACTGATGGTTTTACCCACTTCCTTCGGCCAGGTAACACGGTGAGGGTACAGCCAGCAGCCTCGAGCTTCTCCTTTGCTGATGCAGAGAATGCGCGAGCCTTGAAGTTCAGCTTCCGACTTAACTCCCCATCACCAAGAATCTGGGATTCAGAAACATAAGAATGAATCTAGAACATAAATATGAGATTGCTTTTCAAAAGCCTATTAAACCCGTTGTCTACTCTCTTGCCTCACAAGGTATATTTTGCACATAAGCTGCAGTGAAGAATGGAATGCGATTATCACTGACAGATCACATGAGAAACAACTGCCTCATGTAAGCTGCAGAGAAGAAGCCAGCAGTTGTGAGAGATATAATTAACAACTTAATCTATACCAAACTATCCAGAAGGCATAAGAGACAAGGTTGATGAATTTGAAATTCTTCACAAGCTCTATTGATATGTGAAATTTGAGAAAGTTCTACATCCAAATTACTACTCTTCTTTCATCGTAACATCAACAATAACACAAATTTTGTTCTAATCAATAATAGGACGGAGAATGGAGAATCCTTTGTATACTTGATCAAAGTAAAATTAGTGGGAAAAAGTTCTAGTCATCACCATAAGCTTAAAAATACAAGATGTTCGCTACATATTGATGACGCATGTACAACAACAAAGAACAACGTCACACAGATGCACACACACATACAAATGCATAATCGCAACTCCTGGTGATGAATACTGCAAAGCACAGCAAATAGAAATATTGTTGCAATTTATCTTTTCCATTTCCAGTATCGTGTGTTGCTTAATTAAGTCAAAATATGCACTATCAAATCTTATTTCAATAAAAACCTATATGCAAAAAATTACACATTGTTTTATTTGTCTTTTGATAAGGACTAGCATTATCTATACCTTCAGAGGCAGTCTCCTTTCTCTTCCTGAGGGATTGATCAAGCCTTTCTTCCTCAAAGTGTCCAGTGAAACCTCGTCACCATCTTGAAATCCTGCCTCAGCTATGTCCTTTAAATTGACAGGGACATATTTTGGTAATCCAGCGTGCATACCTTGCAAGAACAAGAAAAGATTTTAGCGAGAACTTGAAGAATATGAACGCACTGAGATACAGATTAATGCACACAAAGCATAATTGACATACATATTCGCAATTAACTAATGAGGAAAGTGAAGTTTTCCAAGACAAAAGAGATTTCAAAGATAGACAATGAGAAAAATAAGAACCAACTATTTACAATTTAAACATGAAGCTGACAATAGAGGAAGCGGCCTCAAGCTGTAGCCAAAGCCTTTGGTAATATTAGCTGTGCTCATCACATGATGCCCCATATTCACAATTTGTCTCTACCCATATCAATTATCTAATTAAGGCACCAAAAAGGAGGTAAAACCCCATTCTCAATTACTTTAGCAGAAAAAGGGCAACCAAAAACCATTTAATGCCTTAGACTAGTTAACGAAATGTTGAACTTGCCGATAGTTTGACCTCTTAAAATGCTGGATTGTATGGCCACATGAAAATATCTTCTTATTTTGACTATTGCATACAACCACTACAAAGCCGATCTTCATTGTAGTTATAAAAAAGTAAAAATTACTTTAAAATATATTTTCCAGGCCTTCTTGTCTCTGCATCATTCTAATTCTTTAATCAAATGAAAAGATGACTCAAGTTTGTTATATGGATCAAGATCTCGTACTTTACCACTAACATTTCGTACCATATGAAAATATGTCATACCAAAACAAATGAATATTAATCTTGGAACCATAAAGCTGAATAGAAGCACATGAAGTAAATGAACGAAAAATTATCTGGAACTCCACTAAAACCTTCCACAAAAGTGCACACAAACTTGCAAGCAAAGTCTCAATGTCAAAGATACTTCTATTTTCATCATTTCTAAGGAAATTCAGATTCAGCCTCGTGACATTCAGCATCTCCCGAATGATTTTACATATGAATTTGTCATTCTGAAAAAAAAATGATTTTACAAGAAGCATGATCATACGAGAAACATCTCAAGACACAGAAAAACAATTCTACGCAACTAGAAAAAATAAAAAACCCTTTACAGATTTCCTCTTTCAAAGATGATAAATTCGTAACTTCAACTGCTATGTCACACAAAATGAAGAAATTATTTTCCATATTTAGAAACAATTCCATACATTGCAATTTGGACTAAACACGAATCAAACACTTAGCAATTTACGAACATTGCAAGAAACCAAACACAAAATAGAACAAATATATGCGTTTATTACCTCCAGCAATTCCACGCAACTTGGGAATTCGACGATAAAGCGGCATCTGACCACCTTCAAAACCCTTTCTAACGCCGGGACCAGACCGTGATTTCTGACCTCTCATTCCAAACCCGCAGCTGTTCCCCTGCCCAGCAGAAATACCTCTCCCCTTTCTCTTCCCTCTCTTCCTCGAACCCGGCTGGGGGCCCAAGTTATTTAGCCTGAATCTAACATTAGTAACTGAACCTGAAACGACGGCAGAAGCAGTAGCTTGGTTGAAGACAGTGAGTCGTGTTGTTTTCTTTCGTTGGAGAGAAAATTTTAGTGAGGGCTTCGGTTTTAGGTTGCTGATGGTTCCTTTGAATGGAGTTGTACGAAAAGCTTGTGAATTGCGTAATGTTGTAGGTGGATTTGCAGAGAGTGAGAGAAGAGACGCCATGGAGAAGACGAAAGATTTCTGCTTTGTGTTTAGTGTTTAACCGTTATTTCAATGGATGGCGATAAGGTAACGTCTCCTTTGGTTTACAACGACGAGTTAAACGACGTCGGTCCATGGAAATTAATAAGTTATAAGCTTTTATTTTTTTTCTTTTTCTTTTTCATTTTTCGTTATTGTTGCATAACTCATCAATATTGTATTTTATTGTATTAGGAAATCAGAAAGCATATACGAAAATACTTGTATTTGTGAAATGTTTTTTAAATAAAAATATTTAGCAATCCTCTATTTTCTTTTAGAAAATAAATCTCATTATTTTAATTTTTTATAATTTGACCTAGATACCAAATTATATAATTATTTAAATTGGGCATAATTCATTGGACTTCAGGAAAAAAAAAAAAAATCTATTTCTTGAGAACAGAAGCATGCCGAAATAAGACAATCTTATTGGATTGCAAGCCCAATAAGTCTACATTTTATTGGACTCATAGCGTAATTAAAAAATAATTCATCATTAGGGCCAAAATTGGAGATGGGACAATGGGTTCATGAACGAGCTTGCAATGGTACAGCTTTCCTTGTTTATTTGATAAGCCTTTCCAGTTTGTGTTTTGTTTATTTGATAAAGCTCCGTCAAACAAGAATATTTAGGCTTTTCAAAAAATTGTGGCGTTTTTATTATGCTTTAAAAATAACATAAAATAATATTTAATAATAAAAATAAATAAAATATTTTGTTCTATTAGGAGTTAAATTTCTAACTATTAGAAAGGATTAGTTCATATCTCCATACTAACTTTTACATATGATATTAATAGGTTACAAGAAATAATTTTTTCTTAGAAATACCCACTAACAACATGCAAGTAAGGATTCTACTATGCTCAAGCTGAAAAGACAAGGAGATTATATTTTTAATTTTTTAATTTATTTATTTTTACTTGATCACACACCTCACTTCATCTTCATCCCTTCTCTAAATAAAATGAAATTAAATATTAATCATTTTCTGAAGAATATTCTCTCTGTAAATTTCATATTTCATTGGAATTAAGGATTTCACTAATTTTGTTCTCTCTTTAAAGATAAACATTAGATCTTGTCTTTTGTCCACAACATAGCTTAAAATTATTAAATATGATGCACAGTTTTATATCCATTATAATGAAATTTGAAAAAGAAACACTGTTTAATATGACAAGATTTTGTGATTTTGAAACGCTAAATATAAATATTAATAAAAGAAATTAATGGGTCTAACTATAAAAATATAATTATACGTGTGGGTATAAAGCCTCTAACATTCAAATCATTTAAGGAATTTTATGTGTTTCGATGACAATACAAACTAACTTATTAATAAGACAAGAATATAGTTTTCTGAATAATACTAATATATGAACAGTGTGTAGAGTTGACGGCGGTGACACTGTATATACAGACAACACAATTTCCACTTTACCAGTAAAACACAGAGTGTGTAAAACAAACCAAGTTCCCTCACTCATATATTATCTGCTCGAGAGAAGAACATGTAAATGGTTTGATGGACCACTACTAAGACCCTTGTACTTATATATGTATATATAACTATCTGCAATTTCTTGTGCAGGATGAATTAAACTTTCAGATGTTTGGGTTGCTCACGCTCATTTATTACCTGCTATAACTTTGGTCTTTGCTGAGCAAAAATTGTTATATACCAATTGTAATCAATACAACCTACAACTATAGAATATGTCTATAGGGTGGTCCATAAAAGTATATGCATATATATAATCAAACCCATCTGAATATTAATTATATATATGTGGGCATTGCGTTGACAAAACTCGCTATTGGTACTTGCATCTGAATCATGAACACCCAAGGAGTCATCAAAATGATTTGGCTTCATATAGATTACCATCAATTTCTCACACTCATCATGTAATTAAGTCTTCACAGTCTTTCGTCAGAATAATAGAGTCAATGCGAGGATCAATTCATGTGTTGGCAAATTTGGGCATTCAGTGTACTGATTTTTCTTAGTGGTAGCAGGGCCCTCTTATGGTTAAAACTTGATATCCAATGATGCCTGCTGATGGTTTAATTAATTATCTATTTAGCTGAGCCATTGTTTGTGTTATTTTAATTCGATTTTTACTAGTTTCTTACTATTTTTTTTTCTTCTTCTTCTTCTTCTCTCTTTCTTTCTTTGTTAGAGTCTAATATTCATCTTCACATTGTAGTAATTAATATACTTACTTGAGATGAGTGTTTGAAATATTTTGGGATAAATTTATAGAACTAGAGGTGAAATGTTGATTAGATTAGATTGGGTTGTTTTAATTAGCAATTTGATGAGAATGAAGGTTATGAGATGGACTCCATCAGGATTAGTACTATATTTAAGAACTCCAAAAGCTTTTGGTGAAAGATTTTATTGGTTTCATGAAATTATTCACGTAGTAATTTCTAACTAATCAATTACATATATTACAAGTGAGAGAAGATTTTAAGTGATATTAATACATTATATTATCATATTTTCATCGGGGCTGAAGTCATAGTAGGCTTTTCTTTCTTTTATGTTTTGTTCATGGTGGAATAGGGTGAAACTAAAAGAAATCATCATATTTTCATCAAGTTACTTATTAGTTCTGTTTACATTCTTATGTGATAGCACTCTTTCACTTTCTCACTTTCTCGGTAAATGATGCAGCTAAAAATGATAATAAAAGTTGTCCTAGCATATATCTTGAATTTACGGGAACAAAATTCTCAAAAGAGAAGTTTATCAAAGTTACTAAAAAAAAGACTTATTAAATTTACCACATAAATAAATTGACAACAAACTACTAAAAAATATTATTAATTGAATGGCTCAAAGAACTGATAAATGAAAAATATTTATATTAATATCAATACTAATTCTAAGCAAATTAGTAATACACCATAAGCAAGAGATTGAACCTAGATTATGAACCAAATAATAAATTAAAATCCTATTTAAATAAAAAATAAAAATGTTAAGTAAATAAGACTTTGTTTAGAATTTTTAAATTTTGTTTTACCTTTTTCTTACATAAGTATGTTTGTAACAATTATAGACATATACTTTATATATGTAATATAATCGGTTGAGTCGGATATCAACTGAAATTGTTGTTAAGATAACAAGCAAGGCCAAATATCCTCTTTGGAAAACATTTTAACTAGATCTAGATGCTTTAGCTTACTACTTCGCTCATAGAACTGATCATATATAAAGAGCATATATGTGTATATATATATATATATCATATCTTGTATCTATCATCTATAGATATTCTATAAAAGTATTAGAATAAGTATACAGATAGTTTGAACTTAGGAAAACCATAATCTCTTTTTAGTTTTTGGTTGCATTTTACAGTATTTATTGAAAGGAAATATTATGCATGTATAATCAATCAACTAGCTCCAAAGAAAAAAACAATAGATCTTGAATGGGTATAAGTCTGTAACTTAGATCTCAAAACCCTAATAATGATATATTGATAGTAACAGTTCCATAATCCATGGCAATTTTTCATACTTCCTCAGGGTACAATGATGACCGGGATGCCTCAAAACCTCTGCAAAGGGGGACCATTTAAAATTTTTATCCTTTATATAATAACTGAGAGCAGCAGCATATTTTTAGGGTTAGGCCTTGTCTTGTTTTCCTTAAAGTATAATAATTAATTTCATCTTGATTATTATGCTTTAGTGTTAAATGTGTACATAGGAATGAATATTTGACTCTGATCTATCAATGATAAAATCTTTATATATTGATTTCATAAACTATTTCATTCTATCAACCAACAGAATACCAATTGTTCTAGGGCAATAACCCCCCTCCCTATGTTTCATTAAAAAAAGATTTAGATAAAACGTATAAATATATAATTGGTATGTGCTTTAAATTTCAAAATGTGTGCATATATATGTGTGTGTGTGATAAAAATTTATTGAATAAGTTGCGAAGAACAATTTGATATGACTGTCTTATCTAAAATTATTTTATCAACAAATGAGTAGCTAATTAAAAATTTATAGTTTAGGTTATTAGGCAAGTAAAGCAATTGTCTCAACACTTACCCATACAAAGGCACAACCCAAATCTCTCCTTTTTAAAATCACGAGATCGTCTGTCCCTTCAATTTATAGAGAGAGAAGAAAGAGAGATGAGTAGTCCAGAGTGAGTGGGGTGGCAGAAAAACTGATAGAGAACTTTCAAAGATCTCTTTTCTCTACCTTTCACTCAAACTATAGCCTCTATATAGCAGTCTCAAACTGAAAGTCTTATAATTTTCTAAAGCTTTAGTTATCTGTTCTTCCCATCTGAAAGATTATTTCTTTACCTCATATATATTTTTCGTTTGCTTGCTTTCTGTCTTTCTCTGCCGGTACCATGTAGGTCTTCCCCACACTTCACACTCGTGCTTATTATCTTCTATCCTTAAGCTCAAGCTCATGCTCTATCTTTAATTTGCTTGGAATGGTTGTGCAGGAGACCGGAGAAAAATCCTTTGGACCTCAACAACTTACCTGAAGATTATTACTCCAGAGATGGAAAACAAGTCTTTGAAGAAAGCTCTTCAACTGGTAATAATTAGTAACAATAAACAATTTTCTTTTTTTCTTAATGATACATACTACAATCAAGGAAAATGAAAGAAAAACCCCGTGATTTTAAATAATAACAAGCATATGAAAAAAAAGAAAAAGAAAAAAAAGGAGGGTTTGGACCAAGAAAAAGAGAGTATAATATATAAAATATATTTTTTTGACATGATTTTTTGGGGTAAAATTAGGTTTAGTTTGTTATTTTGGGGGAAGAGTTGTGTCATCGAAGTTACCACTTTTATTGGTTTGGTTTTGTTTTGTTGTTTCAGCAGGACAAAGTAAAAAGAAAAGCGCCGTTAAGGATGGGAAAGATGAGTGTGGGAAGGTCTACGAGTGTAGGTTTTGTTCCCTCAAGTTCTGCAAATCTCAAGCTCTTGGGGGACACATGAACCGCCACCGACAAGGCAAGGCTTTTCTTTCTGTAAGAAAAAATTGTTAATTAAACATGTGCTGTTTATCGATGATCCCAGCAGCAGAAGCGTCAATTTGTCTTGTCAACTCTTTCGAGTTTCAGGAAAACTGTTATTAATTTGTTAGATTTTTTATTTAATTTGTGGTGTGTTTCTCTTCAGAAAGAGAGACAGAAACACTGATCAAAGCTCGTCAGCTTGTCTTCCATAACGATCATAACCTAGCTCCTCAAGCTCCTCCTCATTTAGGGTATGGTTTTATTTTGACCTAGGTTTTGATTTCGAGGTCTTTTAAACCTCCCAGAAATTGTTTGCAAACAACAAGAACAAGAAACATTTTCTTTTCTTCGCCTTCTTCCATTGAAATATATTTATTATGTCGTCAATTTTCAGCTGCCATTCGATTACACCGGCTGGAAGTTATCATCCAGCAGGACACATTGGAGATCCATTTAGATCAGTGTACCCGCCACGAATCTTCTCTGCATCATCCTCAACTATTGTTTCACAGCCACCGCCACCGCCACCGCCTCCTCCTCCGCCACAACCATCACAATATCCACCATACCCATCACCCTCACGACTCACTTCCTACCCATCTCGATACCCACAACCACAACCACACTCCATGAACGAGTACTACTTTGGACATGTCCTCAGCAGTAGCCCACATTCACAATATCCTAGCCTAAACAATTACATGGGTGCACCAGCCGCAGCTGCTGCAGAGTCAAATTACACTTGCATTGGTGCACCGGTAGGACTTGGATTCGTAGCCAGTGGTTCGAGCCGTGAGTCTGAAATGGCTGCAGGATCGTCATCAGGTGGTGGTAGAGACGGATCACTGAGTAATATTCAGCAGGAAGAAGGACTGAATTGGGGAAGACAGCAGCAGCAGCAGCGAAGTTTGGATCACACTTCATCGATCAATCGGTATCAAGATGGATTCTAATATAAAAGAAAGAATACTCATATTGTTACTGTCATTATTATCAATATATTTGGTATTTTGATTGCGTTATTCTTTTTAAGATTTGGTGATAGTAGTAATTGAATGGAAATGTGTTCTAAGTGAGAGCTTGCTATCAATCTGTTTTAACACGGCACCCCCAAACAAGAGAGAAAGACATAACAAAGAAGAACTGACAAATGGGGTCATGCAAGGAAGGGAAAGAAAGAGAAAGTTTTGGTTTATGTACAGAGATTGGGTTTTGGGGCAGCTTTTTGAGCTCATGTACACGCTCAGCTAGTTTGGCTTCAAGCATTAGGGTTTAGAATTTGGAATTGGAATTGGTAAGTGGGACAAGAAGTTAGATATGAACTGAAAGTTCCTAACCCCCTCTTTTGCTTTGCATGGAAATTGGGTTTCATTCTTTCTTTCCTTTTTTTTTTTTTAATATTCTTCTCATTTATAAATTTCATATTTTTTGGGGGTATCATGTTTGACTATAGAGAGAGAAGAGAAGGAGATGGAGGGGTTGTTCAATGTCCAAATACAAAATTGGAATCTTCTAGTTTAGCTAAGATATATGGTTAGAAAATGCTTGCACAATACGGGCAATTACCAAGGGAGAAGTGGCTGTCAATGCATTAAACACTTTTTGGCCGAAAGTTTTCTGACTAGAATCAATCAAAATCTGTCAAGGAAAAGACTGTAAAATGCAGTAATCCCCCTATTCTGATTCTTATCATTTCTTGGATTTCTTGGTTTAGCAACATTAGATAATAACATGACTATTATTGTGTGCATATGAATCCTCACTATTATCCATTTTTTTGAAAAAAATAAATTTTAATGGTAAGCCAAAAGGGTTTCTTATTTTTTATTTTTTTTATTTTAATAAAAATTTCAGATGAGCAAAAGCATTCATGCAACAATAAATTAAGCTAGCTCCTCTCCTAGCTAATAATTTGAAGGTTTGTGATAAATTGAATTGACTTAGGTTTTTTGTTTGGTATGCAAAAAGATTTTGCATGCAGACGATAAATCAGTGATAATTTTATGACGTAATAGGTGCATACTAAATTTTTATGTTTTAAATTTATTCAATTAAATTTTGATAAATACAGGGTCAGTTTTAAATAAACAATCGTGGTATATAACAAGATTTTTATTAGAAAATATATTACTTTTGAGAAAAAAACAAAGTCACACTGCATTTTTAGAAAAATTAAAATTAGAGCTTTTCTCCATAGAGTTAGAATATATTCTTTTAACTTTACATATATAAATTCCTCTTCAATTACAGTCAAACCAATGCACGCGTTTAAAAAGAAAAAAATAAATTTTTACATTAAAAATATATATTTCTTTTGTCAATTAAAACGTCATACTAAATTGACCCTTAACAAACTATAAACTGTTTATTATTGGCGTTGAATTAAAGATCAAATAAACTACATATTGAAAATGAATGCGCATATATACTGTGGTTAAATTGATCCATTGATGGGGTTCCTACACACAGTACAATGTGCACAATTCACTGCATGCTGTAACAGTAAATTCTATATTTCGTAGAGCACTCATAGGTCGATATGGATACCAAGTTTTATGTCCATAAGCAAACAAGAAATGGGACAGAAAATCTAAAAAGTTATCATATATATACAAATGCACCGCACTTTATACATTCCTTCACTTTATTCATTGTTTTGTTTTGTTGTATTTTCAACTTTTTTTTATTTGATACAATTTTTCTATTATAATCTTCAAGTCTTTCATTTTTATTTTCTAATTTTGCGTTGTAACACCTAACTTTTTGTTGCATTTACATACACGGAAAATTATAACGATGTAGCTAAAAATAATAACACAAGAATTAAAGATTACAACGGTAAAATCGGATAAAGTGAAAGGATGGATGTTGAATGTAGCTAAGCCTTGCCTATTATTCAGAGACCACAAGCTCAAGAAAACTACTCGACGAAGAGCATCAAAGAATAGTTGACAGTCGTAATAATCATCTGGGTTCTTTATTAGAGGATAGCACATTTACAGGTCCTTTTCTTTCTATCTTTTTAAATTTTAATTGATATTTTATCTGATTCCATAATCAAGAAGACGAATCATAAAGGATGATGTCATCTCTTACAACTCAAATTTATTGTTCATACCAGAAGAAACCAGTCAATCAGTCAACCCACGCAAACTACTGTATTGTATTGTGTGGAAACAAAACGATAATAACTAGTCAGATTGCAACAAAACATTTCCTGCCGACCAAATACAAATTTTGAGGGATTTTGGGTGCTTCCGGTGGTTCTTATATTCAGTAATTTCTTTTTCTTTTTTTTCTTTTTTTTTATGAGTTGGGAGACACACAATGACAATGAAGTAAGTGAAGTTCATTAATTTATTTGTAATATAAGAAAAAAATATGCGCATGAGTTGCTATATAATGAAAATTTCAAATTTCCCCTTGCTTTACAAACAATTAACTATTTCTTTTCTTAATATTTTGCAACCAACCACAATAATTAATCTTGATTTCTTGAGATAGATTCAAGAGATAAATCAACTATATTATCTAATCTTGATCCTCAAGTATCCCTTCGGAAATCTAACAGATAGCTAATTCTAAAGAAGCTTCAATGTCTCTTGTTGATGTGCAATTCGTCAAACACGCACCTTGTCCATGGGGTTAGGGGGAAATGAAATGATGGTAATATTCGGATACTGTGGATTACAGAAAGTATTTATTATACCAAGAAAAATTTTATTCCAATTAAAATTTTTTGACTCATTATGAGCACGTTCTCGTGTGGAATCCGGTGTTGCTAGTTATAAAAATCAAATTAGAGACTTAGTCATTGTGATTGCCACATTGAAAAAACAATTTATAATGAGCCAAAATATTTTGACTTGAATAAAATCCTTCTCAACATAATAAATACCTTCTACGACACAAAGAATTTGAGTGCTAGTGTTAATTTTATTCTGTCTCATAACCCATAGGTGCAGTGTGTGATCGATGGATAGGATGTTAACATCTCTATTTTGCAAGACTATGAGTCCATAGCTCGTGAAATCAAAAAAGCTAAAGGTAAAAGAGGACATACTGCAACCCAATTTTATTACATAGCCACACATAAAAGAAAATTCACCATTAACACACACATACACACACACACACACACACACACACACACACACAAAAAAAAAA
>JAWDEX010000012.1:1757892-1768989 GCA_035221805.1 Trichilia hirta
CTTTACCTCATATACTTTTTCTTTTGCTTGCTTTCTGTCTTTCTCTGTCGGTACCATGTAGGTCTTCCCCACACTTCACACTCATGCTTATTAACTTCTATCCTTAAGCTCAAGTTCACGCTCTCTCTTTAATCTGCTTGGAATGTTTGTGCAGGTGGCCGGAGAAAAATCCTTTGGACCTCAACAACTTGCCTGAAGATTATTTCTCCAGAGATGGAAAACAAGTCTTTGATGAAAGCTCTTCAGCTGGTAAAATTAATAACAATAAAGAATTTTTCTTTCTGTTTTCTCTTAATGATCCATGCTACAATCAAGAAAATGAAAGAAAACCCCTATGGTTTTAAATAATAAGAAGCACATATAAAAAAGGGAAGAGGGTTTGGAACAAGAAGATGAGAGGATAATATAATATATACTTTTTTACATGATTTTTTGGGGGTAAAATTAGGGTTAGGTGTTATTTTTAGGGAAGAATTGTGTCATCGAAGTCACCACTTTTATTGGTTTTGTCTTGTTTTTTCAGCAGGACATAGGAAAAAGAAAAGCGGCGCTAAGGATGGGAAAGATGAGTGTGGGAAGGTCTACGAGTGTAGGTTTTGCGCCCTCAAGTTCTGCAAATCTCAAGCTCTTGGGGGACACATGAACCGCCACCGACAAGGCAAGTCTTTTCTTTCTGTAAGAAAAAATTATTAATTAAACATGTGTTGTTTATCGATGATCCCGGCAGCAGAAGCATCAATTTGTCCTGTCAAATCTCTTGATTTCAGGAATACTGTTATTAATTTGTTATGTTTTTGATTTGATTTGTGGTGTGTTTCGCTTCAGAAAGAGAGACAGAAACACTGAACAAAGCTCGTCAGCTTGTCTTCCATAACGATCATAACCTAGCTCCCCAAGCTCCTCCTCATTTAGGGTATGGTTGTATTTTGCCCTAGGTTTCGATTTTGAAAACTTTTAAACTACCAAAATATGTTTTCAAACAACAAACATTTTCTCTTTTTCGTCTTCTTCTATTGAAATATATGTATTCTGTTGTTAATTTCCAGCTGCCATCCGATAACACCAGCAGGACACATTGGAGATCCATTCAGATCAGTATACCCGCCAAGACTCTTCTCTGCATCATCCTCAACCATCATTTCACCCCCACCGCCTCCTCCTCCACCTCAGCCACCACAATATCAACCATACCCATCACTCTCAAGACACACTTCCTACCCATCTCAATACCCGCCACCCCAACCACATACCATGAACGAGTATTACGTTGGTCATGTCCTCAGCAGTAGCCCACATTCACAATATCCTAGCGTAAACAATTACATGGGTGCACCAGCCGCAGTTGCGGCAGAGTCAAATTACACTTGCATTGGTGCACCAGTAGGACATGGGTTCGTAGCCGGTGTTTCGAGCCGTGGGTCTGAAATGGCTGCAGGATTATCATCAGGTGGTAGAGACGGATCACTGAGCAATATTCAGCAGGAAGGACTGAATTGGGGAAGACAACAGCAGCAGCAGCAAAATTTGGATCACCCTCCATCGATCAATCGGTATCAAGATGGATTCTAATTAAAAAAGAAAACAGACTCATATTGTTATGAACATATTTTGTATTTTGATTGTGTTGCTCTTTTAAGATTTTTGTGATAGGAGTAACTGAATGGAAATGTGTTCTAAGTAAGAGC
This sequence comes from Trichilia hirta, assembly GCA_035221805.1. Classification (NCBI taxonomy): domain Eukaryota; kingdom Viridiplantae; phylum Streptophyta; class Magnoliopsida; order Sapindales; family Meliaceae; genus Trichilia; species Trichilia hirta. The sequence continues at coordinate 1,759,578 of JAWDEX010000012.1, forward strand.
TGGCTTTTAATCTGTTTTCACACGGCACCCCCAAACAAGAGAAAAAGAAAGAGAGAAAGACATAACAAGGAAGAACTGACAAATGGGGTCATGCAAGCAAGGGAAAGAAAGAGAAATTTTTGGTTTATGTACTGAGATTGGGTTTTGGGGCAGCTTTTTGAGCTCATGTACACGCTCAGCCAGTTCGGCTTCAAGCATTAGGGTTTAGAATTTGGAATTGGAATTGGTAAGTTGGACAACAAGTTAGATATGAACTGAAAGTTCCTAATCCCATCTTTTGCTTTGTATGGAAATTGGGTTTCATTCTTCCTTTATTTTCGAATATTCTTCTCATTAATAACTTTTATAATTTGTTTATAACTTTTTTAGGTATCATGTTTGACCATAGGGAAATAGAACGAGAAGGAGGAGGAATGTTTGTTCAATGTTCAAATACAAAATCGGAATCTTCTAGTTTATAAAGAGATTTATGGTTAGAAACTGCTTGCACAATACGGACAATTACCAAGAGAGAAGTGGCTGTCAATGCATTAAACACTTTTTTGCTGAAAGTTTTCTGACTAGAATCAATCAAAATCTGTCAAGGAAAAGACCGTAAAAATCAATAATCCCCCTATTCTGATTCTTATCATTTCTTTGGTTTCTTGGTTTAGCAACATTAGATAATAACATGACTCTACTATTGCGTGCATATGAATCCCCACTATTATCCATTATTTGGAGAAAAAAAAATTAATGCTAAACTAAAAGGCTCTCTCTCTCTCTCTCTAAATTTAAATCAATATTTAACATGAGTAAAGGCATCCATGCAACAATAACTAAGGTAGCTCCTCTTCTAGCTAATAATTTGAAGGTTTTAAATATTGAATTGACTTGGGCTTTATGTTTGGTTGCACTATCGTTTTGCCTGAAGATAATAAAGAAGAGAGAATTTCAGTTAATAAGTGCATACTTCGTTTTTATGTTTTGAATTTATTCGATTAAATTTCATAAATACGGGGTCAGTCTTAATTAATCAGTTATGGTATATAACATGGTATTATTATGTAAATATATTGAGACTGCTGTATTCAAGACTTTTGCCTATATAAATCAATCAATAAATAAAATCTTTAACAGCAACAATAAAATTACGCAGAAATTTAAAAAATTAAAATTTAAGCTTTTCTCAGTAGAGTTAAAATATATTTTACTAATTTTAAATATATTAATTCCTCTTTAATTACAATTAAACTATGCACACAATCAAAAAAAAAAAAAAGAAGAAGGAATAACTTTACACATTAAAAATACTTTTTGTCAATAAAAAAGTCAAACTGTTTATTATCTGAGTTAAATCAAAGATCACATGAAGTAACAATAATACAATAATAGACGTTAAAATAAAAAATGAAAAAAGAGTTAATATATGTATATCACATGAAGTAAAAATAATACGAAATTAGAATTTTAAAATAGAAAAAAAAAATATATATATATATATATGTACTTGCACTACATATTACATATTGGACCGCATGCACATATAAACTGTGGCTAAACTGATCCCTTGATGGTCTTACTCTATATCGTACAATGTACGCATATAAATTCACAGCATGCTGTAACAGTAAATCCAATAATTCATTGAGCGCTCAAAGTCGATATGGATACCAAGTGTTATGCCAATAAGCAGACAAGAAAATGGAACAGGAAATCTAAAAGTTACTGTATATATGCAAATGCACCATACGTTGTACAACCTTCCCCTTTATTAATTGTTTATTGTAATTTTTTAGTTCTTTTAAATTTATACTATTTTTTTATTATAATCTTCAACTCTTTTATTTTTATTCTTCAATTTTGTGTTGTAACACCTAATTTTTTGTTATAATTGTATATCCTAAAACCAATAACGAAACCGTTAAAAATAATGACACAGGAGATAAAATATTACAACGGTAAAATTGGATATAGTAAGAAGATGGGTGTTGAATGTAGCATAGCCTTGGCCATTATTCAAAGACCCCAAGCTCAAGAAAACAACTCGACGAACCATATCAAAGAATGGTTCGCAGTCGTAATTACTCATCTGGGCTATTTATTACGAGAATAGCACATTTACAGGTCCTTTTCTTTCTTTCTTTTTATATTTAATTGATGTTTTATTTGATTCCGTAATCAAGAAGAAGAATCACATAAGATGATGTCATCTCTTACAACTCAAATTTATTGTTCATGCCAGAAGGAGCCAGTCAACCAGTCAACCCACGCAAATTATTGTATTGTATTGCGTGGAAACAAAACGATAAATAAAAATTTTGAGGGATTTTGGGTGTTTCCGGTGGTTCTTGTCTTCATAAAATCTTTGTTATAATTTGGTTAATATGAATTTTATGAGTTGAGAGATACATAATAAGAATTTAGTGCGCAAAGTTCATTAATATATTTTTAATATAAGAAAAAAATATGCGCTTGAGTTTCCATACACTGAAAATTTGAATTCACCCCCCTTTTTACAAATAATTAACTATTTCTTTTCTTAATTTATTGCAACCAGCCACAATAATTAATCTTGATTTCTTGAGGTTCTATGTAAGTTAGTTCAAGAGATAAATCAATTATATTATCTAATCTTGATCTTCAAATATCCCTTCTGAAACCTAACAGAAACCAAATTAAAGAAGCTTCAATTTCTCTGTTTGTAAGAGGGCCTACTTATTAAGTAATCACACAAAAGGGAAAACCCACCCCGGACAAAAATAGTAAAGAAAAAAAAAATATATATATATATATATATATATATATATATATACAAAAATAGTTTTTTGTAGAAGTATATTAAAAAGGTAATGATACTCATCCTAAATTTTTAAATTAAAGGGAACATTAAAACTACAAACTCTTATATAAACTTACATAAATTGATGTGGTCATATGTTTAAAACAATTTATACAAATAAAAAAAGTTTTTGTGATACTAATATAATTATGTCACATTAAGAGCCACATCAATTTAAATAAATATTTATATTTTTAAATTATAAATTAAATTAATAATAAATATTTATTATACAAACTAACATGTTAAAATTTAATTAAATTATTAGAAATGAAAAATCAATGCAATAAATAAAAAATAGGACATGTATATAAGCTTATCAGCAGTGACGGAGATGTAAAATTTGTATTCAAGTCATATGCTATAGAAAATAAATTAATGTGACATTATAATAATATGATTACCCTATTATTTTTAATTGTATTGATATTATATTTTTATTTTTTTAATATTACTATTTTACATTATTTTGTATAAATTAAAGTTAAATGCAATAATTATTAAGAAGAAGGTTTGTGTGAATTTCGGTCCAACATTTGTCAACGATATTATCCGTTTTTATTTAATTTTTTAGGTTTTATAATTTTATTCTTAATAATGGATCAATACGAAAACTTCTCAAGAAATCACCCATCTTGATTGTATGAAATTTGATCTAACACTTGTTAATAATATTGTCCATTTTAGTTTAATTTTTGGGACCTTATAATTTTGTTCTTGGTAATAGGTCAATATGAGAACTTCTTAGGATGTCATCTATCTTGATTGTATAAAATTTGATCCAACACTTATCAACAATATTGTTCGCTTTGGTCTAATTCTTAGGGCTTCACGATTTTATTCTTGATAATAAGTCAACACAAGGACTTCTCAAAAGATTATTCATCTTGATACTACTTTTATCCAAGCATGCTTAATTGTGGAGTTCTTAAAAATAAACTATCACCCATCTTAAAAGGTTTTGTTAACATATTGGTTTTAATTTCACTTATATAGACTAAAAATTTTTTCTTTTATTCTAATGTAGAACTCGCTCTTACTCCTACAGCTGTTCTGAAGCCTACTAAGAGCTACTTCTTAATCAGACACTCTTGTTTCGAAGGATTAGAATGTTACAGGCCTACTAACTTTCGTCTAACTCGTCCTTGAGCTCATAATCATACTGAAAAAAAAAAAGTTGACTTTGATACCATACTGTAAGATTCGATCCAACACTTGTCAATAAAATTATTTACTTTAGCCTAATTATTAAAGCCTCACGATTTTATTTTTAGTAATAGGTTAATACGAGAATTTTTCAAGAAGTTACTCATTTTAATATTGCTCTCATCCAACACACTTGACTACAGAGTTTTTAGAAATAAATCATCATCAATCTAAAAAGATTTTGTTAATATATTAGTTCAAACTCCACTTATATAGATTAAGAATTTTTTTTTATTTCGATGTAGGACTTGATCTTACCTTCACAGTTATTTTGAAGATTGCCAAGAGCCATTCCTTATTTAGGCACTCTCGCCCTAACTCCACTCCTCGTTCTCTGAAACCAAAATATTATAGTTTGATAACAATATTATTAATTCATAATTTTTTAGTTCAAAATTAAGCTAGTTAATAACAAACATTATTAAAATTAATTATGAAACTATTAATTACATTAAACAATTCGTTGAACGGGAAAAATTAATTCATACAGCCTGGAAAAGCCTGAAATTAAAGACCTACCTTAACCACTGGGCAGGTTTTGCCGCTTTTGTAACTAAAAATATAAAATTTAATGTCTCGAGTGCTTAAAATAAGTAAACATTTTCAGGATTATAGGAGTTATTCATATATGTAAGAAATTAAATACAATAAATCTTAACAAAAAATTGAAAGTAAAACCTAACCTTAAACTTGTTACTTGGTTAATTAATATTTAAGTCGGTATACTGTAAAGTTACACAACTTGATTGCTATATGCATGTTAATTGACTCTCTAGATATCTATCTATTTATTTGTCTATCTATCTCTATCTCTGTCTCTGTCTCTCTCTCTCTCTCTCTCTAACAAGAGCCATTAAATAATTAGGACAGACCCTTTCACGTAGTTAAAGTAGTCAACTAAAGATCTTAAGCTACAAAATAGGATAATATTATAGGATCTCCTATAATTAGCTAGTTGAAGTTCTTATCTACATCACGATCCTAATCACATAATCATTCATATCATGTCATCAAGAATTTTTGAATTAATGATATAATTATTATTCAAAATAGGAGTCTTGTCAACATATCTAACCTTGAATTAGGGGTTAGATCCTTCGAGACAAACTCTTCAAAAGTTTTAGGTACTAGGTCTAGGCAGGACATTAGGATCTCACTCATAGAGCTAAAAGCCATCATCTATGAGTTCACTATCAACAATTATAAATTGACAATAATTAAAAAGGGGAGTACAATGAAAGAGATCCATGTCAAGCACTATAGTTGCATCTCTTTATTAAGATTTGTATGAAACTATTACTTGTCAAGCAACCTCTTATGTGCAAATCATCAAGGCAAACAAAATACAATGTAATAATTACATGATAGTCAATTAACTCAAGATTATACACAAGCTTCTTATAGAAACACACCTATCAATCCCACTTTTTAAGAGTCTACATAAGAAAGCTTGTAAGACATGACAGTCACACTTGTAAAAGAAATTCAAATTCAATGAAAAAAGAGTTAGTTTTTATCAACACTTTAGCCACTACTCATGATCTTTCTCTGAACATTTTTTCCACAAACATCCAAGTGATAACTTAGAAAAATACTCTTTGCTCTTATTTTATTTTCTTTTTTCCTTGTTTTGCTATCGCCTTACCAACCCTAACTTAGACATCGAATTTTTCTTATTGAGCAGTCGACATCACTCTAATTTTTTTTTTTTTTTGTAATTTTTGATGAACAATGAATAATAGGTTTTTGATATGAGATGCTTGAAATCGACTTTACAATATTTTGACCAGTACAATACTCGCCTAGAACATCAACAATACACACACACATTTTGAGTAGTTAACTATCAATTAACACTAGCTAAGTCCTAAAGCATTATTAGATTTAGTCATTTTATTAACTTAAATTCCATTAAAATTACGAATACTCGTGCTTTAATTAATAATTTTCAACTTCAAATAATAATCAAATGAAGTTTTTATTTTTTTAACTTTTAAATATAATATAATTTTTTTAAAAAATAAATAAGAGTATAAATCATTTATTACTCACGAAATACCAAATTTTATCTAAATATAATATTTATTTATATATAAATATATTTTGAATAAACCTTCACAAAACGAGGGAGAATTTATTATTAAAATAAGAGGGAACATAATCAACCTTAGCTTACAGACAAAAGCATGTATAATAGGAAGAAAAAAATACTCTACCAAACTTGAAGTTGTGGATACCGCTGTCAGAATATCATAAAAAAACAAAGCAAATCGTTTAACAGACACTACATGCATAATAAGAATGAGATTCAGATTTCAAGTCATTTTAAAAATACATTTAGTGTTATATCAACTTATACTCGCAAGCATCACAAAATGAACATATATAAGCAAACTTAGTTGTCAATTTGGTTCTTTATAATAAAACAAACAGTACATTACAAATAAAAAAATGGTAAAAATCCTTTTAATGAATGATGAAATTTACAATATAACTTGATAGTTTATTTATATAATTGTTTGAACAATGTGTTTCGTGGGATACCCTAGTACACATCAGAGCCAGCAGACTGAAGGATATTTAGGCTATGTTGTATGCATCCTAAACGAGAGAAAATAGCTTGTGCTAGCAGCCACAGCCACAGCACGGCTAGCATCTTGGAAAACCCAGCTAGCTAGCTATAGCTGCTGTGCTTGATCTTTCAATTCATTTCAAAATAAACTACTGTCACAACGAATAGAGGAGCTATATAGAAAACAACAGCAGAAGCAGCTTCATTTTCAGCTGCTGTAGGATCAACTTCTTCAGGATCTTTGATAAACCTAGAGTTCCGTACCTTTCTCGAATATATCTCGGGATCGCACCACATAAAAACAGGAAACGTAAAAAAATCTAACGTTGATTTAGGGCTACCTTATTAATGCTCTCTCTGTATAGAGATTATATTATGTATAGGATAGAAAACCACAGCTAATAACTGTTTAAATTTACTGAAAAACAAGTATAGCTAGATGGCTATATGTTCAGCTGCTTATATATTCATGCAATAACAAGGGATATAGGGAATGTTTAAAGCTGCAAACATATAGGCTGCAATTGGAAAAGCAATAATAATTAATTAATTAATTAATCAATTAACTAATTACTTTTCAGTTTAATAAGAATTAAAATATAGATGGATTATAACCTTATATGATTTGTCTTATTCTTGCAGAATCTGATAATTATTTACATCGTTTTCTTTCTTTCTTTCTAGCAAAGCCTTTTCAGAGTTTTTCTATCACTAACTAGACCTAATTCCGTAGTCTTTGTGTTGTCTTAATTCTCTGTTGTTTAATCAGTATTACGTTTTTCTTTCGTTAGTTTTCTTTTGTGGACGAAAAGGGAAACGTGAAGTTTTCTATTTTTTGCTGTATGAATACGAAAAGTTTATAATTACTATAATTTTGCAACTCTCTCTCTCTCTCTCTGATTCTGTTACTTCTGCTTATATTAGTAATAATGATTTCACAACCTTGCCAAAAAGGGGGTTGTTTGGTTGCTTTTTTTGGGTGACTAATAAACAACTAGTAATTATTTACATATTAATTATTGTCAATTAATTTTATTTTAAGGATTAGCTTCTGGTTAATTTGATAATTTGAAACTTGTGAAATTAATTTAAAAAAAGGAAAACACCAACCACTCGAAAGCTTCTTCTGAAATATATAGTTTTCTTTAGACAAAATTGATTAATCTCTTTACTTACTTAATATTTGATATTCATTTGTGTTAATAATTACCAAATTATAATATATTCTCTTTCAATAAGTTAAAAAGAAGAGAACAAAACAAAAACAAAAGCTGATCATTTTCATTTGCATAAGAGCATGCATGCACACTCTCTCAAAAGATCAAATTGAAGAGCAATCAGCTAGGTATCAGATCTTATATAATCCCCACCAATGGAAACATCTCATTGTCTAAACGAAATTCAAGATGAAAACGACCCTTCAATTCAACAAAATCAATGTGGCTTTTGGCTTCTATCCTCCATCATCAATCAGTTTGCAGCAGAAGATCCCGCCATATCAGTTTAATTGAATTTTCTCTCCCTCTTTTCTTACAGATCTTTTTCTTTTCTTTTCTTTTTTTCATTTTAAGTAATTAATTTTTGTTTTCATTACTTGTGTCCTCAGTTTCATCTGCTAACTAACGACACATCTCTTTCACCCTCCTTTGCTTAGATTGAATATATGTACGATAATGGAGTTCTTACACAAGTGTGTGTTGAAGTTTCATGAAAGAAATATTATGTCTTTTTGGGATAAGGACGTGGGTTTGAGTTGCATGAGAAACAACATTGTCGATATATGGGATATGTTTTTAGATTGATGTAGTACATTTGTCTCTGTGTATGTTTGTTCTTTTCCTTTTTAAATATTAAATCTACTTATATATATTAAAATCAAGGATTTATCAAAAATTTATCTACATTCATAATAGATAATATATATATAGCATTTATTTTAATTACTAGGAGATAATTTAAATCTCTTTTCGGGTATAAAAAGAAATAAACACTTACTATTAAATTACTGATGTATGCTTACATTGTCTTTATGTTGATGGGTTCTAAAAAACAAGTGTGTGTGTGTGTGTGTGAGAGAGAGAGAGAGAGAGAGAGAGTTTACCTGTGTTTTGTGTAGAGTAGATGTAGGGCAGGTTGTTTGGGAATACCAACAGGAATGTTTTTTGTTTTTTTTTTCCTGTTCATTTACTGTATATCAACCATAACTTTTTCTGTGGTGTCTTACATATGGCTTCTTTCTCTTCTCAATGGTTACAACCAATCATGTTTTGCCACCTCATGTTACCTTGAATCTTGTGGTCAAAGTCTTGAATAATACCTCGTAACCAATTGGGCAAATGTCTATTACAAATGAAAACAATTTAGTTAGGGTAGATTGTAGCATATGGATGAAATAAATGAATTGCTAAAAATTGAACTATTCTATAAAAGTAAACGGTCCTCGACTTACAAAAATAGAATTTTCACTTAAACCACGTTAGTAATGGTTGCATATTATAGCCTCGTTCTGTAGCACGACTCAAACTAGTGAGATAATATAATATCAAGCTGAATTACTTTGGAACAAAAATGTTAAGAATGGTAAAATTAGGGAGGTCAAAGTCTTAAAAAAAGGGTTATAAATATGAGAAAAAAATATCAATAGTTCTAAACTGAAGGGATCATAGTCTGTTGAAATGGTATTTGTGTGTTAAATTAATGAATATACCCTGATTGAAATCAAAATATTTGATGGGCCTAGAAACCAAAGCCCCTCCCTTAATTTACAAATAAATGGAAAATGGACAAAGCTGAAATTTTCCTTTCTTTCTTTT
>JAWDEX010000012.1:1769089-1787534 GCA_035221805.1 Trichilia hirta
TCCTCCATCATCAATCAGTTTGCAGCAGAAGATCCCGCCATATCAGTTTAATTGAATTTTCTCTCCCTCTTTTCTTATAGATTTCTTTTTCTTTTCATTTTTTTAAATAATTAATTTTTGTTTTCATTACTTGTGTCCTCAGTTTCATCTGCTAACTAACGACACATCTCTTTCACCCTCCCTTGCTTACAGTGAATATATGTACGATTATGGAGTTCTTACACAAGTGTATGTTGAAGTTTCATGAAAGAAAATATTATGTCTTTTGGGATACAGACGTGGGTTTGAGTTGCATGAGAACCAATATTGTCGATATAAGTGATATGTATTTAGATTTGTATGGTACATTTGTCTCTGGGTGTATGTTTGTCTTTTTTTTTTTCTAAATATTAAATCTACTTATATATATTAGAATTATGGATTTACAAAAAATTTATATACATCAGCAAAAATTTATCTACGTTCATAAATTATCATTTCTACCCTGTATTTATTTTAATTACTATGAAATAGCTTAGACCTCTTTTTAAGGATAAAGAGATATGAACAATTATTATTAAATTATTAGTAGAGGCTTGCATTTATCTTTAGGTTGATGGTTTTGTTTTTGCCATAAAATTTGAAAACCTAGAGCTCATATATATAGAGAGAGACAGAGAAGTTAACCTAGATAGGGCTAAGCCTGTGTGTTGCGTAGAGTAGATGTAGGTCGGGTTGTTTCGGAATACCAACAAGAATGTTTTTGGTTTTTTCTGTTCATTTATTATATATGTGTATATATGTATATATATAAATACATCTAACTTTTTCTGCGGTTTCTTACATGCTACTTCTGTCTTTCTCTTTTCAATGTTTGTAACCAATCGTGTTTTGCCACCTCATGTTACCTTGAATCTTGTGATAAAAGTCTTGTATGATCTCAACCAATTAGGAAAAAGTTTATTAAAAAAAAAAAAAAGAAAAGTAACGGGGGTTAGATTGTAGCATGTGGATGAAATAAACGAATTGTTAAAAACATTACAAACTATACAATTTTTTCCCTTTTTTTTCTTTTTCTTTTTTCATCACACAAAAAAAATTTATGTACTCAATCATCATTACGATGTTTAGTCGTACACAGGACTCAGAATCTATTTTTGAGAGTAAATTATCCAGTCATACACAAAACTAGACACCTACTTTTAAAAATACGCGTCCGTAGATCACATAACACCTATTTTATGTCGGTTAGTTTTTCACTTTCTTTTTTTTATGAAAAAACAGGACCCATAATCTATTTTTGAGAGTAAGTCATTCAGTCATATACGAAACTAAACACCTATTTTTAAGAGTACGAGTCAGCAGATCAAACAGCACCTGTTTTACGTAGGTTAGTCTTTCACTTTCTTTTTTTTATGAAAATAAAATTCGTGTACTCAATCGTCATTGCGACGTTTAATCATACACAGAACTAGACACCTACCCTTAAAAGTAGGGCATCTAGCCTACACCAAAGCAAATACCTACTCTTGAGAGTACGCGTTCGCAAATCACACAGCATTCATATTACAAAATTTCGACTTACACCTTGATGCGTCTATGCAGCGCAAGCATAAAATATAACCCAAGTCCTTTATCATCAGCCTATCGCAGTTAGCGTGTCTTTCACTCATTAAAATAGAATTTTCATCACTTCACCTCTTAATATTGGTTGTATATAAATATTATAGCCTCGTTCTGTAGCACGACTCAATTTAGTGAGATAATATGTTGTTAAGCTGAATTACTTCTAAAATATTAAAATGATAAAATTAGGGAGGTCAAGTCTTAAAATAAGTATATAAATACCGAGAAAGTAGTATCAGTATTTCTAACTGATGGGATCGTAGTCTAAGAAATTGTATTTACAATACCCTAATTGAAATCAATATTGTTGTAGGGCCTACAAACCAAAGCTCCTCCCTTAATATACAAGTAAATGGAAAGTGGATAAAATCGACTTTTCCTTTTCTTTCTTTTTCCATTTTAGGTCAAGGAAAAATCTTGAACATAAGGATCAAAGATTTATGGTTTCCAACATTTTTCCGTGAAAAAAATTATCTTTGAAAGATCATGTCAATGGACAGAAAATGGAAGCGAAGTTTGCACTACAGTTTAAAATTCGGAAACAAACATAGCTTGCTGTTGTTAATTCAGCACACAGGGCATCCTATTTCCGACATTACATAACATCAAAACATAACATAGATGAGCAACAACTGCCCAACATCACTTTGTTTATAAATGGTTCCAATGGTCTACTTAGAGTCGTAAATAAATACAAGCTCCATTGGGAAACATTTGGTTTCTAGTAAACATATGCACAAAGTTTTGAAATATTTACCGTTAAGGAAAGATACAGCAGCACGTGATTATCACTTGAGGCCGTTGCCTTAGCTTTTCTTTCACCTTGGTTTGTTTTGTGGGCCCAAGAGAGGCTGCAGAGTAAATTTTCAAAATATGAGAATTTACAATGTCAATCTCAGAAGTTCTATGATGAATTGGCTTCTTCTAGTTTCAAGGAACCAAATTTAACGTTCACAAGTTCAGCAGCTGCACGGGCAGCTGCAGCTGCACGCTCTGCTGAGGCAATTGCTGCTCGAGCTCTTTCCAAAACATTGGATGATTGTGATGGCATATCCCTTTCGGTATCACTAACTGGTGCTGCATTTGGACTTTTAGCGGATTGTTCAATCTCGTTTGTACCAAAAAGGGTTGGCATACTGCTTGGTGGGGTAGGAGTTTGAAGGTGCTGAGGTATTTGACGGATCTTAGTAGGAGTAATAGGATGCGCCCCATTCAAAGGTGATGATGCTTTAGGAGATTCTTGTTTGATGAGTGCTTGAGGAACGGATGCTGAACCACAAGCTTGCTTTGATCCGCCCTAAAGAGAATGTCAAAAGGCACAAATTATTTTAATAGTTAAAGAAAATACTTTAAAAAGGTTACAAAAGTAAGTTCCTGATTGTGCAACAGATTATTGATTCAAGGGCTATCCACAGCATGTTGGCCGTTAACTCCATTGGTAGTCAAAGACAGGATTCTTGTTTGTTAACACAATAAATAGAAACCTAGTAATAGGGATAGAGAGATAGGTAATATCAATGACATATAAACATACAAAGAAAGAGTATATACACTCTCCCCTTACAGATTTTCCAAGACAATTCTCAAAGAGTAAATATAACACCTTCATCTCACTGTAAATATGAGAGACTTTGCAGGTAAGGCAATAAACAGTTCAAGCCAAGTATTGCAGAATTCAAACTGCCATTGAAAATTATCACTCCAGAAGAAGAACGATTGTGTAAGTGTGTCTCTCACAAAATACTTAAAGCCCACACTGCCAGGTGATTTTAGATGCTAAAGGTCAATTGAGTCAAATACTATAGTACATTTAGGCTCATGAATAAGCAGGCCTGACATAGCCTAAATAGAGTTAAGAGTTAGCAGGTTAGAATTTCCTTTCAAACCCATGGTTAATTTATTCATCATCCACCATGCCAGAAAACCCTACTGATATAAGACTATATACATTTGAGTGCTCATTATAAACTCAACCTAACAAGCTACTCAATATCTTAATAAAGGTTGGGATAAAGATAAAAGAACGAAAAATTGACAAGTAATTTTACTGCCAATCAAAATGTCTGATACCAACTCATTTGGAATTTATGGTACAATTCAGAACATCTTATATGTTTATACTGTGTGTGATGCATTAACAAAAATCCTATAAGGCCATCGACAAGCAGGGAACTCAAAATTTGGATTTTTAGACACTTACAAAGTCAAAAATACATGACGTCTATTTTTTTGGTGGATTTCACATTCCTAATTAGCACCCGCAAGTAGCTGTTGGTATAGCACTACTAGCACAGGAATAGAAAAATAGGGAAAATAAAGCTAACTATAGAACGAAAAAAACCAGACTCTTAAGTAACTAAATAAATCTGCATTGGCAGATGTGAGATCCTTAAAACTTCATTGTCACAGACACTGGTTGAAGAGAAAAATAATAAAAATAATAATAAATAGAATGTTTTGGAGAATCTGCATCCAAAACAGATGAATTCCCTCAAAATTTATCAGTCATAGTCACGAGGATGATTCACATTTTAAGATATATTTTTGTGTCACTAAGCAACAGCAGCTATAATATTAAACTGTATCTAACCACGAACAAAATAACAATGTCTAACGATAAAGCTCAGCAAAACCCAACAGAAATAAAATATGAAACATAAATTTTATGAGAATACCAGTAAATCTTCATGCCTTTTACTGAGTTCTGCTTCAGTGTTCGAAGAGTCCCAATTTAGATCGTGCTCCTGTGCAATTTCCTTCAATACCTTGAGCCTTGCCACAGGTGATGGGGCACTAACTGACAATTTTTCAATTATCTGCAAGAATAACATAGAAAAAGTTGGAAAAGAAATATTAGCTCGTTCGAGATACAATGGTTGCTCTTGCAGATAAATCACTGTTGCAATAAATCATTAATGCCAATTAACTGTACGGTTGACGCTGGTATCTGGACGGAGCTCAGACACAGCCGAGACAAATTCCTTCCCATATTTTGCAGAAAACAAATTCTTGATCTGCAACAAATCTGGCAAATCTGAACATCTAGGAGCAGCAAAAATTATGCTTGCAACAGCTTCTTGAAGTTCTGTTGGGCATGCCCTATTATGTAAAAAGGTGGTTATAGAACTGGGTGCATCAAAGTCTAAAGAAGTTCATAGGTTTAGGAAGTGTTATCAGCAATTATCAGACTATTAAACCAGTCTAAAAGTTGACAATAGCATTCCAGAATAGTTTCCTCTCAGTTTCCAAAGAACATAAATGACATGGAAGCAGCAGCAATGAAAATATTATGCTTTATTTCAAATATTAAGAAATAATCTTCAAATGCTGCTTTTATTCACCCACAGTTTCTTTCATCAGATGATAGTGCAAGAACATAAAATCTCAGACATCGTTGCTTTTACCCTCACAATTATCATTGTTGAGTCTCTAAGAAGAGGCGGTTGATCCATCTACAAGTTATCTACCCTGAGCTTTGTTGCAAAAACAAACAATTATGTTCCAGATGAGTAGAACTAAGAATCATGCATAAATGTCTCTTTTTAAATTCTCATTACTATATAGTTCTTACCATGCCCCGCTTTTCCTTTCTTAATATGGTAATTAGAGATGTTGGTAATGATTCTAGTCTGTTCCTCACAGATTGCAAGCATCAGTTTGGCAGATGCATGAGAGGATAAAAACAACATTCTCTGCTGAAGGACTAACAAAAATGTTTCCAATGTTAAGAAATAGTATTCATACCATGTTTCCATGACCAATAGATATGGTTAAATTTCAATATATTCCAGGTTTAGTTTGGAATTGTTATGCTTCTGTGTTTGGCACCTCAATAGCAAATCCAGCTCCACACTTCTCAGGCTAACTTCAGTCACTTTTAAATTGATCATTTCAAATAATACTACTCTTCCAAATTCACATCACAAGAGATGTGGCAGTAACACATCACGTGCCACATCATTCTATTATTCACATGCTACTACAATATCAGTAGATAAATTACTTGGGATACAACTCACTAAAAGCTAAGGCACAAAGATAGAAAAGTAGATTTTCATATTATGTGATAGAGAGTATTTATACTGCTACAATTTGCTGAAAATACATCATTTTCTTATAAAGACCTACGATAAAACAACTAGTGCCACCATGTTTGAAAATTGGATTATGAAATTCAAGTAGACATTTTACCAAGACACTATTAATATGCTTCCCAAAAGAATAAGGAAGTTTCCCTTGGAATAATCATTGAAGAAAATCAAATAAATCATGTAATTGGTGAACTTACTTCTGGCTTTCAAGAATAGGAACACGCGCAAGAATGAACTCACAGAAAAGCTCCAATACTGCGTATGCAGCAGATATATTTTGTTCTTGTATTACATGCTCCACCTAAAATAATTTCAATTTTAAGAAATTGAACGGAAACCTTGACCAACCAATCAGTAGTGATAATGAATTCAAGCAGTACCCGAATTCGAGCAATAGCTTCTTGGCCAGCCTGCAGAAATTGGGCTATCTCTTTGCGCATCTGTTTGAGCTGTAAATCTCTCTTGTTTTGCAGCAATTTCATGCGTGATATTGCCAAAGTCAAGCTTGTTTTGCTACAAAACCAACATCAATATCATTTGAAGTTTTTAAAACCAACTTAAAGAACTTCATTATAAATTATTAAACTTCAATGCAGTTTGTCAATTCCGAAGTATAGACATATTAGATAGACTATTTCGCAGACTCATTTTCACAGATGACAAGCTCAAATTCATATAAAAAGAAGAAGAAAGGGCTCTACTCAATTTCACGCCACGAAATAGCCAATACCTAAAAACTAAGAATCCAAACTTGATCCAACTACTGCAACAAAATTTTCAGTTGAAAGAAATTTATATACCAACATCCACTAATGGATATTGATTATTAACTAAATCTATAAACAATACACCCTCGCTAACAAAAATATTCCACAATTTCACAAAAATTAAGTAATTTGAATAGTAACAAATTATCAGATAAACACGCAAAATGAAAAAATAAATGGAATGAAAACCTAGAAGCTCAGACAAAATACATAAACTAAAAACAGAAGCATACCACTTGGCACCAAAAATTCCTCTGTTGAAAAGCTGATTTAACAGAGACATCGAAGCTTGAAATGAGAAAATATGGCTGATTCAGTAATCTGATGTCCAGTCTTAAGGGAAACCCAGTTCTTGTTTTTCACTTCTGTCCGAAGACGATCATAAATTTTTTGTATTGGTTACAATGATTTCGTAGAATGTTGGACTTTTGGTTACTTTTGGTTAAGTCCCTGTTTGGCTTCGCAGCTTTGCTGTTGAAACGCTTTTTCCTGCTAATTATTTTGGTGTCAGGTAGCAACTATATGTTACCTTAAATCACAATTTCTCTCCTTATTTCTTCAACAAAAAGTGCTTTTCTAAACAATTAATCAAAATGATTTTTCATAAAATAAAAAAAAAAGGTGTATATTAGATGCAAAGATTTTGAAGTATGAAAATGTTTCAAATTATTAAAAAAAAATTTAAATAATTAAAATCATTTTTTTATTTTACATTAATCAACTGAAATTAATTATAAATATTTTAAGGACAAAAATATAATTTACAATATTTTTTTCAAATTGTCTTAATAAATATAATTTCTTAGACAGTTGTTCTGAAAACCTTAAAATAATTCATAGAGAAGCAATTTTACATGTTTCTAGGGAAAAAAAAGGGAAAAGAAGAAACTAATAATTCATCGAGAGTTTTGGTAAAACAAAAGAAATGATTTTTTAAAAGTGCTTTCTTCAAGAATATTCTCAATAATCTTCCCGAAAATAACAGAGTAATTGACCGAAATGTTGGGAAAATAGAACAAAAGCATTGAAAAATATTAGAGAAGACGCTCTTTTTTATTCAGTGTTTAAGATTTGTTATATACGGGAAATGGGAAATTGTACCATCCATTGCAAATTCGACAGAAACTTATACACAGTCCAATAAATCTTAAAGGACAACCAACATAGCTTTAACATGAAAACACAGTCAAGCTTTATGTGAGCACACAGTCAACTTTCATATTTAACAATTCAGAAGGTGTTGCATTACCAGAAACACAACACCTCCGAATCTTATTTACTTGGATTTTGATAAATCTCTTCAGCCACAAATAATTGGCAACACTATCGAACCCTTATTGACCGTGGAGAACAATGGCAACAAAAAACTAGCCCTACTAGGAAGCAAATTACTACAGAAATGTTAAGGAGGAGTAATTTTGTGGTATGCATTATTTATTGAACTTAGCATCGAGCATCGAGCCATGAAATAACATCACCTAGGACGGTAAAAATTCTATCATCAGGTTCCCCTTCAAGTATGCAGTGATAACCTTCATCGTAAAGCTTTAGAGTTTTGTCTGTGCTTGAAGCTTTCTCATAAAGAAACTTGCTGACCAAAGGATCTGTTACCTTATCTGCAGCTCCGTGAAGAATCAACAACGGCGATGAAACCTACAAATATGACGAATTGATTCAACTTTGTTAACTGCAACTCTATACAGTAAAAATGAAGCGGCACGGAAATATGAAAAAGAAAGTTAACCTTCTCCACTCGCTTCTCAATGTCACTGGTGGCATTTAAAAGTTCAACAGCAGTTTTCAATCGCATTTGGTCACTGTAACAAATCACATTGTAGACCGCCTAAAACAGAAAAAGATCCAAACAACATGATACATTAATCACCCTAGATGTCAATAAATTAAACATAAACATATGTATTGTGAGAGAAATCTAGCAACGTAATGTTTTTTTTTCCCTGTTTTATACCTGCAGAAGTGCATTCAGATTGAATATGTGAATGACAAAACATACCATTTTCCTTTTCCTGAGATCTCTGAAGGCCAACTCTGCCAGATCTTTTTGCGGGAAGAGCTTTGCTTTCGGGATTACTGTAGCCAGAAGGGTTAAGACCTTCAGAACTGCAGCTGGCGGAATCACTTCTTCTGCAATCTTGCCAACAACTTGAGGTTAGCATTCTTCTTAGGTACATAACAGAGTGCAATGTTCCAGACACAAAATTCAATCTTGCAACTTCCTCAAATAACCGACTATCCCAAGCAGGGCCAGAAATGCAATGGTCATATTAGCATCAATTTTCACAGATAACTTGCTATTCGATCACTGTTTGTAGTAAACATAATGAAGTGAGCACACAAGGGACGGTACATTTAGGAGAGAATAAGCAGGAGAGGGCTAATTATTTTATCAATACAGTAGTAAACAAGAATATGTTTAATCTTCACAAGGAGCATTCGAAGCTTTCATTTGCTGTTAACTGCAAGTCGATGCAACAGAAGCATGGCAGTTTTGGCTTTGACAAAACACATTGCAGTAACACTGAGCTGGAATGATTTGATGATTTTTTTCATGCCAAGTGTAAACACAAGAATCATATACAATACTTCCAAATTTTGACGATCTTCTCTTCACCTCTTTCTTAATACCTACTGTTCGGGAACACTGAATGCAAATCCTCACTGAGAATTGCATAAGCATGACAACATACCACCTATGGCCTTTAAACATAGCACTAAACTGGTATCATAGATATCCATAGATCAGTGGTATCTTTGAAATCAAGAAGGATGAAGCATGCAGTAATAAAGTATCAGATAATGGATTACAAATTTGGGCTGAAAATAATTACTCATACTTCTCTGAAAAACAGAGATTTGCAAAAAAATTATTTGCAAAAGGAAAAAGGATGAACTTACTCTACACATTGGGGCTACAAGGACTACTCCATCCCATGCATGCGGTTCCTTTAGATGCGCTTTGATAGTAACAGCACCACCCATGGATTGCCCCAGTATGAAGCTAGGCAACTTTTGCAGTTCAGGTCTTCCTGCCAACCATAATACAAAAGAAAAATCAGCCAAAGTACGGCAGTGATGTTGAGGCCAATTTTATCCAGGATACCTTTAATTTTTGAATAAATTTCAATAATGTTGTCAACTAATTCATCAAAGCTCGGGATGTAACCATGCAATCCTTCGGACAAACCAAAGCCTGGATGGTCTAAAGCATAAACACAATATCCAGATGCAGCAATGTGCCTAGCGATACCTGAAATACCACAATGTCCATGCATCAAATGTAGAATTTTAACTTGTTTTAATTACTAGAATATACAGATATTGCAACTCAAGATATAGTACTGCTACATAAGTCAACACGTACCTTCAAAGAAGAAAGTGCATGTATCACCATAGCCATGACAAAAAAATAAAACACCTTTAATTCGAACACCTGCTTTTGGCATCCAACCTCTACAGAAAATTTCCAAGCCCTTTGAATTTCTTTCGTACCACTACAAAAACCATTAAGAACATTCATCATACTCTCAAACTGAAATTTCTTAGTCTTCCAAAGATAACGTCCATTTATTTTTAATTTTCAAAAGCTTGGGTACAGTTAAAGAAGTTTCGGATATATTTCAGTAAAAAAATAGCAAAATTTTTATAGTTTTAAACTTGTTCTGAAGTTGTATCTCACAATTGTTCTTGAAACTTCCCACCATACTTTCAAAGATTTTTAACATTTCTCGAATTGTACACAGATGAAAAATCAAATTGTCCCCAAATACACAGTAGATAAGTATTGAACATTAGTCTTGACTCAAAGAATCGTTATTTTGCCTTTGCTGACAATAAGATTTTCCCTCGTTTTCTTTCATTTCTCATCAAACAAACTAACAAAATCAAACAAGGAAAAAGCAGCCATTGCTTACCTCTTCTGTTCTGATCCCTGAAGGAGCCAACTACCAAAATTCATAAACATTCAAAGATATTCCCGAAAAAGAAAAAAAATTAGTAATTTACAAAGTAAATTTCACAAAACAAGCAACAGCTATGCAATAACATGATAAAATAAACCAACCTTGAATAAGCAATGATCGAGCTGCTGGTGCACTTCAGTAAAAGCCGATCGAACCCGTCTACGAGTATAAGCAAAATCAAGATTCCGAGAAGCGATCAAGTTCAGCTCTTCACTGACGCCTTCAATTGGTAAATTAATCTTTGCTCTGACTATCCACTGAGTTGCTGTGCGTTTTGGAGTCATCCTGGGACAAGCTGAAATGGGTAGTTGGTGCTTCAATGAATTGTTGAAAGGAAAGGATGGTTTTAGGCTTAAGACGACCATTTCCGGCTGCCGGAATCTGAGAGAGAAAGAAAAGCTCATATTTAAGACAAGAGTCAGATCAAGTCGTTCTTTTGATTTTGCCATGCACTCAAACAAAGAAAGAGGTGCACGTGGTCCATGAGAAAATTACGAAACAAAATTACATGTAAAAAGTTGATCGACCAAAATCAAGTACTTGGAATTATTGGAGATTTTTCTATCAACTTACAAATACTTGGCAGAAGACCCAACAACCGTTCAAAGGGTTCGTTTGAAATTATGGTAACTTTACTTATTATTTTGATTATTTATTTTATTTTTAATATTTTTATTTACAATACTTCTTTTAATAAGATTTTACAATGGTCTTTTACAATATTATTTGAGCCTAAAGCTTGGTCAAAGTTAGAACTTTGAAGATATTTAAAGAAATGCATACGAATGTATAGTAAATTTAACTCTTTTAATATAATTAAAAATAAAAATTTATAAAAAAAATGGAAAATAAAAAATAAAAAATATATATACAATATATAATCCATTTCTATAAATCATATTGTTGAAACTTTTATGCTTGCTGTTGAATTCTTGTCATGGTTAATTTTTCAGAAGATTGACTTGACACAATTCATTAAAGTGCATTCACAATTTCAAACCATAACATATAATATCATGTATTATAACATTCCATAAGAAATTCAATTCTCTGCGTCTGAAAAAATAGCGAAATTTTTATCAACTTTACACGTCAAAATTCCTCAAAGACTTGTAGAAGAGAAGCTTCACTCTCTCTTACAGTCATGTAAGACCACAAAGCATCTAGACCAAATACAAACCCAGATAATCACTCATGGTTTAGAACAAAAAAATGACAGTTTCAATCCAAGAATCATCACAGCATGTACACAGATGAAGGAAATGACTTATGCACACAGGGTGTTTGATAAAATTATTGACCCAAATGTTGCTTCATGGAACGCGATGTTTAAAGGGTATGGACTAAATGAGTTTCACAGAGAAGTTTTGATTTTGTTCAGTAAAATGAGGAACTTTGATGTTATGCCCAATTGTTTCACGTTTCCTCTGGTTTTGAAGTCGTGTGTGAAGATTGGTGCGTTGACAGAAGGGGAAGGAGTGCATTGTTTTGTGATTAAGAATGGTTTTAGAGCTAATCTTTTTGTGGGAACAGCATTGATTGAGTTATATTCAAGTGCGAGAGCAATAGAAGCGGCTTATAAGGTGTTTGAGGAGATGGTTGAGAGGAATGTAGTTGTATGGACTTCAATAATTAGTGGGTACATTTCTTGTGGTGATATCGATTCTGCTCGGTGTCTTTTTGATTTAGCGCCTGCGAGGGATGTTGTTTTATGGAACACTATGGTTTCGGGGTATATTGAATTGGGGAATATGGCCGAGGCAAGAAAACTCTTTGATCAGATGCCAAAAAAAGATGTCATTTCTTGGAACACCGTGTTGAATGGTTATGCCAATAATGGGGATATTGAGGAATGCAAGAGGCTGCTTGAAGACATGCCCGAAAGGAATGTTTTTTCTTGGAATGCGTTGATTGGAGGCTATGCACATAAAGGTTGTTACTTTGAAGTTTTGCATGCATTTAAAAGGATGTTGTTGATTGAGAACAGAGTGTTTCCCAATGATGCCACACTTGCAATTGTATTGTCTGCCTGTGCAAGATTAGGAGCACTTGACTTGGGCAAGTGGGTACATGTGTATGCAGAGAGTAATGGCTATCAGGGAAATGTTTATGTTGGTAATGCTTTAATTGACATGTATGCAAAGTGTGGGATTATAGAAAATGCAGTGAATGTATTTAAAAGCGTGGATAAGAAGGATTTGATTAGTTGGAACACCATAATTGGTGGCTTAGCTATGCATGGACGGGGAGCCGATGCTTTAAGTTTGTTTGGTAAAATGAAAAATGCCGGAGAAATGCCAGATGGAATCACTTTCATCAGCATTTTGTGTACTTGTACACACATGGGTCTAGTTGAGGATGGCTTGTCGTATTTCCAGTCTATGGTCGAGGATTATTCCATTGTGCCTCAAATGGAGCATTATGGTTGTGTGGTTGATTTACTTGCGCGAGCTGGTCGTTTAGCTGAGGCTATGGATTTTGTGAGGAGGATGCCCATACAAGCAGATTCTGTTATTTGGGCTAATTTACTTGGCGCATGTAGGGTTTATAGAAATGTTGAATTGGCTGAACTGGCTCTAGAACGACTCATGGAACTTGAACCAAAGAACCCTGTATATTTCGTCCTGCTCTCAAACATATACGGGGATCGTGGCAGATGGAAAGATGTTGCACGAGTGAAAGTTGCAATGCGAGATACCGGATTCAAAAAATTACCAGGTTGTAGCTTGATTGAGGTCAATGAAATTGTGGTAGATTTCTATTCCTCAGATGAAAGGCACCCTAAAACGGAGGAAATATACGAAACTTTGAAGGGATTAACGAAACTGTTGAGATCATCCGGTTATGTGCCAGATGTTCAGGTGCTTGAGCAGGGAACTTGATGGAAAAAGGCATTCAGTAGAAGAACAATGAGGAAGTGCTTCAGAATTGCAATATTAGTATGACTTGGCACATTCTGAAATGCTAGGAAATTTTGTAATTTCGCAATGAAATTTCCTTCACTTTAATGGGCCTTTTCTTTCACAGACACAATAAATCCCATCGAATGGGCCAGTATCACGAAAGCATGGGACAACGCAATACATGCTTGACTTTCTTGAGCGTATAAACGAGTGCTTCTTAGGTTTCTAATGGTGAGCACGTGAGCTCGGGATAAACACGGCCCTCAGCCTGATGCATAGGGGCACACGTGTGGGTTACTGAGCCCTTGGATGAGCCAACTTGATGAGCATAATATTTCTTACGTGGTTTCTGGAGAAGACAACATCAGTTTGTTGTCTGTAAGAAAATGAATAAATTAAATTTTGTTTTATGTTATTTTATTAATTGAAAATATTATAATTTTCCCCTACTTCTTGACATTATTACCTCTTACCATTATTTTTTCAAAAAATACTAATAATCCCCTGTTATTAACATTCTTTCGTTAAGTTTAACTTTGTTTTAGTAATTTAATATATTTATCTTTATAAAATTGAACCAGCTTGATTTATTTAAAAAAAATGATCTATTTTATTTAAAAGTAAAAAAAATTTGCCTATGAAAGTTTAAACCAAATCTCAATCACTAGCATACTGATCACTTTGATACTTATTTTATTTAAAAATATTAAATGAATGACTAATATTATAAAGCAAATAAACATTAATTTCTAAAATAATAATAATAATAATAACCATAAAAATTATATAATTAATTTCATACATCTGTTTAAAGTTTATAATATATTAATAGTTAAATTAAAAATTATAAATAATTATAAATATAACTTAAAAAATTATTTTTTTATTTTTAATAATAATATTCAAACAAAAAGATGAAAAAATTAAAATTAAAATTTATTGTAAAAATTCATTATGTGCATCTTCTTATATTCTGTTACTATATTGTTTACTAACACTTATTAATTTAATTTAATATTGTATGATCATCTAGGCTTACTTTCTACCTAAACTCATATTATAAACAAATAAAACCACAATAATAATTGATAATCTGTCTCCATTTTGACCTTCAATTTTAATTAGCAGCTGCTGCTCTTTAAATAAAGCCTCGTCTTTCTGCTAATTAATTAATTAATTACTCTAATTATTATGTACCAATAAACTAAGATTACATGTTTTGTACGTATTATGTTAACTTGGGGTTTGTATATTAATTAAATAACATATTTACTTTCTTATAGGACAAATTTGGAGGCACACTTCATTAATAATGTGAGAGTGTTGCAGCCCCTAAGTGCTGATGCCAAAAAGACAAGTGGTGAGTGTTATCTAAGCAAACACTTTCAATCAATCAATCAATCAATCAATCAACTAATTAATTAAAATAAATAATCTTGTTTTTCAACCCAATCCCATTTGGCCATTCATGGGAAGATATATGCAAGTCTTTTTCATATTTTATCTCAACCATGAGAACTCAAACATATTAACTATAATTAGTTAAATAATTAATTAGTTTTAATTTGTTTGTTTCTAAGAAGTTTTGTATTATCTTTTGTTTCGGAGTTGTTCATGATGTTATTACATGTTGTCTTCATTTGATAAATTGAAACTTTGGATTAGCTTCCCGAAAATGCCATGAGTATCATAATTATGGATATTTATCTAAATAATGTTCACCTTATTTTAATCTTTCGAAGAAGAAAGGAAAAAAAATATCTATCTTATATAATTTATTAACAAAAATTATATGAAAAACTCACGATGCCTTTTCGATCTATTTCTTTTTATTCATTTATGGAAAATTCACTACAACTAAACAATTTCTAAAATATTTTTCAAGCAATGGAGTATCCCAAATGATATTATGATACCCACATGAATGAAAAATTGATCAAATCGCACCCCAGCTAGTCACCATTTGAACCTAATTCACTTGAATATTAAATATAAAAACGACTTACAACTACCATCCTTTGAACGTGGCTATATGATCAAAAAGATGAGCTAGATCTATATTTACTACCACCCACTTTTTGAATTTTTCATTGGTTATTCCAATTATACCGATACTCCACAATTTTAGTGGTTTTAAGATTGGAAGTCTTATATGTTACCATGGGAAGAAAACTTGGAATTAATTAATATTTGAACCAAATTGCCTGAATTTAGAAATGGCATGTAATTTTCGAAGGCATTGGTTTGAGAGTCAAAACCTTCTATAATAAGTAGATGAAACTTGAACTTATAGAATGGAAGACTTAATATATTGGTTGGCCAAAATGGGTGATAATTGGTTCAAGTTTCAATCTAAAGAGAAAATAAATGAGAGGATGAGAATATGTCTTCAGAAATATGGTTGCTATACAAAGTTTGATATATTTACTTATATTTGATTATTATTATTATTGCAATTCAACAATTGGGCATGTGTCAATTAATTGAGTTACTTTTAGTCAATATGAAAAGTTTAGATGAAAATTTGATGAAATGAAAATTTTCGAACTTTTATTCTTGAAATCAATTTTGTTTCGTAATCAAAGCAATCATTTAGGTATAAATTTGGTCATTTGAATTTTGGCAAAATTTGACCGATCAAATTTACTAGTTTAGTTGGCAGGATTTTAAGTATTGCCTGACTGGATTGTAAAATCTCGTGAATTGATTTTTAAGAAAATGTATATTATTGTGAGAGGAAATTACTATACATACCTACAGTACAGATAATGTTATATATATATATATATATATATAACATTATATATGCACACACATTTTTGTGAAGAGTATTCAATTTTGAAGTCAATTCGAATGAATAGATAGTTAAAATTGTTCGAATGAAGTCTTGAAAGCTAAAAGATGGAGAGCACGAAAAAATTTGATTGAACAAATTGAGAAATTTTTTTGATTAAATTAATAGAATAAATAAGTTAAAAAGTTGGATAAAATTTATTTAATTAAATAAAGCAAATTTTTATCGATCAAGTTTGATTTTAATTTTTTTTAATTTTATTAGAAATTCTATTTAAATAAGGCATCTTCTAAGTGATGCGGACTAGTTAGCAATAGAGTATATAAAATAATTAGATCAGCACAAATTCGTATAAAAATAGGCTTAACACATTTGACATTTATTTGGGGTCCGTATTAGCTTTTTGGATAAAAAAATTTTGAGACGCCCAAATTTTTTTTATTTTGGGGATTATTCTGATATTTTTTTTATTTTAAGAGTATTTTAATCTTTTTAATTTTTTTATTTATTTAGAATTTTATATTTAAATATTTTATATATATTATTAGGGCAAACAATCAATTTTTTATTTTTCACTATGTGATAAAGCATAAATTTGAAACCAGCAATAAAGTAACTGATACTCTGAGTAGGAGGACAGTCTTGTTGATAACCATTTACAATAAAGTGGTTGGATTCAAATTTTTTAAGGATCTATATCTTTCTGATAAAGATTTTGATGAGATTTGGGTCAATATACATAATAACTAATAAACTAAAGGATCCTTAGTACATGATAGCTATCTCTTTAAAGAGAATAAATTGTGTATACCCCAATCTTCTCTTAAGAAAAAACTGATCAGAAAAATGCATTGTGAAGGATTAGAAGGATATCTAGAAAGAAACAAGACTATTACTGGCTTGAAAGCAAGATTTTATTGGCCTCAATTAAAGAAAAAAGTTGGATGCATGATGTAGAAATGTCATATCTGTCAGGCGTAAAAAGGACAAGTGCGAAATTCATAACTTTATATGTCTTTACCTAGCCTACAGCAGCCTTGAGAAGACTTATTAATGAACTTTGTACTGAAATTATCATAACCAAAGCGTGGTGCTGACTCTATATTCGTTGTGGTTGACAAGTTTCTAAAGATGAAGCATTTTATTCCTTGTAAGCATACCAATAACACATCACATATTGTAAAACTATTCTTTCAAGAGATAGTTCAATTATATAGGATCCCAAAGTCCATCACTTCAAATAGATATACCAAATTTTTAACACATTTTTAGACTACTTTATGAAATAAGTTTAACATCAAGCTCTGATATAGTAAAACTGCGTATCCCCAAACTAATGGCCAAACTGAGATGGTGAAGGGCATGCTTGAAAATTTTTTGTGGTGTATTTGTGAAAAGAAGAAGATAATATAGGATATAGCTCTCGTGCAAACTAAGTTTGCTTACAATAGTGCGATTCATAACTATATCAAAATAGCTTCTTTTGTCATTGTTTATAAGAAGGTATTTACTCATACTATTAACTTGATTTTTTTTCCTACAGATGTGAATAAAAGTATTGCGGCTAGCAACATGATGAAGCAGCAGGTTTAGGAGCACATTGCAACTTCTAGTGCCAAATACAAAATAGCTGCTGGTGAATATAGATATCATAAATCTTTTAAGGTGGGAGATATGATGATGGTCTACCTTTGAAAGGAGCGAGAAGGCAAACAAAAGAAGCTTGACCAAAAGAATGATAGTCTATTTGCCATCGTACAGAAGATTAATGATAATGCATATATCGTTGATCTTTCAGACAATATGAAGATCTTAAAAACCTTTAATATGACTGACATATATCTATATCATTCATTTGATGACAACTTACGAACGAGTTCTTCTCAAATAGAAGGAATTAATGCAGACCAGCTAGCAGCATAGTATATAGAGTAACTGGATCGGCACAAGTTCGTATAAAATGGGTTTAATTTTTATATTTGACGTCTATTTGGGGCCTGTAATAGTTTTTTGGATAAGAAAATTTTGAAGCGCAAAATTTCTTTGTTTCGGGGGTTATTTGGGCAATTTTCTTTTTTAGGGGTATTTTAATCTTTTTAACTTTTTTATTTATTTATGATTTTATATTTAGATGCCATATATATATTATTAAGGCAAACAATCAGTTTTTTTTTTTATTTTAAATCAAATAAGTTGTTTTGAGCAGTCTTCAGACTTTTAAAATAAAATTATTCTAACTCTCATAATCAGATCAAACAATATTAATCAAACTCTTGAACGAAATATAAATATTCTAAATCAATTT
>JAWDEX010000012.1:1787634-1834121 GCA_035221805.1 Trichilia hirta
GCAAACTAAGTTTGCTTACAATAGTGCGATTCATAACTATATCAAAATAGCTTCTTTTGTCATTGTTTATAAGAAGGCATTTGCTCATACTGTTAATTTGATTTTTTTACCTACAGATGTGAATAAAAGTATTGCGGCTAGCAATATGATGAAGCAGCAGGTTTAGGAGCACATTGCAACTTCTAATGCCAAATACAAAATAGCTGCTGGTGAATATAGATATCATAAATCTTTTAAGGTGGGAGATATGGTGATGGTCTACCTTTGAAAGGAGCGAGAAGGCAAACAAAAGAAGCTTGACCAAAAGAAGGATAGTCTATTTGCCATCGTACAGAAGATTAATGATAATGCATATGTCGTTGATCTTTCAGACAATATGAAGATCTTAAAAACCTTTAATATGACTAACATATATCTATATCATTCATTTGATGACAACTTACGAATGAGTTCTTCTCAAATAGAAAGAATTAATGCAGACCAGCTAACAGTATAATATATAGAGTAACTGGACCGGCACAAGTTTGTACGAAAATGGGTTTAATTTTGACATTTGACGTCTATTTGGGGCCTATAATAGTTTTTTGGACAAGAAAATTTTGAAGCGCAAAATTTCTTCGTTTCGGTGGTTATTTGGGCAATTTTCTTTTTAAGGGGTATTTTAATCTTTTTAACTTTTTTATTTACATTAATCAAACTCTTGAACGAAATATAAATATTCTAAATCAATTTTATTCTTTTTCTTTTCCATTCACAGTCACTAAATGAAAAGGGAGTTTTTCTAAAAATAATTAAAGGTTAATAAAGAGCATAGAGAGAACAACAGAGAAAGAAAAAGGGAAAAAGCAATATTGTTCTTAGTCTTGTAATTTTTAAATTTTTAATTAAATAAATTTCTTTTCTTTTCTTTTTTTAAATATTGTTCTTAATTTAGTAGCCTGTAATTTTTTTTATAAAACAAACTTTGCTTTGTTTCAAGGGTTATTATGTAGTCTATAACTTTCGTGTGAATAGGTGTCTTACAAAATTTGTTAGTTTATTTTCTCAACACACGCCTATATAATATGAAATATTGAAAGAGAGAAAGATTAAGGATGGATAACTGCTTAAACTCATTTTGCATATGTAACATGAAAATGATAACATGGAATTGACATCAATTCAACTACGTAAGTGTAATATTTTATTAGTTTTCTCAAATTGTCTATTTCTGTTTATTATTTTCTTTTAATTAAATTTTACAAAATGATAAAACCTAATTTACATTTTTAAAGTTTAATGGTATGAATATGATAGCATTGTCATAATTAATTAATCAATTAATTAATTCTTAATTTAGCTTCTTAATTTTGTATTTGTTCAATTAAACGTTATTAGAAGTTGCTAGGTACGTACGTATATCAATATCATGATCATCAGTTTATATATAATTAAATATTTAACATGTTTATCCTCAATTTGTAATAAAATAATTGATTAATTAATGAACTATGCAAAAACGACGTGAAGAATAAGGACAACCAAACTCTTACCAGCCATTTACTTGGTACAAAATATCCTCTCACTTACTAAAGAAGAAACTGGAGTTTTTAGTAGACTGCTTAATATTTAGAATTTTGGTAGATTCTTAATTATAAATATCAATACTAAAGGAGCCGTAAAGCATTAGGAAAATCTACAAGTCCATGGGACCATGTCAAAAGCTTAATCTCTTTCATTAATCTTTGTTAATTAACTTTTAATTTAATTATTCACCAATCATATCATCACATAAATATCCAGATAAACACCCAATAACACTTTCGTTTCGGATTAGAAATGATATGAACAAACATTGTACGTCTTACTTTTCAATAGACTCGTATATTAAGATCTATCAAAACATTCAATCTTTTCTGCATTGGTTGATATCGATAGATTCATGATTAACATTAATCAAAATCATCTCTCTTAATTCATGATTAGAAGAAGATTAATCAATCTTTTTCTTTTCATTTTCTAAACGGAAAGCAAAGCTAGTTCTTGTTTTAACAAATGAGAACATGTTTTTTGAAAGCATGCGGATGTAGAATGTACATGTTCAAAGCTTCACTATTGCTTTTGTTTTTCTTTGATAAAACCTAAATGATCAAAAGTAAGGACCCACATGGAATGATTGATTCATTACAGAATCAATCATTCAAAGGATAAATACTGTTTTCAGTATCAAGGTTAACGTAGAGTTAATAAATGAAGATGAAATAAAGGAAACTAAGAAACCTTTCTTTTATTTTACAATTATATAAATAAAGATCAGGATGTCACATTATAAGGGGCTCGAGATTCATTTTTATTTGAATCTAAATCCCAAATTCATTCTCATAATTCAAATAATATCTATAGAGCTTTCTCAACTCTTAAACTTATCATTTTTGTCTATTTCTTATTCTATTCATGATTCATGAATTGGTGAGGCCAAAAGTTTGATTTTGATTGAATGAATTGGTGAATTATGGAAAGAAATGGCTTTTTCGATGGGTAATTTTGACCAACAATAGGAATACTTTTATATCTTAGAGAGAGAGAGTTTTTGGGACATGATAAAATTTATTTTCAATTATTGATTTGAACTATAATCTTTTACATTATTTTAATTAATTATTCAAAAAAAATTATATCAAATAATACAATATTAATAGATTGAAAATTTTGATTTCAGAATCATACATCTGTAAAATAAATTAAAATTAGAGTGGGAATTTTATTTGAATGAATAGATCCTCTTACTTTTACAAAATATAATTAAATACAATTCAATCATCCATTAAATATGACTTTATATACCGACATCAATAATCTTAAACTTAATTGAATAGCAACTTAGTACAAGAACAAGTATGTTTTATTTATTGCACAAACTTTTTGCTGTAATTTCTATTTTTTCTACATTACAGTAACATGCATTTGTAGAAAAGAATGACCTAAAAATATCGCTAGTGTCGTGTTTTTACATTATTATTGCTAATTTATTTAAATAAACTAAATAAAAATAAAATATTTTTATGTAAATATTTTTATAAAAGTGACCCACTTACCCATAAACTCGAGTATTACTTACATCAATCCGATTGATCGAAAAAATTAAAGTAAAAAGTTAGTCTTCTTCTTGCAAAAAGGGTCTAAATCATCATTATGAGTGTTGAATTTTTTTCATAATCTTTTAAATTCAACCCCACTAATATTAATATTTTCAATTCCTAGCCAAGTAATTTGACTTTGAAATATTTTAGACTCTCTCGTTCGTGTACAAAATCTGTAATGTCTTAATCACAATATATAAGATGTTAGAATTTCACATACTTTTTATTTATTTATTTTATGCATTTGGCCCTTCAAGGCTTCACAAAATCTTCATCCTTTTTTATTTTGACACTCATGGCGTTTTGAACTGAAAATTCGGAGGATACACCGACGGTCTAATTTAGTACCTTTTTTATTATTTTATGCGTTAATACTTTGAAAATAATAATAATAATAATAATAATAATAATAATATGTTATTATTATTATTATTAATGTTAATTATCTTAAGATAAGAATTCTTAAGTCTTCAAGTGTACAAAACGAGAGGAAAAGTGCAGAATTCATCTCCCTCTTTTGATCTTATGTTTGAATAGTTGACAAATGAGTCCAAATTCAGACGCCATTTTTCATTTCCTTAAAGAAAGCTGATCATCAATCGTAAGATAAGACGGGTTGATGGAATGCTTCTCTTTATATCATTGCATCAGTACCTGTTTGATATATATCTATTAAAATTCAACTTACCAGTTCCATCAATTGTCAATATATACATTTCTCATCGATGGAAAGGAAACAAGAAATAACACGTATATGATCACTTTAGGGTTTTTATCAGCCAGAGGTCGGCGATTTGACGGCAATGTTTGAACATCCATGAAATGAGAAAGCTTCGATACCATTTTCATGGAAGATAGATTTCTGTCGAAAATTGAGTCAGTCGGAGAATAAAAAAGGGAAGATATTTGTGAGTGCTATGAAAATTTTTCTCAAATTGAGAATGATAACCTTTATTTTCATTCATGTTTTAAAACACGTTATGATTTATGTATAAATACATCTTTCATATATATGTTTTGATAGTTTTTTATTTAAAGAAGATCTTGAAGCTGATTTTGATCACGTTAATGATGGTTTCTTTCAAATTTTTCATTCCTTTTAAAGCTTTAGTTTCAATATTCATTATGTGTAAGTGAAAAATAGATAATATGAACTTCAAACAAAGTTTACAACGGATAATTAATTAATTTTTTGGCGTCTATATCTAATTATTGACAAAAACATAGAATAAATGAAAAAGTACTTGAATATAAAATGGTAAACAAAAGATAATGATTTAAAAAAATATATATAATGTAAAAAAAAATAATTTCAAATGAAATATTGAGACTTAAAATGACTTTTTTAGTCAAAATTTGACAAATATCATAATAAATTAGTCTTAGATTTTATCCTTGCTGTCCCAAGTTTCAAAATAACACATTATACATTTTTTTGAATTTGATTTAAATTTTTTTTACATATTTATCTTCAATCTTAGGATTGATTCCTATTTTTGTCATATTTTTCGTTTGATCAGTATATTTTTGTATGAATCTTAGTCAATAGATTAATTCAATGTAATTATTATCTAATTTAACAAAAAAAAATATATGTAACATCTAGTGACAAATACTTCAAACTAAACTTTAGTTTTCCATTTGGAATCGATTGTTATCGCACTTTCGGTTTGTTGGATACATTTTTGCATAAATCTTTCGTCAAGAAGAAATTAATTCTACTTGAAAAATTTTTTAATTTATGAGGACATTAGACTAAAATACTTTAATGTAAAATGAGTGACCCATTAAATATGGGTTCCAAGCTAGAATTACAATCAAAACCATCAAATAATTCAATCACATCATTTTCATTCTACTATGTTCTGTAACCAAGTTGTACATGGGAACACGTTCTTATCTCTAATTTATTTATATCCGGTTCCGGCCATTTTTGGTCCGCCCTATTTTCTAATTTTTTGTTATGCATGATAAATAATAATTATGTCCAATTCAAATAATAATAATAATAATAATGTCGCATTATTGTTGAATTGAGAGTGATTGGAGGGTATGTATTGTCAATAGAATAACGATTACAATATCTAATAAATATTTATAACCATTCATTTTTGAAAATAAATAAATTTGAATGATTTAAATAAAATTTGTAAAATATATATTGTGGTTATTGTAGGGACAAAATCCAAATTTAACTTTGGAAGATCCAAAAAATAGTAATTTTCAACGGGTAGAATGTATAAATTTTATATCAAGAACAATAGGGGCAGAACATGGTCTCAAGGGACATATATGGCTCCACCACTATTTATATTTTACAAATTCAAAACATTTTATTTTCTTCTATCGGGACCAAATCAAAATGCTACGCAAAAGAATTTAAAAATAATAATATTGCAAACATGAAATCTCTGCACACAAATTAATATCATAACATAAAAAAATAATAATAATAATATCATATATATCAATTTATATTAATATAATTTATTACATAATAAAACTCACTTAGGTTGATCGAGACAATACAAATAAAATCATGTGGTATTCATAGGTTCGGTTAATAATATGTTTTGGACTGCGACAACATGTCTACATTTAAATTCTGTTCATAGTGGATTAAAAAGAGATTTGGATTATTTTTTTAATAATAAAAAAAAGAAAAGAAAAGAAAAGAAAAAAGGAAAACCTATATTTCATCATGTTCCCTTGCCATCGTCTTCTCCCTTGTTGTTCATAAAAAATACAAGAGCATTAATGGTAATGCTTTGATTTTGGCGGCCAAACAACACACAAGTGAAAAACAGGTCTCAAACATGTTAGCAAAAAAGAAAATAAAACCACCATAACTGTCTCAAGAGTCTGACCAAATACCATCTAGCAACCCACAAACGACGGTCGACGACGGTTAATGCAGCCACGGCGGTGGCGCCTATTGGGTGGACCCGACCAAGGGATTTAATTGGTTTCCGGTGGAGGATCAGGTGAAGGTCATGCGCATATGGGAAACATGATAATAAAATTGCCACATGAACTAGAAGCCCGATGGTTCCAAGTATTATTTATTTATATACGACTTTGCCAACACAGACGCTTGTGACACTCATCATGCCTTACAAAATAAAGCTTGATAAACAAAAATACATAAATGCAACGATAATATTTAGATCCCTATATTTAAACATCATTACAAATAAAATTATAATATTTTTGTTCACAATAAATTGGTCCTTAATTATTTTTTTCTTTTGTAATAACATTTTCAGCTAAGATTTTGCTAAAATCAATGGCTAAATAATTGCACAAATTGTTTTTTTTTTTAATTTTTGAAAATATAAAATTAGATTATTCAAATGTTAGAATAGTTTTGAGTCCAGTCTTTGACTTTTTATAAAATTGCACCTTAATCCGTACTTAATTGGTTAGTTTTATTTTAGTAGTTTGATTGAAAATTCATTAGTTTCCTTCCATTAAATGAAACAAAAAAACAATTTTTTTAACAAATTTTTATCTTATTGGAGACCTTCCATGTTTTGTTAATAAATTTTTTACCATCATATCCATTAAAAAATAAAATTTTACAAATGAATTCGATACTAATAGTAATAGTGACATAAAGCATTAAAACTTTTTTTTCTTAATTTTTATAGTAATATTTACTTTTTATTATAATTTTCAGGGCGTTTATTTTTATTTTTATAAATTAAAAATTATAATACACGAGTAAAAAGGTTATAATTCAAATATATACATGTATAACGGCACATAATATTACTTCAAAGAAAATATATATATTTTTTTTTCATTTACATCAAATACAGTACAGATGGAAGTTTTACAGTAGACATGGTAGAAATATATCAATTCGACCCGTACCAGAGGGAGTTGGCCTGATAAGTCCAAAAATTAGTGCAGATATGGTTCAACTGTTTTTGACCCAGTACCGAGTCCGTGCCGGATACGGATCTCACAGAATTCAGAGAAGTTCGGATCCCCAAAATGTACCCGAAGCGAAATCCCTCAATTTTCCATCGGCTTCTCAAATATCTCTTCCTCCACTGTCCGTTCATTCTCTTCCTTCCAACGCAGAATTCCTCATTTGGAATCTTCGATCTTCTTCGACTTCAAATCGCTATTTATAGATCAAATTGACGGTTGTTTAGTCAATAACGGTGGCTGTAATACTGTACATGCGGTGGTTGACTGTGAAAATATGGCGGCACCTTGTAAATTTTTAGTGCATCAAACGATTTTGCTAATGGTTCTAACGGTGTTTGACGATGATTGATGTCGGGAATTTGATTGTCGAATTCTTCTGAGTCGGGAGGAGGTCTTCGATTGGCGAACGATAGTGGTCAGTAGCGGTGGATACTTGTAGTTTTACCAGTAGTGTTTTTTATTATATTTTTAAAATTTTTTTAGATTGATATAAAGATTTATTTTTAGTTTAAGATATTTGTATTTTTATTTTTATTTTTTTTTGTTGCTAAGTTTTGGTGTTCAAATTTGATGAGATTGGTTCGGTAAAAGAAGAAGAAGAATTCCGAATTTTTAGTGTAAAGTGAAAATTCGGATTTTTTGATATTCTAATTGAAATATATCTCCCAGAAGAATTTTGGCATCCCTGCTTTATAAAATAAAAAAAGGAAGATGGACATATATACATGTGTCTTGTAATAAGAATACCATTTTTTTTCCCTTCGTAAAGTGGAACCAAGCATATGCATAAACTCTCTCTCTCTCTCTCTCCCTTTCTACCATCTCCGATTTGTCTCTGTTCAGGATCGTCGTCGTCGTCAGTCATCAACTTCATTCATTCACCATCTCCCTAAGGTTTCCCATACAAAACCCATTTTTTGTCCTCTCTTTCTGTTAAAAAAAAAAACCCTGTCGCGTGATCGCCTGATATAATTCCGTATATGTAGCAGTTTACTTTTGTCTTCGTTTTTTATCCAGCAAATACACAGCCTGGCTTTCTATATCCAATGAGAGCTGTTTTATGGTCACCAACTTCTACAAGCTACCAACATCACTCAGCCTTTCCTCCGCCACTTTCTATTCAGATTCCACAACGAACTTCACGGCGGCGAACCTTCGTGGCTTCTTCCCCTACTCCTATCACAAGCACTGCCAACACATCAAAAAAAGAAAAGATTGTTGTCATCATGGGAGCCACCGGGACTGGAAAGACTAAACTTTCTATCGATCTCGCCACACGGTTTTTCCCTTCGGAAATCATCAACTCTGATAAAATGCAAATATACAAGGGGCTTGACATCACCACGAACAAGATTACTATGCGTGAACGGAAGAATATTCCACACTACTTCCTCGGAGAGTTCGACCCGGAGCAAGGAGAAGTGACTCCATCTGACTTCCGCCAGCTAGCTGACGAAACCATTTCGGATATCATTTCTAGTAAAAAGACGCCATTTTTAGTGGGTGGTTCCAACTCTTTCATTTATTCGTTACTAGTAGAGGAATACTACCCCGGGATGGACGTTTTGGACGAGTTCAGTTCCGACTTGGTGAGTCCAAACTTGAGATATAACTGTTGTTTTCTCTGGGTGGATGCGTCATTACCGGTTCTGTTTGATTATCTAGACGCGAGAGTTGATGAAATGCTTGATTCGGGAATGTTCGAAGAGCTAGTGGAGTTTTTCAATTCAGAACCGATGAGGACCAACTCCCTGAGTCGGACCGGGCTACTGAAAGCAATAGGAGTACCCGAGTTCGAACATTATTTTAAGATGTATCCACCCCCGGGGATAAAAATCAAGGGACTAGAAGATTGGGATCGCCTGCGTCGAGGATTATATGAGGAGGCGGTGAGGGAGATAAAAGAGAACACGTGTCGCCTCGCGAAGAGGCAAAAGGGGAAAATCTCGAAACTAAGAGATGGAGGATGGGACCTACGGAGACTGGACGCTACGACGGCGTTTAAGCTGATGATGATGAAGAAGAGCAACGGGAAAGATAAAAGATGGAGGCGTGTTTGGGAGAAGCAGGTGTTGGAACCAAGCATGAAGATTGTGAAGCGCTTCTTAGATGAGTAGGTTTTCCAGCTTTTTCCAGCTCCCCTTCAATCTGTTTAAAAATTTTGGTCTCTCTCTCTCTCTCTCTCTCTCTATAAAAAAAAATAGTATATGTCAACCAATTTAGAGGGAATTTAAATTACCCTTACTTGTTATTATGTAAAGAATAAAATAAAATAAAATATAAGAGAAAAGAAGAGAAGGCTACACAAGGAAGAAGAAAATTTTGGAAAGCAAAAAGAACTTTCGTAAATTTTATTAGATCTTTTTTTCTCTCTCTTGATGGGCTTTTTTCATTTTTTCTTAACGCATAAAACTAGCATTAAATTAATTAAATATGTTACAATTAATTAATGAAGCAAACTTTTGTTGAATATTGATTTGTGATTTTGTGTATGCAACAAAAAATGTATGATTAAACTGGGGAGATTTTGAGTTCATAATGAGAGCGTGTTTGGAGGAAAGTGAGCAAATAGAAAACGAAACCTTGAATTAGTTCAGAAGGTACAAACAAAACTGTCTTTTTAATTTTTTGAAATTTTTTTATCATTTATTTATTTTTTTTATTTTTTTTCTCCTCGTTAAGGATTGTGAAAATGTCTATTTTGTAATAAAACTAAGAATAGAATTTAAGATGTGGAATGAAGAATCTTTGTCTGGATCATATTGAAGTTGATTTTGATCCTTACAATCTAAACTAATAAATTATTCTTATTATTCATCTATCCTACTATATCCAGCCCATTCTATATCTTCATTTCATTATTTAGTATTTGAATCATTCTTATTAATTTAATTAATTAATTTATCGCCAAATCTCAAACATAATAATTCTTAGATTTCCTGGGTTTTGATCCTTTGTAATTTAAGTATTTTACAAAGCATTAAATTTTCCCCAAGCGAAATTATTGTTCCTTTCTTTTTTCAATGAGAAAAATTCTAGCCCCA
The DNA here is from genome assembly GCA_035221805.1 of Trichilia hirta. Classification (NCBI taxonomy): domain Eukaryota; kingdom Viridiplantae; phylum Streptophyta; class Magnoliopsida; order Sapindales; family Meliaceae; genus Trichilia; species Trichilia hirta. The sequence continues at coordinate 1,797,737 of JAWDEX010000012.1, forward strand.
TACCTACCATCATCCCATTTTTTTTCACTTGCTCAAATGCTGATTTTATTGAAAAAAAAAAATTAAAAAAAAAAATTGGTCCAATTTGTTATGAGTCTTTTTTATGGTTTCACGACAAATGCAACCTTATTCTGTTGTGTACCATGAAATTTGCTATTCCTTTCTCTTGTCTGCATCGTCTTAATTACAAGCATTAGATTTTTTGAGAACGACGTGCTTTCAATTGAAAATCAATAAAACTTGTTCTAATTGAAGTATTTGGGAAGTTGGGATTTCTTGAGTCTATAATATTTTTTTATTTTTTGTTATAATTTATAATTTTTATAAGTTGAGAATTAAATAAAAAAAAGAAAGAAAGAAAGAAAGAAAGGGAAAAAATTTTTAAAAAGAGAGTGCAAAAGATATACTGTATAATTGAATGTATTATAGCATTACATGTATAATAAAATGGAAGCAATTAATAATAAATGAATTTCCTAAATTGAAGGCTTGCACGTAGGTGGCAAGAACTGAATTATAAAAACATTGCCAGTGTTAATTAATTCCTCCAAAGCGTGTGTTTAGAATCATTCTTTGTATTCTACTCAAACCAATGCAAACTTAATCAAGAATTAATGTAATTTAATCCACGCTGATCTTCCAAATTAATAGAGTTAGTCAAAATATGATATGAAAGACAACGACTATTGTTTTTGAAGTGTTGATAATAATTAAGTTGAATAAATTGTTTTTAAATAAATATCATACCGTGTGACAACGTAATAAGATGAAACTATGGGCAAATTTTGGCCAAATCGAATGTCCATGAGATTGCCAACTACACTTCGTAAGGTTTCTTAGGGATCTTCTGAAACAATTATAGGGAAATTTCTGCGATGGGCAGGTTAGGTATGAGATAGAATTTGGATTAATTACAAACATTTTACAGTTTCATGTGCATTGTTGGGCCTTAAGAAAAACTATATTATTTGGTTGCGGGGACAAAGCTGATTAAAACGGAGAAACAATAATACATAGGAATGTATCGTGTTGTAGGTTTCAAAGACATATATATATGTACATAAAAATTGGAGCATCTATTAATAATTAAAAGATAAAGTATTTATTTATATTTTTATATGAACAAAAATTTTGAATTTTCACGCGTTTATTGAATAATTTTTTAAATAATATAGAGGTAGAAATTATTTATTATGAATGTAAATTTTTATAAAAAATAATATCACAAATTCCTGAGGGTTACAATCATTTTGTGATGAAACTCAATTGCTTACTCAAAATGAAAGATACGTGTTTCAAAAGTATTTTTGTAACCCAAAGCACATTTTAATTGAAAAAAAAAAGGTTGTATGCTTTGTGTAAACATCATTTGAAAAAAAAAAAAAAAGAAGAACTTTCTTAAAAAGCATTTCAACGCAATGAATGGATGACTAGGGGAGATATTAACGGATTTAACTTTTTAAAATTCGCATAAATGGTAGATATTAATCCTAATCACCCCATCAGGATTCAAAGAAGTGCTCCTTATAATTACTAATTAGGTTCAAGTTGATTATTGTTTAAGCCTACTTATTAAACGTATAGATAATAGTGGCAACCGCTTTTTCTCTTAATAATTCAACAAATTTTCATTTAAAAATACTTAATCTAATGAGACAATGGTTGGTTGAATGCAGTAGCAAATTAGCTTGAAAAATTAAATCATAAAATTAAGCTTAATTTCTATATATTTATTTTAGTTATATTTAGTTAATCTATTACAAGTTGTTCTATAATGTAATAATAAAAATTGCAACAAATGTATATAGTTATAGTGTTCAAATTGCTTGCAGCATGTGCATGCAAATGTGCTTCAGAAAGCGTAGAATTAAAATTTGCTAAGAAAATCAATAATTATGGTATATATTCTTTGGACCATGGAAGATAGAAATGTGCATGTACCGCAAGTTGTTTGTAATTAACCAAATTAATTAAATTAAAATGCTTAATTATATATATAATTACCAATGCCTTTGTGTTTGCACAAACATTGACAAAAACAACTCAAGAGTACAATATAAAAATTAATATACACTCGTCACTCTACCAAGAGGCTTGTTGAAGACTTTCATATTTATAAGTGGATCAAGCCTTTTCTTCTCTTTCATTAATAAACACGATTAGATAAAGAAAGAAGTACAAATATTTAAGAATGTAATGAATTTTAGTTCTCAAAATTTGCTTAAAATTCGAGTAGAAGAAGAAATTAGACCTTATTAAAAAAATAAAAAACTTGAAAACAATATCGATGTTTAAGTTAAAAAGATAATTATCATGTATTAATTATCAAAATTATGAAGAGATATATGAGTCGTCTTTTTTCTTTACAAAAAAAAAATATTATATTTGGGTTGCTTGTGAGCTAGCTTTCCATTTCCAAGGAAAATATAAATATGTAAAATAAGGGTAGACCCCCTACTGCATTGAGCTTGAGTCCATGTGAAGACAATAACCATGCTTGAATTGAATGTAGACGTGCTTGTTTTCCTGAAGCTGCTGTCTTTCGAATATTGGTTCAAATATTAATTAATTAATTGAAAAAAAAAAATTTTAAAGTTCATGTGACTGTAAACAAATAATAAATCAATGACAGAAAGTGGGTTAATGGGAGATCCAAGTAGCAGCCAGAAGAACTCTTAAAGACAAAAGCATCGAGAAGAGAGTCTTACTCAGTTTTTTGGAATGATCATAGGCACGACACATATCCAATTATATTTATTTATATATAATAAAAATGATCATGTATAAATTTTGCCTTTTTTAAAATACGGATAACTTATGCAAAACAATACTATTTTTGAACTAATTTTACGTCGGTTTGCTTGTTATATATTAAATTCTTAAACTATACCAACTTTTACCACAAAGAAGTAATTTATTTAGTGGCGAATTCAAATTTTAAAACCGCATTAAATAATCGTCCGAGAGAGAGAGAGATCCCCACCAAAGTTGTAATAGAATAACGAGTCTGTGTTGGAATGATAGAGATGAACTTGATGGCTAGTTTACAGAAACCCACAAGGAGAGGGAGAGAGAGAGAGAGAGAGAGATGCTGTGGTCTCTGTTAAATACAGTGCGCGTGCGGTAGTTATTTACTTGTTTTGCGCATGATCGTATAGAACAGTGACTCAAAACAGAAACCTAGAAAATCTATCATTTCAATTGATTAGATTATGTCATGTATATTAATAAAAATAAATATTTATAATGCATGTCCGATAAAAGTTCAGGTCTTCAATTCTTTTATACTGTTGCCAATATTTACAATAATTTTGCTAATCAGTGTCGTAAAAACACAAACTAAAAATTTATATTTATTATTTATAATAATTTTTTGTATTTAATATAGTAATTAATGAATATTTTTATGTGTTAAAAATTATAATTTATTAAATATAATAACCTTATCTTATACATTAAAACATTGTTTAGCAAAACCCTATTTACAAAGCACAATAAGAACGAGAACAAGAACAAAAACAAATGTAGGTCTCAGTTCTTTGGATTCCATAGATTTTCTAAATTAATTACCAAACTCTTGAAGTCTGCCTTTTTTATTTTATCAGACAATGTGTTCTAAACCAAATTTAATTATTCTTGAAACTGGTGTTTGGGGGTTGGGTAGATTAGGTTTGTGTCGACATTATTAATTATAGGTTAATTAATCTTTTATTTGTGTACCAATTGCAGTAACCCAACTCTTTCTATTTGGTTGGTAGCAACCCAATTTCCCAATCTCGTGAAAGAAACATAAATTTTCTTCAACTCTTCCTCTCTCTCTTTATTTATATTTTAGTTCTACCATTACCAATTTTATTTTACTTTACAGATCATTGATTATAGTGTTTTTTTTTTTTTTTTTTTTTTTTCACATGCTTAGAACCTTTGTGACACTCACGTTTCATGGACTTTTTGATAATATGGGTTTAGGTGTTACTATGGCCCCAAATGATTTTTGATTCAACTTCTCATGGCCCATGAATACCCAAAACAATTAAAACTGCTTAATTTGTGTGATGGGTGTCGGCCCATGCCTCAAATTCACTGAATCAGATATATCACAATGGCATTTAAGTTACTACATTTTAAACCTTTTACATTTAATATTTTGCTAGCCAATATGGCACTTATTAAACCTTTTACATTTACTATTTATTATTTATAGTAAATTTTTAACATTTAATGTAATATTTAATTATGAATTTTAATATATTAAAAGATATCTTACTAAATATAAACACTTTAATGAATATTTTAAAAGTATTCGTCGATAAAACTCATAAAAATATTTATTTATATTAAATAAGTTTTTAATCCCTTATAAAATAATCTATCATCTAATAATATTCATGAGTTTCCCCCCACTCTATTTTGAAGTAAATTGCCCACTGGAAATTTAAATTTTCATTCTATATAAAACATGTATGTCTCTATTAACACGCATACTTTTGGGATTATATATATATATATATATATATATATATATACGAACAAGAAAGTATGTGGTATACTTCATAAAGTTTGACCATCAAAATTCAAAAGCAAGCTTCCTGGAAGTAATTAATTTTATAAAAGTGGGGAAAGACGTATGCCCTTATGGTTTCAATTACAGCGAATTGCAAGACATATATGCCTACAAATGGTCTAAATATGCAGCTGACGGTGATTTTCAAGTGGAGTTTAAAAATTATAAGGATAATCTTTTCAAAATAGTACCGAAAACAACGGCCTAATGAAACAATTTCACAATTGTCATAGGAAGTAGGTGAGCTTTTGACAAAATGTTTTTCTTTCAATCCTAACCTGTTTTATAGAAATTAAATTAAATTAAATTAAATAATCTTTAGATCTTTCATTCATTGTACTATGAAGCAATTTGCTGAGTAGCGGCTCATCTCAACTTTCATGTTATTGGAATGTTTGAATTAATTAAATTATAAATTTAGTGGCTGATCCAATTCATGGTTGCACACAAGAAAACAACTTCAACTTAATTAATAAAAATATTAATTAATTAATATACAAACTTGTTGATGATTTGATATTAGTTAAGTGGCAGATGCTGTCAACATTGGCAAACAGCGTTAGATTTGCAACGTGTTAATTAATTGTATTATTTTATCTAAAAACAAATTTCGTTTTTTCATTATTTGTTTGACTTTCCAATCTCTCCAAAGTCAAAATTCAAATAATCAAATATAATCATATGCTTTGCTTTTATTTTTCACATATATGACTTTTTTTTTAAATTGTTTTTATTTTTAAAAAAATATAAAAACATATAATAAAAATATAATATAATCGTATTAATATATATTAAATTTTATATTGATAACACTATTTATTTAATAATTATTTTTAAAATAAAAATTTTCAACAATATTATGTTTTTGGATTTTACTAAGTATTTATTGTCTTTAAGATACTTATTAAAATTTTATATTTAATAAATTATTTTTATAATATATTAAAATTTATTTTTAATTATTATAAATAATAAATATAAAAATATTCAATAAAATTTTTACTTCAATTATTGATCTTCGAAAGACACTTCAGTTGACTTTTCTTAGAAAGTTGAATTTTGTTTTATTTTATTTATGTTATTAATATGTCATCATCACCATCGATAGAATACTTTTCAGGATTCAGTTTCTGAGACCTGAAGACAGACTTTAAAGGATTGAATTTTATTTGAAGGAAGGAAAGGAAAGGAAATAAATTTTTGGAAAGTTATAACGTATGACTTGTTCCTTTTTTTTAAATATTATTTTTGAAAAATATTTTACCAATATAAATATTAATTATTTTGTATATAAAATAATTGATCAACAGACACAATTCCTTAAGACTTTCAAATATCTACAAATTTGAACTTTTCGTAAACTCAAGTAGATTGAATTTCGGACGACACAGACACTGCAGATAAGATAATACTACTAAAGAATTCCAGTCAATTTCAGACATCAATACATTAAATATTAATTAATGCTAATTTCAATTGGACAGGCCAACTGGACAACTTGTGTTCACGAAAGTTCATTGCATTCTCCCCATGTCTCAATTTCATGCAGATAAACTGATTATTTTTTTTTAATATTGTAAAAACAACTCACATCTCTCATAAAAAAAATAGCATTTAATAAATTTTTATATTTTAATAATATTATTTGTTCTAAATTTTGTTATCATATTATTAATATAATATAGCAGTAAATTAACACATATTATTAATATTATTATTTTATTTTTAAAAATTCACGTCATCTTAATTTGAATATATTTTTTGATGAAAATTTTAAGATAAATAATATTATTGTTTGTATTTATCCACAAATTGTATACAGGTAAAATGAAAATTCTTATCAATAATTTAAGTAAAAAGAAAAAAAAGAAAAACTTGCCATCAATGATTGTACATAAAAACTAATTTGTATTACTAAATAAAAATGAGAAAATTAATATTGAAGATCAATTAAATTAATAATATAATCATAATAAGAAAATTAAAATTTGATACCCATGCACAATTCGCCCGACGTCTTCGACAACCTTATTATAACACGTAGTTAATTATAGTAAGCAACTAAAGTTAGAAATAAATAAATAAACAAAAATAATAACAAGACAGAAAACCTTTCTATCTACCCATCCATATATATAAATATTTTATATTTTTATAAATAAACATGTATTTTATTTATTTATAACAAATAAATTCCACTTCTTATATTTTGAACTAACATAAATATACTAGTGCAAGGTACAATTCCATTGAGTTCAAAAGAAGTTAAAAATATATTTAATAAATATAATTTTTTTAATAAAAATTATATTTATTAAATATTTAATATTTGATATCTTACAATTTTGTTGAATTTACTCTAATAAAAATTTGAATATAATAAAGAAAATATTGTGATTGTTTTAGAAGTAGGGACTTATTGGATATATATGAACAAAAAAGAATTAGGATGTTATTATCTTATATATATTTTAAAATAATAAAACTAGAAACTCTATTTGGACTGTCACCAGCCGCCAAATATTCCCAAGAGAACACCAAATGACAAGAAAAATAAAAAATAAAAATAAAATAAGATATTTGTCAACATGCCACTTGCCTGCTATTCCCCTTTGGTCAATGGTCAGAATCGCTGGCTTTTCTTCATATATTTGTCTCAACTTTACTTTTATTATCTACATAAATCTTCTTTCAGAAATTAATTCTCTTGTTTTCGTTTCAATCTCTTGTCAGCCTAATTTATCAGCAACATGAGTCCTGCAAAGTTCCGTGATGATCACGATCAACGTTGTTCAAGGATTAATGCCAGAGAAATCAACGGCCCTCGTCCATCTCCGTTGAAGATCAACAAAGATTCTCATGGCATTCACAAATCATATTCTTCTTCTTCATCTACGCAGTACCAGCAGAGACAACCAGTTATCATATACACTCATTCTCCGAAGATTATTCATACCCAGGCTAGAGATTTCATGGCTTTGGTGCAAAAGCTTACGGGATTTTCACCTTCTGATGATAATTATAAAATTAAGCATGGATCACAGAACAAGCAAGCACAAAAATTGTCCCTGATGAAGCAACAGGCTGCTTTGACAGAAGAAAAACAAGACAGCGGTAGCAGAGGAGGAGGAGCAGGAGGAGCTGCTGTTTATTTATCTTCTGTTTCACCTATAACAAAGCCTCCGACGAATCCACGTCTGGCTGATATTCCTCTATTTACCCCGACTGGGACTGATTTCTTCTGCTCCCCTATGTCTTTATTTCCGAATATTAATCCAATCTCGCCATCTGTTTTCGAGTTCATGAAAGGGCTTCCAGAATATTGAGAGGAAACGAAACACTGATCTGGTGTCTTTGCAAATAATTGTGGACTAATGTTTCTGATCTTGTTCATAGCTAATACTAGATAGGGTTTAATTCATTTCTGTATTTTGTTAAATTTTTTTTTTCTTTTGTGGTGGTTTAATTTGTGTATTATTTATGCTAAATTTCATACTCAGGAGCTGCTAGAGATGGAAATGCATATATAATATATTCCATATGAATTTCAAAGTGATTTAATTCATTCTTCGTCCATATATTCCAAAGGGATGATTAATTGATTGATTCATCCATCTCTTCATGGTTGATATGGCCATAATTTAATTTAATTTTGTTTATTTTGTTTTTGAATAATTAATAATCTTCCATTCTATTTATTTCTTCTCTTCTAATTTCTTTAGTTAGACTTTTAATTAATTTCTTGAGATTGGCACAAATCTATAAGAGCAGATACTTTTAACTTATTCAATGATCAAGAAAACTCCGGTCGTGGCTTATGAGAAGATGACGATGATGATGATCATCATAATAATAATATCAGTTTCCCCCTCTTCTTTACCCCTTCTGCCTTTGACCTTTGGATAAACTGGTGAAACACAACTATCTACAATATCAGAGCTGTCCAAGAAATCAACTAAAATTTTATGTTTGGGCAAAAACAGTCTATTATTCTTATAATTTCAGTAGTTTTTAATGATTTTGCACTATTATTCTTGTAATTTCAATAGCTTTTAGTGATGCTTTGAATAAAGTTCTCTCATTGTTATGTTATGTAAGATTATTATATTGATTTGAATTTGAATGCCTTTTTCGTATTTAAGATTACTATTCTATTTTTTTTCTTAAATGAGATAAATTTTCACTAATATATGTAAAAGTCAAATTCATATATTTGATAATTAAGTTACTTGTTAGTTTAAAGTGATTATATTTATTAGAATAATATTTAAATTAAAAATTATTTATTTTATTTTAAATTTAAGATACATCTCATTTCTTACGAGTCAACGTCTATTAGAATGATACTTTATTATTATATCGAAAAATTATAAATTTATTTTAACATTTAATCTAAAATAATTCAATTTTATTTTTATTTAACACATTGTGTGACACATGTTAATATATGATGAACTAAAATGTATTGTGTTTGAGGGTAAACAATAGCACAAACTTCCCTAAAGACAAACAAGGAGTTCTTGGTGGAGGGGACTAAAATGACATCAATAAAATAATAAGTAGTAAGGAATAAACTCCCAATAAACCAAATATCTGAATAATCAACATACTGTTTGCATTTTCAGTCCTGTTTTAGATCATAATTCATGACTACAAACTCTAGAATATGGGTTTTGAAAATTGAAATCCTCAGCCAGGAGACCACATTGGATGCTGATAAAAGTAGAAACAACTCTTAAATTTTCTCCAATATAAAGCAGTACTACTTGTAAAGGCTCAGATTTTCTTTTGATAACAGTATATAAACAAATTAAAGGACAAATTTTAATTCAATTCTCGCTAAATCTCTCTTATCAACGCAGAAAGTTTTTTAAGAAAAAGGTCTACAAATAAAGATATTCGTATTTGCATTCACTTTCTTCTTTCTTGGAGGCCGAGGGATTAGGAGAACTGGGCCGTACACCTGAACCAACATTCACGGACTACAAGGCCACAATAATTAGGCCCAAGACATAATAATATCATAAGTTCCATTTCTTACTCCCTTAAATTTTTTTTTTTTTAAAAAAAGAATAACCTTGATTAAGAAACAACATAAACAAAAATGTAATGAAAAATATCTTTGATATATATAATATAAATCTATTTCTTAATCAAACACCTCAATACTAACTGTGTTCCACCACTAATTGTTGCCTCATATATAATTTAATTAATTATTAATTACTTATTATAATAATATAGTTTTTCCATAATTGTAGAGTTTTACAACTCACAAAGCTATATCACTTATAGTTTGATTTTTTTCATATATATAATAATTTCAATGGTTGGGAATGTTTGACGTTTGGTTTGGTGTGCTGGCAATCATTAATTAGATCCAAATTTAATTAATTAATTAATTTAATTTCCTCTTTATCCTCAATCTCATTGAGTGCAACAACTGCTATTCTTATTTGTTTAAGAAACATATTGGCTGTTAATATTCATTTACAAGGCAAGCAGTACTTACTTATCTCCTTACGTATCTTCAGCAACTTATATATATAACCCTCTAATCATTGAAGCTTTGGGATTTCATAATTTCATTTTAGTATCCGATTCTTGCCAACTGCCATCTAAATTTAATCCCTTTTTTTTTTTTTTCTAAAAAAGATTGAAATAAATTATCTATTAATAATACATGTTAAAATTTAATTATTTGTAACTCATCTTTGCATTATTCTTGTTGTCTAATGTACCAATATCGTTACTAACTAGAAGTTTTGAAAATTTAACAAAACTCGACAATTTTAATTAAGAATAAATTTTTCCATTTTTCAATGTTAAGTAAGATGTTGTAATCAAATAAATTAATAATTGAGAACCATTCGAAACGATGCGAATATATTTGAATTTGAAAGAAACAAGTTTTGATTCCTTCAATAATACAAGACGTGATGAATTAATTGATGAAGTATTAATTCAGTCTCAATTTCCTGCCTAAAATTTTTGTCTTATATTACTTGTAATAAATTAAATCAAACTCTTTTATGGGTTTGAATTGGAAATCAATATGAAAAGTTTATTTCAAGCTTGAGATTGGTATGTCTCTTATTATTATCAAACACTGTAATATTGTATATGCAAAGTCTCAACTTATATTTGGTGTCAATATTTATTATCAATAATTGAATTGGCCAAGAGATCGAGGGAGAGATTTACTTAGTTTATACTTCAAAGATTGACAATTATTCAAGCCTAATATTCAACGCAAGCTGCGAATACAAATAAATAATTAAAATTATTTACAAATTAATTTTTCATGTTCATCCTTCCACCCTATTTCCTTAATTTGAGTCGAGGAAACAATCCTACGTTATCATAACGGCGTCAGCATCCCACCACGTGTCCACGTCAGTCTCGGTCGGATCATCTAACGGAGTGTTAGCCTTCCGCACATCAACTACCGTTAATGCGTTACTGACGTCATCTATCACGTAAAATTTCTCTGTGCCGCCGGACTGGACCTCGACGACATTTGCTTGTTTCGGTCTCCATTCCGCCAGTATCGTAGGTAGTTTCGAACCGACACGAGTGTCCCAGCCGCTCAGTACCACACGGAAGCCTTCGGTGGCTGCAGAGGAAAATATCACCGCTGGGGATGACGATGATGTGGAAACGAAAGCGGGAATCTCGTCTCTCCGACCGAAAATGGAGGTGATTTTTCGGATTTCTTGATCATTATTAATGTCGTAAATCCTAAACTCGTTTACGGAGCTTTCTTCTATATTTAACCCTAATCCTAAACCTAGATTGTTCCATAGCTTGACGACGCTCTTCCCGCTGGTCAACTCCGACCAAGAAAATAAATCTCCTATGCTTCTTCGACTCCGACGTCGTCTCAGACCCAAACCCAGATCACCTTTTTGCAATTTTTCGTCGATGTGTACATGACCAGAACCTCTCACCCGAAAATCTTCATCCCCATAAAACGATGTCGTTGCAAACTCTTCTTCCGTTTCTTGCTCGTCCAATTCTTCTTCCTCCTCTTCGTCATCTGAAATTGAACAAGACGACTCCGTTTCACTCTCGTACTCGTCGTCTTCATCAACAAGATCCTGTCTTGAAGTTACAGAACGGTAATTCTGTAACCTGATAATCAAAAGCTTTATTTTATTGACTACGGCAGTGACAGAAGCTACGAGGGCAAGAATCAAAGCGCCCCACTTCCATAAATTATAAGTTTGGGAAGCTTTTCCGATCCCACAAACAGATATTTGCGAGAGAAAAGAAGGGTTGTGTAATGAGTTTGTATGGGCTTGGAAATCGATTATTCTATTGACTACTGGAATATCCATGAAAATAAATAACAGAACAGAACAGAACTACAGAATGACTTTTGAATGGAAATGACAAGAAAAAAAGAGAGATATTGTTGATTACATTTTTTCCATGGCGATTTGAGTTGTCCTTATAAAGGCTACTGCGAAAGTAATGTTGGAATAAAGTAATATTTTCGTGTAGGACTAGTAATGTACTGATGTGGCGGATATATACTGTGTATATGGTTAGATCTGAGCCACGTAGGCAAATTTCTCAGGCCTTTTTGTGTTCAACATACATAGATAGAGATGGCTGAGTCAGGAGTTGCTTTGGACGGTTCAGAAATTTGTATAAACATTGGAGTTACTAAATTTTACCATTTATCATAGATAAAAGCATACGGAGTTCATTTGTAGAAAATGAGTACGCACATATTATATTATCGGCATGATAAAAAAAATAGACTTCAATTTTATCTCAATCTCGCAACTCTTAATTTTTGTTTGATATGAAACTGTTATAATTTTAAAATTATAATTATTATAAAATATTAAATGTCCCAAGTTATTATCTTTTAAACTTTTTAATAAAATATTTATTTTTCATATGACGCTTTTAAAGCATAATGCTTTTGAAATATAATAAAAATACAATAATTTTAAATTAATTTATGTATGTGTTATGATGATTAAAGTTTGATTTTATACTAATAATTTTATTGTTGAAACACTATTAAAGATTCGTTTTATACAAAAAGAGAAACTATATTTGTTTTTATAAAAGTAATTTGATCATTTAAATAGTGCTAGGGACTCATTTTATATGAGCAGAGAAAGTATGTCTTTATTTAAAAATATATACAAATTTAGACCCCTGGACATTATTATCATGTTATTATTATTTGTTTTGTTTCATTAATTATAAAGTGGGGTCCATGATGAGTCATATGATCAGAGGAAAACTAATTCTTGTACGCTAATTTATTTGCAGTTTCGTGAGCGACGATTAACACCACTAGACTCCGTACACGCGGTGACGGATGATTGCTTGTAAGATCGCGAATCTAAATTATGTTTTAGGAGTTAATAACATCGAGATCCCTATATATTCATATTTCACAATTATGAACATATTTTGTCTATTAATATCAAATAAATCCGTTAATAACTATTAAATAACTAAAATACCATTCATTGTTAAAGTCACATACTAATAAAGATGTAAATCATTTTATGCCGGTAAAGAAAACTTTAGCTTGATGTCCAATTCATATTGTACTAAATTTTTAAATAAATAACTCGACAAAATTTAGGAGTACATTAATTTTGCATCATCATATTATATTGCGTCTATACTTAATTCACCACAACCCTTTTCTATTGTACCAAAATTTTAAATAAATGACTTGATAAAATTTAAGAGCACATTAATTTTGCATTGTATCGTGTTGTGTTTGTGTTTAATTCACTACAAACCCATCCTAGTCCAAGTACAAAATAAAAGACAGACAAGTCCAACTTGACTCCAACTCTAGTTAGATCATACCAAAAAAGGTACTTATTATCCTATTATGAAGTAATTTGCAATCTATGTACTAAATCATGGGTGTTTGTTTACATGTTATACCATTATTCTTTGTACTTGAACTATGAGCTTAACATTTTTTCATCGAGATTCTTATATCATGTTGACTTATTACTTGTTTTTATCTCAAATAAATAATTTTAAAAATTATAAAAAGTTTATTATTTAAATTAATGCATGTCAATTCAATATTCACACTATTTGAGTTTTATTTTAAAATAAATAATATTACTAATTATTTTTCATATCATACTTGAGTCGAGCGTGATAGCTTAATTTATTTTACACCTCTACTTTCTCTATGCCCATCAAAATTCAATATTATAAATATGGGTAATAACTTGATCATCTAGCATAAACGGAACGATTGTATATACCTTCATTTATGATAATAAAAAAGTTATGGACTTGGATGTTATTACTTCATTTCTAGTCTTCTAGAGATTCCACGATTGTGGCGTGGATTTGGCTGCATTTCTCCCATTTTTGTTGTCCACATCGGTATACATCATCAGAATAATGAGAATTTCAAAAAGTCAAGTGGCCCGAAAATAAGATAATCTAATTGGACAGAACACAACGACTGCGGGGAGGTGGGAACCACATTTTTTTTTTAAAAAAATTATATCATTAATTTTTTTCTTACGGGTAAAATAATAAAAAAAATACTTACAAGTTTCCGGGTTTTTTTTTCTCCGATAAGTATTATAGTGTTATTTTTTTATCTAATTATTATTTTTATAAAATATGACCTAATAAATTCAATCAATATCAATAATATATGTTCGGAACTTCAAAAAAAAAAAAAAAAGGAAAATTCTCTTATTTCAACTCATTTGACATTCCTATTGATTTAAATATTTTATAATAAAAATGTTATTTTTATTTTTAAATTTAAATATTTTAGTTAAATTATTGAATGACTATAATACTTTATATTATAAAAAATTTTAATTTATAAAAGTTTTTAAAAAATACTTATGAATATAAAATTATAAATTAAATTTTTTTATAGTATAAAGTATTATAGTCATTTAATAATTAAATAAAATATTTAAATTATTTTTATTTAATTTTTAAGAATATTTTTTTATAAATTTAATTATAAAATAAAAATAAATTTATAAATTTTTATAAATATAAAATAAAAATATTTTAAATTCAATCTTTAAAATTAAATTATAAATTATTATAAAATAAAAAATTAATATATAAGTTATAAGTTTGTATTTATATTTAAATTTAATTACAATTTTTATTCTTGTTTTATAATTTAAAAATTTTAATTAAATTATTGAAAAACTATAATATATTTTAAATTTTATATTTATATTTTTTATAAATATGAAATACAAATATTTTAAATTTAATTTTTAATATATATATATATATATATATTATAAATTTAAATATTAAAATAATAAATTAAATTTAAATATTTTTTAATAAATAAAATAATTATTTTAATTTAAGAATTTATAAAATAAAAATCAAAAATTCATATGATAAAACAAAAAACTTATATAATAAAAATATGCATTTTGTCTTTTCATAAAAAGATTGTTTGTCATTTTAAAAGGTTATAAGAGATTTTCTTTTATAAAAATACTTATAAGAAGATATTTATCGTTATAAAAATTTATAAGAGAGAATTTATCGTTCCCCTTAAGCTAAATTTGAAACAAACCATAATCCATTGACGTTAAATACAAACTTACAACAATAATTTCACGTTTTACGTTTCCTTTGACTGAATTCATTCTTACAAAATTAATGTAATTAATTAATTGATAACACGATTCTCGTGGGAAATTTCTTTGTTCAAGTCTTAATTTGTTTCGTTCACAAATATAAATATTAAAGTTTGAACGGTCTCCAAAATTCTATCCAACAAGTTGGACTTTGAATGAGAAGCATGTGGATGAAATATTTAAAAACCATAAGTAATAAATAATAATATATCGTCACAAAAATGTTAAAAAAATTGTTGCAATTACTTACTTGTTAGGTACAACTTTAATATATGATATTGGGTATTGTTAAATTCAAAAAATTAAATTGTTAGATAATAACATTTAAAGATAAATTTTAACAGGCTCTTGTATAAATATATGATTCGATTTCATAACAATGTAGATTCTAAAAAACAAAAAATTCAAAATATACAAATTAACAAATATTATAATTTTTTAATATGTATATTTCTATTTCTAATTTTTGTGGTGCTTAAATTAAATTATCGAAAAGGGTCTTAATTAATTATTATTATTATTATTTACTTAAGAGATAAATACACTGTATTAATAGCTAATTTCACATCCATATGAAGATCATAAAAGGTATCATAAATTTTTAATCACTTGGTTTGTTGCCGTCTTAGCAAATCACAATCAATATTGACTTTGTTTATATAAGAATATTAATCAGTAGTGTTTAATGTAATTTAAATAATATAAATTAATTAACTAGAAACGTAACTTTTTTAATGTCATCATTTGAAGAGTCAGTGTGTTATCTCATCCATTATTATCAATCATGCCTGAAAAAAGTTAAGAAAAATAATAATAAACAAATATAGAAAAGTGGGTTCCATTTTTTGATTCGTATTATACAGGATATTAATTAATTAATGAGCTAGGGATAATTAATTAACTAGGTTTAATTTTAATCCAAGGGTTTTCTATCGAATATATCAACTTCAACTAGATAGGCAATTATATATCTTACGCATGTGTATTATTATTAATTATCTTTATAATTAGCTTTGGACTAACTACATATATATATTAATTAATTATAATCCATAATTAACTCAATGTTATTCCAAGTTTTGCTAAGCGTGAGAGCTCATCTTCTTCAATGATGTAAGTGCACGGTGTGACATATAAAATTTTATGCGTTTTGCAATAAAAAATCTTGCTATAGTATAGTTAGGGTTTGATTATATTTGAAGCTTCTCTCTCTATTATATATTTTAACATATTTAATTTAACAAAAAATATAATTTATAAATTATTTTTAAAATTTAATCTTCTATGAGAGGAAGTAGGTGTTACATAGGTCTGTTTGGGTGACATTTTTTTAAAATTTCAAAACGGTCTTCCAATCCCATGATAAGGGAAGAATTCAAATTCTCAGAGGATGGAAATCAAGTCCACAATTATTTTGTGGGCTAATATGGGTGATAGCGTCCATATATTTAAATAATGTGTTTTGTTTTGTTTTCTTTTTTTAAATATGCATGTAAACTCGCACAAATTGATGAGGTAATATTATTGTTACACATTAAATTTTTTTTTTTTTTTATATAATATTGCCTTGGAAAATTTCATAAATTTAATTTGTATAATCGAAGGATTGAGTGCAAACATCTCTTTGAAGCATAACATTAGCTTGTTCTATAAAGAATACAAGTGAATGGTCTTCAGCAATTTCCTTTCTATAGATTTGAAATAACTTGTCATTGACTTCTAACTTTTACGGATGACTTGTCGTTTCTTCAACAACTTTCAGGATTTCATCCCAAAAGCATGCCTTTTAAGCAAAAAAGCCAATGAATTCCTTCAAATAAACATTTTTCCGTTTACTTCATATACAAATTCTTCCCTCATTACACGTTTGGTATATGCTTTCCTTCTATGATCCCAAGAACGTCACAATCAATTTTTTCCCCGGCAAATCAGTTTTCACTTTGAGTTTTCTTTCCATTCCAAGCACGTTGCCAAGGACACATGAATTTATCCTGGTATAGTATGAAAACAGATTTGTCGATATCAAAAATGTACAGGATCTCTTTATTATGCTAGCATAGTTGTAGTAACAGACAAAATTTGAGTCGTTCATTTCGTTCAGTTCACACCAGCTCATATCGTCCAAAACGTTTCACTTTCTTTGATTCATTCCTTTTGTTGTGATTGCATAGGCCAGTTATAAGCAAACAAGAGAAAACCCAGAAGAGAGAAACAGGCACCGATCTGGGTAGAGATCCACAATTGATAATGGAGAGTTTCAAGGTTCCTCAAATTTTGGTTTTAGTCTCACTTATACTTCTGTTTCCAGGGATTCATTGCTGGGGAACTGATGGACATCTCACAGTCTGTAGAATTGCTCAGGTTTTATATTCTGTACACTGTTTACTCTTTTCTTCTGTGTTCTTTGTTTTAATTGTTTTTGTTGTGATTTTAGTCTCGATTGAGTGAAGCAGCAGCAGATGCTGTGAAAAGTTTGCTACCGGAATCTGCAGAAAATGATTTGGGAAGTGTCTGCTCTTGGGCAGATCAAGTCAAGTTTCGTTACCATTGGTCATCTGCCCTACATTACATTGACACTCCTGATAATCTCTGCAGCTATCAGTACAACAGTAAGTCTAATGATATTAACATGCTGATACGATATCAAGTTTAACTATCGCTCACTTTTGACATTTTCAATCTACAGGGGATTGCAAAGATGCAGATGGAGTAAAAGGAAGATGTGTTGCTGGAGCTATTAACAATTACACCGCACAGCTTCTCGGCTATAACTCTGCTTCCTTTCAAGCTGAATGTAAAATCGTGTCACCCAGTCTTTTGTTTGCAATTTCTTTTCTTCTTGCTTCGAATTCCTAAATTTTTGTTTCTGGAATTGACTATCAGATAATCTCACAGAAGCACTTCTCTTCCTTTCTCATTTTATGGGAGACATTCATCAGGTAAGAAAAATTGAGAACACAAAGTTTAGCTGCAATTTTTTAATTTATTATCAAGCAAACTTTCGTAAAATTGCAGCCGCTACATGTTGGATTTACTTCAGACAGAGGAGGCAATACAATTGATGTCCATTGGTACACCAGGAAACAAGTTCTTCACCATGTGAGTTAAAACTAATTGCTAATAGTATTAAGGAAGCTTGTTACTATGTAAACTCTTAGCTCTAAATTTTTTAAGCATACAGGTTTGGGACGACAACATAATTGAGACAGCTGAAGAAAGGATCTACCGTTCAAATGTTGATGACTTGATTGATGCTATACAAAAAAACATTACGGTATCTTGCTTGGAAAATTTTTCACCAGATGAAAATTTCTTTTCAACGATTGAATTATTTAGTTCATTTTCATCCATCCTGGTTTATTTTCCCGTTCGTTTTTTCTTCCATAATAATGCAAATAACAGACAGAATGGCCAGATCTAGTCAAAAGATGGGAGACTTGCAGTGCGAACAAGATAACGTGCCCCGATATGTATATTTCTGCCTCCAAAAATTTGAGCGTAGGCCAAATGGATGCTGAATTCTATATAATTGACATTGGGTATTTCTGCAGATACGCATCTGAAGGAATTAAAGCAGCCTGTGACTGGGCATATAAAGGAGTAAAAGAAGGATCAACACTCGAAGGTAAGCAATAAATAATTCAGAGATTGTTAAAAATTTTCATAATTCTATTCTCTGAATATGAAATATAACTTGGAAAGAGCTTGCAGATGAATATTTCTACTCCCGTTTACCAATTGTAACACTGCGGTTAGCTCAAGGTGGAGTTCGGCTAGCAGCTACTCTTAATCGTATTTTCGGATGAAAAAGTATTTGCACATATCCTCAAGCTTGAAGCTTGAAGATGTGGAAAATGTCAATCCTTCAATGATGTCAGCATTATGTTTGTGGACCTATTATTTTATCACTCTTAGCATTCACTGTAACATAACTTAGAAACCTGCAATCCAAGCTATTACATCTGAATCTTATCGGAAAACATTTTAACAGATTGCATGAAACAGAAACATAGAGATCAGTCCTAATTTCGGTTATCTTACTCTTTGTTTCCTGATGGTTTCTTAACTATTAGTACACGACATTTAGCATTCTGCACGCAGTAACTGCTTAAGCTCCCGATTAAAGCCTTACAGGAACATGTTATTGTCAGGATTCACTCATTTCATTACCATACTAAACCAGAAAACATTCGAAATTGTGAGAGAAAGAACTCACCTCTTGACTCTTACAAGGCCATGTTCACCTAAAATAAGAATGATATTGAGTTTCTGCACTGCGCTGCATGCCTATGGCAGTTTTATGATCCCCTACCTCCGTAACCACCTCTGCCTTTACCTGTATAAGAAAAAACAGTAACGAAGTCAGCAAAATCATGAACAGCATTATAAATCTATACAAAACCATGTAAATACAAGGATTTAGCCATACCCCACAACCGGTACAAATGTCCTTTGCTTTCTCTAGTAAAGCCAATGTAAGATTCCTATCATTTTCTTGCACAGAGTTAACAAAATCTTGATCTGTGATACACAAATAATAAATAACTTCTAAAAAAGAATATATATGTGTATGTAGTAAGATAAAACAGGTCGAGTATAAAGAATTAACTGCTAATAACAGGGCAGTAAATGCGAGCAGAACTAAGAGGAGCTGCAAAAGTGTAGCTGTACTTTGTCGGCGGTTGTGCCATGAAAATGATATGTGCAAACTTGTAAACTGAATCTTGGAAATTAGGGCATTATGACTGTACTCGCTCTCATCAATGGCTACCATCACTTTTCTTTCACTTTCTCCATCAGATTCTCTGGCTTCTCCAACATCTGCCATTTTTTATGGTTTATAGAACGAAGGCACAGACAAATGGTTGTGGCAGCCAAATTTTTGTAATGAACAATTGGGTTCTGAGTTCACTGCTATGTTGAAGGTATTTTGAAAACTGGAGGTTTTCAAGTCAAAACTGTCAGTCAAACTATGATGTGGTCCACTGTTGTGTATAATTGTTCTCTTATACCCCATGCTTGGCGCAGATCTCCTTTGCTTTTTCCAGAAGAGCTCCACCTATCTTCTTTTGATTTTCTTGCATCGTTGTAATCAAGTCTGGTGCTGACAGATTCGAAATTGGCACTATCAAACATTTGATTGCAACAAATTTTCTCACTCAATTTCCATAAATTTTCTATCCTCCTCCCCCATAAATTTTCTATTTTCTATGGGAATCAACATTCCAAGGCAATGGCAGGTGTAAAGATTTGAACTAAGAATTATACCTTGTTTGGTTACTAAGAAAAATGAAAGAAAATTCTGCAATTTGGGGAGAAAATGAAGTCGAATCATATTTCTGTTTTTAATCTGCTTTCCATGCCCCCAAAGCAATGTAACAACCTAGAAATATATACACACTGATAGATACTTCTATACTTTGACTCATACAAACAAAAACAAATTACTACCAATAGAATGTTGACATGTCATTAAATTTAATTACAACTTTGACTAACAATCTTAACTAACAGCAAGTTTTAAACTCTGCAACTTCAAACTTGATTCCAAGCAATCATCTTACCTCTATCATCTTTCTGTAGCTTTCAGCTTCAACTTCAGCTTTCTGTGACACTCTTCAATCTTCATCATCTTTTCGTGTATAGATAACTCGTGTTTGCAATCTTGCTGCAGACTTCCTTTTCCTTCTCATCCCCCTTCGAGCTGAACTGTCCAGGAAAGACATTGAGCTTGATTCTAAACAAACTGAACATTGTAAATGCAAGAGGCTTGGTAAGAGAATCCGCAAGTTGATCCTCAGATGGCATATATCTAACTTCAATGGCCTGGGATAAAACTGTCTTATAAAATGTACATCCAATTCAATATGCTTAGTTTGAGAACGAAAAAATGGACTTTTGGCTAGAGAAATGGCACTGATATTGTCACACCAGAGACCTGGAGTTGTGGAGAGAGATATTTGCAGTTCACCAAGCAAAGACCGAATCCACAAGACATCAGAAGTTGCAGAAACTAAGGCCCTATACTCAGTGTCTGTGCTTGATCTGGAAACCACTTGCAGCTTCTTTCAACTCCAAGACACCAGATTGGGACCAAGAAAAACACAATAAGCACCAACAGATTTTCTGTCATCCAGATCATCACTAAAAACATTGAGTTCCATACTACCTTGAGCAAAAAATTGAAGACCAAAGTGAGCAGTGCCTTTGAGATATCTCAGTAATATCTCAGTACACTTTTACAAGCAAACCAATGCATATCAGAAGGAGAGGCTAAGAACTGGCTAAGCTTGTTAACGGCAATTGAAATATCAGGTCTAGTCAAGGTAACATATTGAAGTCCCCCAATAATGCTCCGATATAAGGTTGGATCAGAAAACAAATTGCCATCAGTTCTCGTCAACTTCAGATTAGCTACCATAGGAGTATCGCATGGAGAACCACCAGCCATATTCGCCCTTTGCAACAACTCAAGGATATATCTATGCTGTGAGAGATGAAGACCAGAAGATGAAGGATGAACTTCAATATTGAGGAAACAATTGAGTTCACCACCAAAAGTAGTATCTAGCTGAGAAATGAATGCATTAAGTAATGAAGAATCTGGTCCTATCACAAGAATATCATCAACATAAATTAACACCAAAATGGCAGCAGAAGATACTCTCATGTAAAAAAGAGAAGTGTCAACCCTTGAGTTAATGAAACCCAATTCAGTAATGCACCTCTTAGTTTATCAAACCAAGCTCTAGGAGCCTTTTTAAGGCCATATAGTGCCTTTTGCAGCTTGCGCACAGCAGTAGGAAAGTTGGAATCCACAAAACCATCTGGTTGCAACATAAACAGTCTCTTTAAGATCACCATTCGAGAAGCCATTTTTAATATCAAGCTGTCTAATACACTAATTTTTCATGACAGCAAGACTAAGAATAATCCAAATTATGGCTGATTTTATGACTGGACTAAATGTCTCAGAGAAATCAACACCGGATGTTTGATGAAACCCTTTAGCAACCAATCGAGCTTTATACTTTGAAATTGAACCATGTGGATTAAATTTTGTTCTGAATGCCCATTTGCATCTAATTATCTTTTGATTAGAGCAAGAGAGAGCAAGAGAGAGCAAGAGACAGAGTTCTATTTTTGATCAGGGCAGCAAACTCATCTTTCATAGCATGATGTCACTTAGGGTCCTGTAAAGCTTCCTTAACATTTCTAGGTTGATAGTAGTATGACTCAGATAAGCTTTAGGTTTATGTATACCTTCTTTTGATCTGGTAATCATGGAGTGTACATTGGTTGTTGGCAAAATATGAGATGAGGTGTAGTATTAGCAGGTGGAGAACAGAGAACAGAAGAAACTGTTGTTGGCAATGAGGTTGCTGATAAAGAAGAGTTGGAGCAAGGATTAGGATCTTGTTGCTGTTGCTGAGAAGAGTTGACAGAGACAGAAGTTGGTGTAAGAGTAACAGAAATTTGTAGAGGAAGAACAGATCGATAATTGCTAGATGAAGAAGAAATAGAACTAGGAAATAGATCAGAATATGGAAAACAAGTTTTATCAAAGTCAACACTTCTGGCTATGAAAATTCTTCCAGATGAACTCGGACACTTATAACCTTTATGCATAGGATTATATCCCAAAAATACACATTGTATAGTATGATAATCAAACTTATTTTTGTTATAAGGTCTAGTAAATGGATAGCAAGCACGCCCAAGCACCTTAAGGAAAGAAAAATCAGGTTCATGACCAAAAGGTTTGAAGCATGGCGTTTGATAATCAAATATAACAGTAGGTAATCTATTGATTATATAGACTGCAATGTGAAAGGCATCCCATCAATAAGAAAAAGGTAAAGAAGCTTGGTAAAGCAAGGTTAATCCCATCTCTGAAAAATGTCTATGCTTCTCTGCAACTCCATTTTGATGATGTGGATATGGACAACTATATCTATAGAGTATCCCTTGTTCTTTAATATAAGGTACAAAGGCTAGAAACTCACCTCCACCATCTGAATGAAGACTCTTGATACTCTTACTTAATTTTTTTTTCTATTTGTAGCTTGAATACTTTAAAAATAGCAAGAGCCTCAGACTTTGTTTTCAGGTGAAAAATCCATGTGTAGCTAGTGAAATTGTCAACAAAACTCATATAATATCTAAAACCAGCCACTGATGTAGTAGGCGAGGACCACACAAGTCTACATGCAACAGTTTTAAAGGATTAGAGGTCTTTATAGAAGTAGAGGGGAAGTGTTGTCTATGAAACCTTCCATGTTAACAAGCAACACAAAATTTTGGAAGCTGATCTTTATTGAGAACAGAAAGTTTATTACACAATAATAGAATGCATTTTAGAACAGAATATCTTGGATGATCAAACCTCTGATGAAACATGTCAAGGACTATTTGATTGGTTGAATTACTTTCAAGATGAGACATAAGAGTGTTAGAAACAGAAATTGTACTAATTTCGTTACACTTTATTGGAAACTCAGACAACATAGAACAAGGTTTTCTGTAATAGAAGACTGATTACTGAGTTTGGTATTCAAAAAGGATGAACCAAGCTTGAGTTTGTATAATCCACTGTCAGCCACTCCCAACAACTGCATCAAACCTGTCACATTTTCCTTGAGAAAACAACAATCCTTAGTGAACTCAACAGTATCATTATTATCAGAGGTTAATTTGGAGATGCTAATGAGGTACACATATTACAATTTGTAATACCAGAGTACGATCAGAAAATTCATTGGAAAAACTCTTAAGAGAAAGAGTTATTGTACCTGTGTCAGTAATTTTCAATTGTTGCCCGTTCCCAACAACTAGATTACCATTTCTTCTTAACTCTTTTTGAATGCTCATGTTCTGCAGATTATTTGTTATGTATTGTGTAGCTACGCTATCAAGATACCATCCGATACCATCCTTCATCAACATATCCTTAGTCATTTCACTGTCGAGATATAACCTTCTGCGTTAGTCATTTCACTGTCAAGGTACCATCCTTCAACAGCATATCCTTCAGCATTTGCCATGTAGCCTTCTGCATTAGTCATATAGGCTGTTTTTTGCATTTTTTCCATAACCAAAATTCTCTTGTTGATTCTGTTTCATTTGAAATTCTGCATTTTGAAATCCTGGTTGACTATAGACAGGCCTTGAGAATTGATTTTGCTGCATAAAATCTTGTTTTGGCACAAAAATTCTTTATTGAATCTGTGATAACAAACAGCAGCCGTATGTCCCAGCTTGACGCAAATTTTACACAAAGGCTGAGTGTTATTCATACTCCTCCTTCCAGTTACAACATTACCAAATCCAAACCTTCCACTCAGAGGAACACCTCTTCTTATTCCACCTGAATTCATGCCTCCTCTTCCCCTGCCTACTATGTTTCTATTCTGTGCTTAATATGCATTGTAGCTATTCTGAACTTCATTGCTCATTATATTATGTTGTTGTCCCAGTGTTCTTTCAAATGACAATAGATCAGCATAGGCTTCGTGCAAGCTAATTTCATCCTTTCCATTAATATGCACAGAAATTGAATTGTATTCAGTATTCAAACCAGTCAACGGATTAACTATCAAATTCTTTTCTGATACTGGGTCTCCAGCTAAAGCCAACTTATCAGCTACGGTTTTAACTTTCCTAAAATACTCAGAGATGGTCATCGATCTTCTAATCATTCGCAATTGAGTTCTTAATTGCAGAATTCTAGCCTCATTCTTAGAACCAAATTGTTTCCCCAAAGCTGACCACAACTCAAACGAGCTTTTACAATCGACTACCATGCTTAGAATTCTGTCAGAAATCGAAGATTTCAACCAAAATCAGTATTCTCAACAAATTGACCTTCATTTCCAGAAGGAATATACCTTTCGGAATCAGACTTATCACTATTTATCAAATTTTCCAAGCCATTACCATAGATTGGAGGTAATACCTGCGATTTCCAAATGAGATAATTTTCTTCGTCGAGCCTTGTCGGAGGGATGAATGAGAAAGAAAGATTTGCAGTTGATCTTGCTTGATTCAAGTATGAAAGATTCATTCCTGCCATTTTTGTGGCTCTGATACCATGTAAAAATTTGAATTAAGAATTATAGCTTGTTTGTTTAGTAAGAAAACGAAAGAAAATTCTGCAATTAATGTTTTTTATCAGCTTTCGATGCCCCCAAAACAATGAAACCACCTTGCCATATATACTCACTGAGAGATACTTCTATACATTCACTTATACAAACAAAAAAAATCCAATAGGATTTGACATGTCATTAAATTTAAATAACAACATTGACTGACAATCTTAACAGCCAGCAAATTTTGAACTCTGCAACCTCAACCTCGATTCCAAGCAATAGTGTTACTTCTATAATTTTTCTGTGACTTTCATCTTCCAGCTTCGGCTTCAACTTCAGCTTTCTGTGACATTCTTCAATCTTCATCATCTTTCTGTATAGCTGACCTGTGCTTGCAATCTTGCTGCAGACTTCCTTTCCCTTCTCAGGGGGACCCTTTTGATTAAATTCAAAACCTGTCCTGTAAGCTTTATATCTATATCAATCTATATATGTAGGTTATTGAAGATTGTCTAAATTTTCCATTAATCCACGGATGATGGAAATTCTGTATCACAATTTCCTTGGACAGATATAACAAAGCAGATGAGGGAAACTTACGAGCGGCATCAAAAGTTGAAGCATAAACGTAGCTGAAATCAGCAGGTTGAGCACTGAAGATGACGAGATGAGAATTGGAAACTGAATCGCGAAGATTATCAAGAGTCCATTGAAGAGCATAGTAGCTACAATCATTCTCATCTATTGCTTTTTTCACTTTCTTCTTCTTGTCCTCTGCCATACCTTTCAAAAGATCCCCAATCTCTTTGATTTAATTTCCACAAGTTTCTAGCACCAGACCAGCAGAGAGACTGAAAGGTCATATATGTTTTGATTCATGACTCAAGATGATGACGGTGATGGTGGTGATCTTGTTTTTGTCTCAATTAACAATCAAACCAACGACGTGTGGATTGTTTGGATAATAAGGATGCATCGGATATACGAGGAAACCTTGAAGCTGATGAGTATATCCTTGTATGGCAGCGTCGGAAATTAACGAGACTCGAACTATTTCTGAATCTTAAATTCAGCTTTTGTTTTGGTCTCATCCTTGGCTTTCTTGGTTCGGTCTGGGGAAATACTTTGTCGTTTTGTTTTTGAACTTTCGAATCATAATTTTAACCCGTGCAAAATTTTCTAATTATGTGTAAGAGATTATGGTGATTGAGTTAAAACATAACTATCCGTTTGCTTCACCTTTTTCAAATAGAGTTTTTTGGAGTGTACATGTAAAATTTTTATAAAAATATATTAATTATTTAATTGTGATAGATAATTTTAACAAAAATTGCATAAGTATTTTAATAAATAAAGTTTTAGAAATTATGTTATAAAAGAAATAAGATAAAATTTTTAGAATAAAATGAAAAGATAATTTAATTATTTAAAAAAAAAAAAAAAAAAAAAACTATTATTGAAAGTCTGAACTTTGAGTTTCTTTCGGTAGAAGCAAAATTTTCTTTCTTTCTTTCTTTCTTCTTTTTTAAGTTCTCCTTTAATGATAACCAAACAATATAAAAATATTTTACAAGAGCTTTTAACATTAAAAAAATATTTTTGCCCAGCAAAAGGGCCCAACCAAACAGTCAATAACACCTCCTTGTGAATTTGATCCTAGAAATCGAGACAGAAATGTCAAAATGTTTTTAACTATTGTATTTCAATTTAAAACATAGAGAGTAACTTTTATTTAGTATCTAATATCCAACCTTATATGTGAAAGAAAATATTTCATCCTGTAATTGCGAATTTAGAGCTGCAACATCTCATCTCCCAACATTCTCATTTGGTAACCTAAAACATTATCAAAGGTAATTGAAACCAATTTCCCGGATATCATTGAACTCTTTTATAATTGGGTATGTTGCCAGCGAGAGACAAAAGGTGGTATGAAGGCCAGATTTTTTTGCACTGAAAACCATTATCAGGGGAGCTCATCATTCTAATATTTCTCCAAAAAATATTATATGAATCAACCGACACTGAACTAGCGTCATAATCCTACATAGAGGATAAATTTTCTTCACAAAGCTGAGAAAGACAGAGTGAAGTTGACTTGAATCCTTGTTTTTCTTCTGATAATGAGGGTATTTAGCCAAGGATTCTTTTCTTGCATCATAAAATCAATTACTCTTCATGGCGAAGGAATTGAACAAATTTAGATCTCATCTCTGGAGGAATACGAACAGGACGGTAATTTTTGTCAAGCCAAACTGCTGTACCCTTCGCCTCCAAGATAGGCTGCACAAAGAAATTAGAGTACTGAGCATTGTGACATTTCCTGAAAACTATGCATAAGTGAAGTTCGGGATGATGATCACAAACCTCAAGATTTGGCAGCTTAAAGATGAGGTGATCAAAGTATAAGCGAGCAGCTGAGGTGCTGGAGATCCTAACCTTCACAACAAACTTGTCTCCACTCTAACAGATATAAGTCAAATCATTCTAATTAGGAAACCAAGCTCTTTTAACTTTTTGAAGTCTCTGAAAAATTTCAACGTGGCAGGGGGGAGGCTGATGAATTTCAAAGCCAGTGTAGAGGTTAATGAAAATTCTGGTATAATTTAATTTCAACTAGACAAAGAACCAATCAGGAGCATAGCATTAATCATATAGAGAAATAAATTTAACATGCAAATAGACAAAGGAGTTTAGGTTTAGGGGTCACAAGTCCAAATATCAAGACATACTCTCAGGGGTGCTAGGAATTTGAGTGATAACTCTGACAGTGCCAATGCATCGCCCATGCGAGCAACTTTGTCGCAATTGATTCCAATCCTTTCTAAAAGTTCATGACGTCCTGAATAAGATTTCGAAGGACCAATGGTCAATTTAAGTTAAAGCTGTAGATATATACAATCAGTAGATTCTTCACATTTCTAATCATACATTCAGAAGAAAAATGTTTGAACAACTTAAGATTTGAAAGCCATTTCACTAAACACACAAGAGCTTATTTTAGCCAGAAAACAAAGCAGAACAATCTTTAAACGTATTAGTGATTAACTAAAATACCTAGAACCCAGCAGCTACAATACAGTCTGCGCAAACATCAACAAATCAGTCCCGCAGGCTAGAAGTTTAGAGTAAACAAGCTTGAAAAGAGCACATGAGATAAAGTGAAATATGAAAGCACAACCACCATCGGATACAAAACCAATATCAAATCAGAAACTATTCCCAGTCATTCTCCTCAAAATGGAACAGCAAGAATCAAGGAGAGGAAAGCCAATGTGGTTAATCCCACAAACATAACGTACATGGAGTCAATCACGGTAGTAAGCAACATGTAAACTATTAAGAAGACATGACACCATTTTCTTCACGTCAGCTCTCAGTAGTGACTATACAAAATGGTCAGCACAACGAGAGCAGGACAAGTGAGAAATATTAAGGAAACCAAACATGTAAATCAGTTAGTGTGGAATGAATAAAGGGGGAAAGCAAGAAATGGAAAGC
This sequence comes from Trichilia hirta, assembly GCA_035221805.1. NCBI lineage: Eukaryota > Viridiplantae > Streptophyta > Magnoliopsida > Sapindales > Meliaceae > Trichilia > Trichilia hirta. The sequence goes on from JAWDEX010000012.1 coordinate 1,826,533, forward strand.
TCATAAACGAGGAAACCAATTTAAGTATTTTTTTATTTATAATCCAGTATTTTATTTGTGAAGAACAAACTGGAAACCCCAAAATCACTCTAAAGTGTTATATCCAGAAAATCAACCTAAAACTATAGACTTGACTAATGAGTCTTCTAGATTCCAATTCAGATACATTATCCAATTTTTTTAGCAAAGAGTTGGAGCAGGAGGCCTATCTAAAACCTTTAGACGCAATCAAACTTAAACATGACATGTAAATAAGGAATGAATGACCCCGTTATCTCAATAATTACTTTTTTTATTGTCCACTGGCACACTGCTACTCCATTCAAAGTGCATATTACGATGCCTAGGAGAGTATAAACAAGCTCAAACACAAATCTGAACAGTAATAACCAATAATAATACTAATACAAGAATTAGAAACACATAACAAACAATAAGTTCGTCAAATTGACTGCATTGAACAAAATTTAATCAGCAAAATGTTCATACCATGTTGACAATAACTAGCATAAACAGCATTGTTGACAACACCATATTGATCCAACTCGTAATCCCGGACTTTAAGCTCAACATTATAAAACTCACTCATTCTGCAATTCTAAAGATTATAAATTTCTAAACAATATCATATAATTAAAATAAAAATGTAAACTTAAAGTCAGAGCCAATATATCCACAATGGAGGAAAGTACCCTTTGCCTCCTTTGAGGTCAAGGAATGCTGACGGAGTGCTGCTCCTCCCGGTGGCGATCGATCTGAGAACACGTGGCCTCGTCAGCTTGTGGGAACCTGGAAAGGAAGTCGTTGGGGACAGAATCGGAATCTTGACACGTGCTGCAGCCGTGAATGTCCCTTGAGCGGGGTAGACGACAGCCTGCAACATTTCTTCTTTTTCTTCGAGGATGGCGTAGAAACGATGAGGAAATTCTGTCGATAATTTAATAAAATCTGGGCGACAACTTCCATGATGCGTATCCACAGTTCAACTACTTAGCCGATTCTCGTCTGCTACTTCGTGGTCTCATTTTTAACAATTTTTTTTAAAACGTTCTCATTTTTAACATAGGATAATAAATTTAAGAAACATATAACTTATTTTTTGTTATTTGATATAATTTTAAAATAATTATAAATTATAATAAAAATTAAAAAAATTTAATATATAATTGAATCTATTCATTTTTTTTTAAAGATTTGGATAATATAGAAGTAAATAATCCTAGCTAATTAATTATTTTTTTTCAAATAAATATGGTGGTTGAAGCAGTCCATTATTTATTAAAGTTGTCAATATTTGTACTTACGTTATTACCCCTTGCAAAATCCCTAAAAGAAATAAAAAATAGATGAAATTAAGTACGGAATTAATTAGAGCAATTGCTTATTCCCTCTAACTTGTGATCATAGGGAAGTTTTAAGATTTACTGGATATTGTTATAATTCTATTTAATTTTAATAATTTATTATTTGAACATATATTTAGTAAAATATGAATTTTCACTTGAAAAAACGTTTTTATCACTCAACTTCTCGTTCTAAAATTTAACAATTTTATAATTAGTCATATTAGGTATTTTAAATTATATTTTAATTTATATCTTAAGTGATGATGTGATTTTTATTGATTAGATACTAGAAGAAGATAATTAATTATTTAAAAAAATTGTATAATCTATCATTTAATTCATAAAAAATATCCTTTTACTTAAAATATAAATTGAGATAATTAATTGGTATCTATAATATTATTGTTCTATAATATGAATTCTTAAAAATATTAATTTAAATATATGACTTGATCAATGTTTGTGATTCATCATTCATTGCCTAGACAATAGTGTCATGTGATTTTATAAGTTACAATTCATTATAAGAAAAGAAAAAAAAAATGATAATATAAGATTCGTATTGCTAATTAAAAGTATTTTGATCATTTTACTTCGAAAAGTATTTTTTTATTATTTTTAAAATATATATTTGAGTGTTAATGGTAGTTAAATTAACTCGTATTAGTGAATAATAAGTATTCTAAGAAGATTTAAGTGAGATTAGTTGAGTTTGAGAAAAAAATCATTTAAGAAATCATTTGTGCCTGCGAACACTTTATAGTATTTTAGTTATAATAGGAATTAAAGAACTCTAATTTAGATGAATTTTAATGTTTTAGAAAGATATCATAATATATGTTGACTATTTTTATTAATTTAGTTATTTTCTAGTCTAAAGTAACAAATTTTCAAAGCATATTTGATGGTAGTGAGCTTTTGCGCACCCTTTAGTTTTTAGACCGTAATTTTCTATAAAAAAATTTAAATAAAATGATTTTTATATCATTGAAAAGATAAAACAATAATCTACATCTTTTATGTTTAGCATTAGACCTAAATCTTTTATTAAGAGGATTAAAATTAATAAAAAGAATGTCATAATAAAGGCTTTTATAGAGTCAAAGTATCAATATCTTCACACTTGAAAAGCAAAGGTGTCGACATCCTTATCAAAGGTGTCAACACTCAAATTGAAAAGTAACCATTTTGAGAAGGTATTGATACTTAAAATAAAATAGTCGATACTCAGACTAAAAATGTTGACACTCGTACTAAAAGTGTCAATACTTGAACTAAAAAATAGGTATTTTGAGAAAGTATTGGCATTCAGGCCAAAAGTGTTGATACTAAAAAAAAAATATATCAATATTTTTTGATAAAAATTCACATTTTTAATTGTAAAGAACAAGTATCTAACTCAAGAAAAAACCATTTATCCATATCTCATGCTTTGTCATCCATTCTTTTTTTGTTTTTAAGGCTAAACATGTCATTTTCAACCACTTTTATTCATAAATGAAATTAACTGAGTTGATTTTTTCATTTTCTCTTTTTCCTAACTAGATCCTCCCTTTCTTCTCCTATTTTACTGCCTTCTATTTTTTCTTTTATTTCTTCAATTTTTTACCTATTAAACTTTCATTTTTTTAGCAAATTATTAGAATACAACGCCTTCTGTCTCCTACGAATTGTATTTTCAAAAGTGGCTAAGTGACTGGGTAGGAATGAGAGTTAGAGCTTGAAGCTAATTTGGAATTTTTAAAAATCAATAATGTTTACAGTATCCTTAAACTCTAATTAAGTTTTCAATAAGATTTTAATACATTTCAAGTACAAAATTAAAGTATAAATCGAATTATCAACTAAGAATTTACTATACACTTAGGAAATTTGATAATTTAGGCTGATTTCATTGAATTAACTATGAATTTATAATATTAAATTAGATTTTAATGTTCTAAAGTATAGTATAATTTAGTTTCAAATTTTTATAAAACTTAAGTAATAGATACTGTTTTTGATACTATTCATCCAAATAATTTCTATTAGAAAATTGAAGTTTAATAGCTAAATTAAACTAGAATGATAATTATATTGATTTAGTAATGGCTGTGGAGTTTTATTTGTTGAAAATCTAATAAATAGCCAAAATTTAATAAAATCTCGATGGATTAAGCTTGATCAAGAAACTTTAGCCCATTAGGCATAATTACCCATGTAGATTGCATTGGATCCATTGTATATATAGATATAGATGAAATTATTGGTTTATATATAATTTAAGTACAAAAAAATCAAGCAATGATGATACGAGATGCAAGTGTACACCCTTCTTTATTATGAAAGTGAAATCTTTTATATATTTTTTTTATTTTTATCACATTGTTTTAAAGACTTAAATATGTTTTATGCATTAGAGTCCTAGAATTACTTTTAAATAATTTGAGATATTTTAAGTGGCGATGGACATGTAATTATAACAGAGATAAAGAGGAGGTCTCATTGATTTGTAATTTAATTATATATTATGATTTTATTACTTTATAATATTTATAATTTTTTCATGATAATTTTATCATATTTATATGGTTGGTATGATATTTTGATATGATATTATCATGTAAACTTTGATGATATGCATATTTATAATTTTGAATATTGGATTATATGATTTAATTTAGTATATGATGATGAGATTGAGAAAGTCATAGCCATAAAAATGAAAATTGTAACTATAGAATTAAGTAGCTTGAGATAGATCGAAACAGTGACCATCCAAATAAATAGTGCACCGATGGGACCGATATAAAAGAAGTGATGACTTCATTTGTAATAAAATAACATACTAGATGAAAATATAGAAGATAGTCATATCAAAATTCGCAGACTGCTCTAGGCCAACGTCAGTGGTGGACCTAATTTTTATAATAAATTCATGAATTCATTTGTTTTAACATATAAAATAAATTTTTATAAAAGTCTCATTGTTTTAGTTGCATAAAAATTCACCGATTGCTTAAATTTGCTCTTAATTAGAGTAAATGCAGAAAAAAGAAAAAAAGCTAACCCAATGATTTCAATGCATACTAGAATTTTTTATAAAATAAAATGATTTCTACATAAAGTATAAATATTTTCTTGAGATTTATTTTTATAAATGTAATTTATAAATTTTCGTATGATTTGTATCCACTCATATAATATATTCTCGTATATTCATCCTCTCATTTCTCAATTTTCGAAAATTGTGAATAAAAAAGAGTGTTAAATAACAGTGGTGATCACTAGAAGGTTAAAATTGCAGATATAATTTGTACTTTTGACTCACTATTCATTCACTTCGTCCCTGAAAATTTTTAATAGTATGTATTGTGTATTTATTGATAGACTAAAAAGGAACATATTTGAATTATATAATTTGTATTTTTTATCAAATATATTATGTATTTATTTGAAATAATTTAAAAATATTTTAAACTTAATTTATAAAATTTTTTAATATAAAATATTAAAAATTAAAGTATTAAAATTATAAATTAAATTTAATTATTTTTTTTTAAAAAATAACTATTTTAATTGAAAAGTTTATATAATAAAAGTTAGAGACTTATACAATAAAAATTAAAAACTTATATAATAAAAATATGTTTTCTTACTTTTAGTGATAAAATTTTGTCCCTTTTTTAAATTATAAAGAGTATTTATTATAAATACTTTTAATAATAAAATAAGTAACATTTTTAAAAAAATATAAAATATTTATTATAAATTTTTTCATAAAGAATAAATATCATTTTATGACATTATAAGTTATTTATAATTTTAGTCACTGATCAATTTTGTATATTTCTAGATGTCATTGCCAATAATTTGCTGACTTTTGGCACAATCAATGATTATGAAAAATAATCAAACATTAATCAATCACATCAATAATAATTAATGGAGACTATTAATTATATCAAGTAAGAGCCTTCTAATTTTTTAGCACAAAAGTTAAAGAAATTGAAATAAAATTAACATAAGAATACATTGTAGTCAATTTCTAAAATATAATTGATTGATATTTAAGAGTGTACTTTTATTTTTGTATTAAGCAATAATGAATATTTGTATTATGATAATATAAGTAAATGGTAAATTAATCTTCCTTTCAAATTAATTTGAGGTTTAATCCTTGTTAGTTTTTTTTTCCTAAAATTAATTTTTTTTAGGTCCTTTCGTTTATATGAATGATCTTGCTTGATTGATTGATATACCTAATTTGAGAAGATGCTATCATGGCCAGGGGAATGGCTGAGAAAAAGACGAAGAAGAATGATTTACTGGGCTCACAAAATGATACTCAAGGCCCAACAATATATTGATTGAACATTTGCTCCAAGATTATAGTGGTTTTGCAGAGAATTAATTGTCGAAAAATGAGATACACTGGTATGTTATCTTCCATATGAATTCAATAGCTGTATTGTTGATTTTAATTTTGAAAATAAAATTAAAAATATTAAACGATAAATATCAATTTAATTGTTATCCAACCGACTTTGTTTTTTCATTGATATTTAATATTTTATGCTTCCAACAATAATTTGTACCTCAATCGATTGCATTTCTTAAATTCTAATTATTGTATGACAATACATAACTATAGATTTTCTTTTTAATAAAATATTTTGAAGTCAAAATCCAACCCCAACATATTAATATTATATTTCTATATAACCTAAAATCCTGTTGATGCATGGAATAAAATTATTGGTTCCATCCATTTTTTTTCAAAAATTTGGCACCAGTTCAAATTGGCCAAACTAATTATTCTCCAACGTCTAACTCTAGTAGTGTTTGGTTTTGAAGCTGAGTATTATTCTGTGACTGTAGCCATCGTTCCTTCGCAACCCTTAACAATGTATTAGAAGAATCTGCGAATATCGAATTAAATTCTGGAAATTGGATCAACGAGGTCTGGCAGTAGTTAGATTTAATGGCTCATATAGATGCAATGATTATGCATCTGCTTTATCTCAAACACTATTTGTCAACCATGTATTTTTACTTTTATCATCCTAGATATACACACTACTCATTTCAAGTCCTCTCCTCATTGTACATGAAAGGGTTCCCATAATTTAAGATAAAAAGTCGATATATGTGTTTTGTATTGGATACAATAATAGAAATAATTTTTCAATCACAAAAATTGTTTTAGTTACCAAACAATTTTGTGTCTTTCTAATGCCTTTGCTATAATCTGCTGACTTTTTATACACGATGATCATGAAGATTGAAGAGACTAATAAATCAAATACTAATCAACCACGTAAACAATAATTATAGGCAATTAACATTAATCATATCTTCTATAATAATAATAATAATAATTGTTAAATGCCATAAGTAAATATGTAAGGCATACAATATTTTGCAGTTTATAATACATGTATTATATAAATAAATATTTCATTCAAAGAGACCATGTAGAATGGAAGTAAGAAGGCCCTCCGTAACCTTCTCTTACCATCCTCTCCATGTCTTGTGCTTCATATTCATTTATCCCCTACAATAAAATTCAGGTCACAAATTTACTTATTGGATTTACCTTTAATAAAGCATTTTCTTTCACACAAACAAAAAGAAAAATATATTTTTCAAAATTCAAGTATAACATATAAGAAGATATGCAAAGTTGAAGATTTACGGGCATGGTTTTTGTAGCATCGAGCTCTGAGTTGAAGTCATAGTACATGCTTGCTGTGCTGCTGAAAGCTTCATTGAGAGAAACTATAAAAAGAACAAGAACAATAATGGAAAATAAAATTTTTGTTATTCAAAACTTCAATATAAAGAGCTAAGACATGATTTTGATAGATTGGATTTAGGGATTTATGAGCCTTAATTTGATTTTGCAGTGATAGAACATAATTAATAAAATAACATCCAACATCACTGCCATCCGTTGTCTGCGACCTTACGTTCACAAGAACAAAGATAATAACAATATTTTGGAAAAAAAAAAAAAAGAAAAATGACGGCAATTTTTAACGCCAAATAAAAAAGAAGGAAAGAAAAGAAAGAAAGAACTATTACCTTATAGCAACCTGGAACCAAGTCTTGTAAACACTTTAGCCTCTCATTTATTCTCTCCCTTCTTACCTGAGATCAATAACACTGTTTACTGTAAGAACTAAAGCTCCTACTTTAATATATATTTTTTCATATGATTCTTTTCTCTTGCAGATAGTCGTACTTTTAAAGTAATACATC
>JAWDEX010000012.1:1834221-1845075 GCA_035221805.1 Trichilia hirta
TTGCACTGATAGCCAGACTTGACACCATCAGACTATTACTTGTTATTGCTGCACAATAGAACTGGGGATTGTACTAGTTGGACATTAAATTTATATTTTTGAATGGTGTTTTGTAGGAAGAAATTTATATAAAGTAGTCAAAAAGATTTATAAAACAAAGAGAAGAAAATAAAATTTATCCTTTTAAAAAAGTATTTTATGCATTGAAATAAGTTCTTAGAACTTGGTATAGCTGAATTTATAAATATTTGCTGGGTTTAGGATTTGTTAAAAGTCCCTCTGAATCCACACTTTATGTCAAGCATTATAGAGTGAATATTCTAATTATCTCCTTGTATGTTGATGATCATTTTGTTACTAGTAGCAGCAGCACAAATTTCATTGAAAGGTTTAAACAAAAAATGATGGAGGTGTTCGAGACGACAGATCTTGGGTTGATGTCTTATTTTTTGGGGATAGAGATTAAGCAAAATCAAAATGAAGTGTTTATTTGTCAAAAAAAAATATGCGAAGGAGATTCTCAAAAAGTTTCATTTAAAAGAGCCGCAAAATAATGAGCACTCCCATGAATCAAAAGGAACAGTCAAGCAAAAAAGATGGCATTGACAAAGTTGATGAAGCAAGATTTAAAATTTTGTTCGGATGCTTGATGTATCTTACAGCTACAAGACTAGAAATCTTGAATGCTATAAGCACTTTATCTCGATTCATTCAATGTCTGAGTGAATTGCATATGAAGGCAGAAAAAAGAGTTAGCTATATCAAAGGAACTTAGAATTTTGGTATTAATTTTGCAAAGAACAACTAATTCAAACTTATTGCCTTCTTTGACAGCTACTGAAGAGGCTCAATTGATGACATGAGAAGCATTTTGGGTTATTACTCCAGTTTTGGATCAAGGGTTTTTTATGGAGTTTAAAGAAACAGGAGACAGTTGCTCAATCTAAAGTTGAAGTAGAGTTTGTTATTGTGACATTTGCTGTAATTAGGGATTTGGTTAAAGAAGATTTTAAAAGGTCTTGATTTAGAGCAAAAACAAAGAACTAAAGTTTTTCTACACAATCAAACAGCCATCATAATTTCACATAAACCAGTTTTTCATGGAAAAATAAAGCATTTCAACATCAAATTGTTTTTCTTGAGAGAAGTGTGAAAAAATGGAGTTGTGATATTTCTTTACTGTAAAACAGAAGATCAAATTGCAAATGTTTTCACCAAACCTTTGCCTGTCAGCAAGTTCAAATTATTAAGGCAGAAACTAGAAATCTATAATTCCTAATATATGGAGGAATGTTGGACGAGTTGTTTAGGATAGGATCTTAGCATTTGTAGCACATGCTGTTTATCTCTATTTTTGAATGTTTCAACAATTATATTTCTCAGTTTTAGGAAGTAGTTAAGCTGCGATTTTTTCCCGTTTTACTTCATGTCTGAAGTTTAGGATTATGATCCTTAATGTAGTTATTGTTTTTACTGTTTCATTGCTATGATGTTGTAATGTGAAGTTTGAAGTTGAATTCAAATTAGCTATTCCATTATTCTGCATCAGTTTTCATTCCTTTCTTCCGAGTTAGCTTGTTCTTCTGTTTTTAAATTTGAAAAATTACAAAAGGTGGCAATAAAATTGATGTCCATTGGTACAATAGGAAATAAGTTCTTCATCATGTGAGTTTAAACGAATTGCTAACAGTACTAAGCAAGCTTGTCAATATGTAAATTCTACACTAAATTTTACGCTTGCAGGTTTGGGGTAACAACATAATTGAGACAGCAGAAGAAAGGATCTACAATTCAAATGTTGATGACTTGAATGAAGTAATTCAACAAAACATTACGGTATCTTGCTTGGAAATTTTCGCCAGCCGAAAATTTCTTTTCAGTACTTGAATTATTTGTTTCATTTCAATCGATCCTGATTTATTTTCCCTTTTTTCCCCGTAATAATGCAAATAATATACAGAATGGGCAGATCTAGTCGAAAGCTGGGAGACTTGCAGCGCAAACCAGACCGCGTGCTCCGATGTGTATGTTTCTGCTTCCAAAAATCTGAGTCTAGACCAAATGAATGATGAATTATATGTAATTGGAATCGGGTATTTTCTGCAGATATGCATAAGAAGGAATTAAAGCAGCTTGTGACTGGGCATATAAAGGAGTAACTGAAGGATCAACACTAGAAGGTAAGCAAGAAATAATACGGAGATCGTTAAGAATGTTCATCATTCATTTCTCCGACTATCAATATAACATGGAAAGAGCTTGCAGATGAACGTTTCAACTCCCGTTTACCAATAGTAGAACTGCGATTAGCTCAAGGAGGAGTTCGATTAACAGTTACTCTTAATGGTATCTTCAGATGAAAAAGTATTTGCAGAATTTCAGCACTGAAGTTTGATGATGTGGAAAATGTTAATCCTTCAGGATGTCAGCATTTTGTTTACAGAGCTATTACTCCATCGCTTATCGTGTTCACTGTAATTTAACTTAGAAACTTGCAATCCAAGCTATTACATCTGAATATTATCTATCAGAAAACATTTTATTGAAACAGATTTCATCAAGCGGAAACATAGAGATCAGTTTAATTTATGTAGCTTACTCTATGTTTCCTTGTGGTTTCTTCACTACTAGTACAGGACATTTGGCATTCAGCACACAGTAACTGCTTATGCTCCCTATTAAAGCCCTACAGGAACATGCTCATGTCAGGATTCACTCATTTCATTACCAGACTGAATCAGAAAATATTCAAAATTGCGAGAGAAAGAACTCACCTCTTGATTCTTCCAAGGCCATGTTCACCTAATACCAGTAGATTGATGTTGAGTTTCTGAACTGCGCTGCATATGGCAGTTTTAGGATCCCCTACCTCTGTAACCATTTCTGCTTTTACCTTAAATGAAAAAACAGCAACGAAGTCAAAAAATTCATGCATCGATGTTATAAATCTATACAGTACAATGTAAATACAGGATTTCGCCATACCCCACGACCGGTACAAATGTCCTTTGCTTTCTCTAGTAAAGCCAATGTAAGCTTCCTATAATTTTCTTGCGCAGAGTTAACAAAATCTTGGTCTGCGATGCACAAATAATAAATAACTTGTAAAAAATAATATTTATGTGTACATAGTAAGATAAAACAGGTTAAGAGTGTAAAGGCTTAACTGGCAATAACAGGGCAGTAAATGCGAGCGGAACCAAGAGGAGCTGCTAAAGTGTAGCTGTACTTTGTTGGCGGTTGTGCCATGAAAATGATAAGTGGAAACTTGGAAATTGAATCTTTGAGATTGTCAAGAACCCAAATTAGGGCATCATGACTGTACTCACTCTCATCAATAGCTACCATCACTTTTCTTTCACTTCGTCCTTCAGATTCTCCTGCTTCTACAGCATCTGCCATTTTTTATGGTTTATAGTACCGAGGCTAGCCAAATGGTTGTGGAAGGAGATTGTTGTAATGGACATCTGGGTTCTGAGTTCACTGCTCTGTTGAAGGTAGTTGGCAAACTGGGGGGAGTCAAAACTGTCAGTCAAACTATGAAGTGGCTAACCGTTGTGCATATTTGTTCAATATAGTTTGGATAAGCCTTATCAGTTCTGTGCATTTTCAATTATATCGTCTTGGAAATAAAATTCATTAAAGAACTTAAAAAGCTTTGAAATTGGAGCTCTTACCATTACAAGATTAAGAGGTGCTTTGTACTTCACATATTACATTAATAATATTGATGGTTGGCTAATTTGTTGATCAATGAAATTTCTTTTTCTTTGTCAATGATTTTGATTCAAAGAGATTAGGTTTAGTGGCTATGATCTCTTCCAGTTTCTTGCCCTCCCTATTAAGTAAATCCAATAATGGTAGAAGTGAAGGAGCCAGCAAAATCAGTTAGCACACTTAATGACTTAACGAGTGACAGAAGCTCCATCAGTTTAGCTGCATCCATTTTATTTATAAAATTCCAAGCTCCCTATCTCTTCTACAACATTCCAAGCTCTCCATCTCTTATACAACAGCTTCAATCATATGAAACAGTATTTTTACAAAAAAGGATTTTCACTCATGCGGATCCAATTATTAATACTCTGGAACTCAGTTTCTATTCCTTTTAGAACTAGAGCTGAGAATTCAGCTTCAAACAGACACAGAGAAGGCATTCTTCAGATTGATTTCTTCACCACAAGCACGGGGCATTTGGCATTATGCACACAGTAATTGCTAACACTTCCCAGGAAAGCCCTGTCCCAAACAGCATAAATTAGCAATATATGCGGCGTCAAAAGTACACCTAAACAGCAATATCGAAAGCAAACCTAAACAGAGGAAAACTATGAACAGTCTTTTGGGCATGGAGCTGAATACAGCTTAAGATTGTTTCTTAATAAGTTTTATCCAATAGGATAGATAAATCCAGGTACTAGCAAATTGGTAGTAATTTCTACACTGAAGAACGTCAAGAAATTCCAGCCTTGGAAAACCGATCCTAGAATGCAGGAAACCAACGCATATACAGCTCCATGAGATAACAATAGGATCTTCAAATAAGTAGACTAACCTCTGAATGGTTCCACGGTTGTGGCTACCGACAACAAGTAACTCAATGTTTAGTTTCTCCACTGCTGCACATATCACCTCTTTAGGATCCCCAGGTTCCGTTATTGTCTCCGCTTCAATCTGTAATATCAGTTATTTTCATAACCCAAGTATATCAAACCATTTGCTCCATCAACGTAGATGTTGATTATGGGTAATTATATGTGTAACGAACAACGTTAGAGTTCACGCCGTATTCAATTTGCAAAATTTTAGAAAAAGTATCAGAGAAGAGAAAGTTATACCCCATGCTCTGCGCAGATCTCCTTCGCTTTTCCCAGCAGAGCTACGGCCATCTTCTTTTGATTTTCTTGTATCGTTGCAATCAACTCCGGAGCTGACAGATATGAAATTGGCACTATCAAATAGTTGATTGAATAAAATTTAATTCACTCAATTTCCCATATATATAGTTTCGAGAATTTAGATTAATCAACAGATGATGGCAATTCTGTATCACAATTTCCATTGACAGATATGACAAAGCAGAGGAGAGAAACTTACGACCGGTACCAAAAGTGGAAGCATAAACGTAGCCGAAATCAGCGGGTTGAGCCGTGAAGATGACGAGATAAGAATTGGAAACTGTATCGCGAAGATTATCAAGAGCCCATTGAAGAGCATGGTAGCTACAGTCATTCTCGTCTATTGCCACCATCACTTTCTTCTTGTCCTCTGCCATATATTTCAAAAGAACCCCAATATCTCTTCAATTTAATTTCTACTAGTTTTCTAGCACCAGACCAGCAGAGAGACCGAAATGTCAAATGTGTTTTGTTTCATGATTCAAGATGATGATGATGATGATGGTCGTCATCTTGTTTTTGTCTCAATCAACCAACCAACCAACCAACCGTGTGTTGATTAGTCGTATAATACGTATGCATCGGATGTACGAGAAGTCTTGTGGCTGATGCGTGTCAGCGAGGGGATTGCGGAATGAGAAACGCACACGGCTCTAGCCATTTATGAATCTTAAATTCAGCTTTTGTTTTCTTGCTGGGGCAATGCTTTCACGTTTTGTTTTAGAACTTTCAAATTAGAATTCCAACGCTTTATTTTAAAATTTTTTAGTTTTACGTAAGAGATTAGGATGATTGAGAATAATAACATAACTAAGACCTCCTCGTGGTTTTGATCCTAAAACTTGAGATAGAAAAATGTTTTAAATATTGCATTTCAATTCAACATATAGAGACTAATGTGCACACTTCTATTATCTAATATCAATTATCCAACCACATACTTATATTTGACAGCAAAATTTTCATACTGTAACTGCGAATTTAGAGCAGCAACATCTCAGTTTCCAACGTTCTCATTTGGCATCCCAAAACATTATCACCGGCAATTCAAACCAAAAGAAGACCAATTTCCTGATAATGATTAACCTCTGTTATATTTGGCTGTCTATGTTGCAAGAGAGACAAAAAGTGGTATGAAGGCAAGATTTTTTGTAACTGAAAATAATTATCATGGGAGCTCATTATTCCAATATTTCTCCAAAGAAAATTTTATGGATCAACCATCAATGAACTAGTGTGATAATCCTATATAGGGAATAAATTTTCTTCACAAAGCTGAGAAAGACAGAGTGAGGTGACTTGAATCTATATTCTTCTCCCTGTATTTTTTAAGCGAACAACGAGGGTATTTGGCCAAAGACTCTTCATGGAGAAGAAATTGAACAAATTTAGATCTCATCTCTGGTGAAATATGAACAGGACTGTAGTTTTTATCAAGCCAAACTGCTGTACCCTTTGCCTTCAAGATAGTCTGCACAAGGAAATTAGAGTACTGAGCTTTGTTACGTTTCCAGAAAACCATGCATAAGCGAAGTTCAGTAATCAGGATGATGATCACAAACCTCATGATTTGGCAGCTTAAAGATGAAGTGATCAAAGTATAAGTGAGCAATTGAGGTGCCAGAAATCCTAACCTTCACAACAAACTTATCTCCACTCTAAGAGGAAAGTCCCAGAAGAACAGATACAAGTCAGATTATTCTAATTAGGAAACTAAGCTCTTAACTTTTACTAGTCTATGAATAATTTCAACATGCCAGGGGGAGGCTGATGAATTTCAAAGCCAGTGGGGTCATCTATATTTTAGTTCAGTGTAGACGTTAATGAAAATTCTGGTATAATTTAATTCGACGAAGACAAGGAACCAATCGGGAACATAGCATTAATCATATAGAAAAATAAATAAGCATGCAAATAGACAAAGAAGTTTAGTAGTCACAAGTTCAAATATCAAGGCTTACTCTCAGGGGTGCAAGGAATGAGTGATGACTCTGACAGCATCAATGCATCACCCATGCGAGCAACTTTGTCACAATTGATGCTAATCCTTTCCAAAAGTTCATGACGACCTGAATAAGATTTTGAAGGACCAATAGTCAATCTAAGTTAAAGGTGCAGACATATACAATAAGTAGATTCTTCACATTTCTAATCATACATTTAAAAGAAGTTTGAACAAATTAAGATTTGACAGCCATTTCAGAAAACACACAAGAGCTTACTTTAGCCACACAACAAAGCAGAACAATCTTTTTACATAATAAAGATGAACTAAAAAACCTAAAAACCAGCAACTACAATACAGTCCCTGCAGACAACCAGCTTAGAGTAAACAAGCTTCAACAGAGCACATCAGATAAAAGAAATATGCAATCACAATAACTATTTGCAGATGAACCCAATTTTGAAAACAATTATAAATTTCAAATCAGAAATTATTCCCAGCCGTTCTCCTTAAAATTGAACGGCAAGAGTCAGGGAGAGGCAATCCAATGTGGTTAATCCCACAAGCACGAGAAGATACAGAGAGTCAGTCATGGTAGTGAGTAACATGTAAGCTATTGAGAAGACATGACACCATTTTCTTCACTTCAGCTCGAAGACTATACAAAATGACCACCACAATGAAAGCAGGACAAGCGAGTGAGAAAGATAAAGGAAACTGAACGTGTAAATCATTTAGTGCCGAACAAGAGAGTGAAAAGTAAGAAATGGAATGCTGATAAACGAGGAAACCAGTTTAAATACTTTGTTTATACTCAAGATTTTATTTGTGAATAACTAACTAGAAATCCCAAAAATCAAACTAAAGTGTTATATCAAGAAAATCAACCTAAACTAGAGTCAAACTGATGAGTCTTCTAGATTCCAATTCGCACACATTATCTAATAATTTTTGCAAAGAATTGGAGTGGGAAGCTTATCTAAAAACTTTAGCTGCAATCAAACTTAAACATGACATGTAAACAATGAATGAATGACCTCGTTATGCCAATTATAACCTTTTGCAATGTCTACACAGCTCCTCAATTCAAAAGTGCATTTTACCATACCTTGTAGAGCATAAACAAGCTTAAACATATAATCTTAACAGTAATAACCGATAATATTACTAATACAAGAACTAGAAAGACATAACAAACAATAAGCTCATCAAATTGAATGCATTGAACAAAATTTAATCAATAAAATATTCATACCATGCTGACAATAACTAGCATAAACAGCATTGTTGACAACACCATATTGATCCAACTCGTATTCCCGGACTTTAAGCTCAAATTCATAAAACTCGCTCATTCTGCATTTCTAAAGATTATAAAATTTCTAACCGGTACCATATAAAATTGGACGACAGCCTGGAACATTTCTTCTTCTTCTTCGGCGATGGCCTAGAAATGATGAGGAAATTCTGTTGATAATTTAAGAAAATCTGGGATCTGCAGTTCAACTACTTGGCCGATGCTTGCCTGCTGCCTGCTTAGCGCACTCAATTTTCCATTTTCTTTTTTTGATTGATAGAATATTAGAATAAATTAAATATATTGTTGTTGATAGAATTTTAAAATATTTTTTTTTTGTTTTTTTGTTGTATGTCCTAAATTATTTTTATTTTATTCGTAATTTATATATTCTTTCTAAAATAATTATAAATTATAATAAAAACTTTAAATTTAAATTTTAATATATAATTGAATTATTCATTTTTGAAGACTTGGACAATGGAAGTAAATATTTCCAGCCAATTAATTTCTCCACCTAACTAGGGTCGTTAAAGCAGCCAATTATTTCTTAAGTTTTCATCATTACTCCTGTCCCCACGTTATTACAATTAGCATGTTTTAAGATATATTGGATATTGTTATTTAATTTTATTTCGTCTTAATAATTTACTACTTAAAAACATATAATTAGTAAACACCAACTTTACTTGAAAATTGATGAGAGATTGTGAATGTATAGTAAAATATCTTAATCTTGATATTTTGTAGTAATTTTTGTTTGGTTTTTAAGATACTTCAAATTGATTTTATTTATTATTCAAGTTATAGTAAATCAATACTAAAGATTTTTTGAGTGATTTTTAGTGCCTTTCACATTAAATCTCAAAAGTAAATCAAGTTTGAGTATCTCAAAATTGATGAAGAAGGTATTGAAGCAAGCAAAGAAGCTCAAAATGGGAAGAAAACATAGATTAGATGGAGAGCATTGGGCTCCCCCGGCACCAGCTTAGAGCACCACAGTACCCAGAGTGCAATGCAAATTAATTAAAACGAATGATAAAACTATACCAATTTTGGATGAACCAGATAACGAGTTATGTATAGATGAAAACTAGTTTATGAAATATTTTAAGGGTTTGTAAATCAGATATTTATAAAAAGAAATTTATTTTGAATGACCGCTGGGCAAGCGAAATTGAATAATAGAGGCCGCAAAGCTGGGAGGTTAGGCACCCATGTATATGCCTAACTTTGTTTCTTCTAAAGATGAAAATTTTATCCATGCACCTACTTTGTCTTCTCCTCAAGTCTATGTAGAACAATATTTTGAGTCTTCTGGAGGGCATTCAACCGCCAAAAAGACTCTTTAAAAAGGCTATTAAAAATATTAATTCGCAAAATTAGAGAGAGAAGCAAGGCTTTTCAAGAGGAATTTATGAAAGGAGATTAATTGCGTAATAGAAGAAATTATTGAGTGTTTTATTTTATTAATGCCCAAATTTTTCAAAAACAGAAAATTCAGTACATTATATAGATTTACTGTTGCGATTGATATAGAATCTTTTCGAAAACTATCTAAAATTACAGAAAAACGAGTGAGGAGTGAAGTCGAATTCTCGGCAAGTAAATTTCGACATTCAAGTCAGAAAATGGTGCAGGATCAAATGAAAAGAGGAAAAATAAGAGTGTTTGAGTGTTTTACAGATTCAGAAAGCTAAGCTCGAAAAATATTCGTGAGTGCAATCTCTCTCTCAACTGTTGAAAGATGATCTCCCCTAAGAATTCCCTTCTTCAGAAAAAAAAGAAAAAAGGTCCTCTTTCATATATTGCTTTTATCTTTTATAGGGCCTCTGCACGTGTGAGCCTCGGAGAATAGGAGTTTGATTCGACAGGAGTAGGTATGGTGGTTGGATTAATCTTTTCACCATTCTTTCATGTTAGGTCTAGAGTAATCATGAGTACCTGTAATTTGCAGGGCATGGCACATCCTAACGTGGTGAGACACTTGAACAGTTTCTTGAGCAATGTATTTATTGGTCCCATTCAACACTTTCGTTTTTAAAATGGAGAAATTGGGTCGCCTTGGTAATTAAGACAGGTATTGAGATACCGAGACAACCAGAATTGGGTC
Organism: Trichilia hirta; assembly: GCA_035221805.1. Lineage (NCBI taxonomy): Eukaryota > Viridiplantae > Streptophyta > Magnoliopsida > Sapindales > Meliaceae > Trichilia > Trichilia hirta. The sequence continues at coordinate 1,844,475 of JAWDEX010000012.1, forward strand.
AGGCCTCTTACTTTATAACGGCTAGGGTTGGAAAACTTTAGTTGAACAGGTCAGGGATCGATAAAATTTGTCAACATAAATCCCCCAAATTTTTGCAGTCGTAGAGTGAGAGTAGAAATTTAAGTACTTATTTTTGGCTGAGGCGATTTAAATTCTGATCCAGAAGTTATTGTACTTTTAGCCTTTAACGGTCGTTATTAAATGCAACTGCTTCGGTTTCAAAACGTCGTTTCTCGAAAAAACAAGACTTGAATGCGCCATTTCTGTGTAAAGCGCTGTATGGCCACGTGTAGGTATCCTGGCGGTGACTATTGAACAGGTGCGATGTTTAAAGGTACCTTTTCATCGTTACGAAACGTGGCACATCCCTGACCGTACATCTCTCGACTTTTCGGACGCTTGAGTACTGGGCGTCTGCCTATAAATACTCACTGTTTGTCTTTTCTTTTCCTATTTTGTACTTTTGACGCTTTTAATCTTTTATTCACAAGTTATTTGGACCTGATTTTTTTACGGATCCTACTTTCATTTTTTCAGCAAATCCTTGTCTTCAGTTTGTCATCAATCTATTCGATAAGATATTGCTTACTTCATAAATTTT
>JAWDEX010000012.1:1845175-1860671 GCA_035221805.1 Trichilia hirta
GTCTTTACCTTTTGAGAGTTTGCCTCGATGCCACGCTCGCTGATGATGAATTCCAAAAATTTTCTCGATCCGACCCCGAAGGCACATTTCTCCGAATTCAACCTCATGTGATATTTTTTTAAGAGGACAAAGGTTTTTTTTCAGATGCCAGATGTGGTCATATTTTTCTTTAGACTTATTTATCATGTCATCCACATACACCTCCATGGATGAGCCGATGAGAGGCTTAAAACTTGATTAACTAAATGCTAAAAAGTGGCACCCGTATTTTTCAAACTGAATGGCATTACTCGATAGCAATATAACCCTCGATCAATGATGAATGAAGTTTTTTCCTCATTGAGAAGGTGCATAGCCACTTGATTGTACCCAAAGAAAGCATCCATAAAACTTAGGAGTTAATGTCCTGCCGTGACATCTACCAGTTGATCAATCTTGGGTAAAGAGAAGTTATCCTTTGGACACACTTGGTTTAAGTCAATAAAATTAACACACATTCTTCACTTTTTATTCACCTTTCTCACCATGACCACATTAGCTACTCAATCTGGATAACGAACTTTCTTAATAAACCCAGCTTTTAAGAGTTTGTCGACCTATTTGTTAATAGTTTGCCTCCTTTCTTGATTAAATACCCATTTTTTTTGCCTTATAGGTTTACTTGTAGGCCGTAATACTAGCTTATATGTGATAATCTGAGGGTCTATCCCAGGCATATCATGGTGGCTCTATACGAATACGTATTTATTCTGTTGCAAGCATTCTTTCATCATTCGTGTCTCATCGGAGCTGAGGTGTGCGCTGACTCTAACAGTCTTTTGTGGGTCAAAATTATCAATGTTTCTTTTCCTTAACTTTTTTGCAGATTTAATAGTGGGGTCATCCTTAGACGGTGCCCCATTATCTTTTTGTCGACTCACTCTAGCCTGTTCTACTTCGTTGTCATTGGTGTTTTTATTTTTCAGTTCTTGATTTCTTTTGAGAATGCATTGAACGAGTTTGACAGAGGTCGCAAAACATGATTGGACTTTTCTTTGACTTTCTCGTACTATGCCAACTTCATTTCTGACATGAAACTTGAGCTTGAAATAATGAATGCTTTCTACTACTTTAGTGGCCCACAAGAATGATCGACCCAGAATGATAGAATAAGACATCGGCAAGTCTACCATCTGGAACTCGATTATAGTGGTCTTTCAATATAACTTGTCTCCCATGGTCACGGGTAATGACACCTTACCTGGGGGCGTGACAAAGGATTTCTCAAAACCATGTAACGTGGACTCCGAGTCCCTTAGCCTTACATCATCTATTCGTAACGCATCGAGTACATCTTTAAAAATAATATTCGTCGAACTTTTTGTATCAATGAGGATCCGATTGACTTCCTTTCCTTCTATATCCATTGTGACTACCAAGGTATCGTCGTGGGGATAATGCACGCCCACCTCGTCTGCATCGATAAACATTATTAATATCAATGCGATCCTTGACTTTTTTGTCTTTAAACGTTCATGATGTGAAAATCATTACTAGGGGTTGGCAGCGAGTATTTTAAGTAGTTCTTTCTGAAACAGTTCAAACTCTCTGTTAGGGTGGGTCTGTTTGATATCACCATAATTTTGTGTTTCTTAACTCGGTAGGATTTTTTGCCCTCGGGGTTGGTCAGCAGCTGATCCAAGTATCGATTTTTGGCTAAAAGATCAATTTGTTCTTTTAAATAGAAACAGTTATCCGTGCTATGCCCATAATATCCATGGTACTCACAAAATCGATCGTCTGGAATATTAACCCTATCAGACCTGACCAGGGTTGGCTCTTCTACGTAAAGTCCATTGTCTTTTGCGTATCGTAAAGCTTGCGAGAGGGGAACATTCAATTGAATGAAACTTCTTTCACTCGCCTGACCCGTTTAATGCCATTCTTTATTAGGGGTTGGCTTCTTAACTATGTCCTTTTGTCGGTGCGGTCGAATGTGTTTGTCTCTTTTGTCATTTCAATTGGCATGTTCAAGTTTTCTTGAGTCTCTCCTCGAGAAAGATTCTCTATCATTTTGCTCAATCTAGTCCACCCTCTCCTCTTGCTTTCTCAGGAATACCTGGTTCTCAATGTTTATTTCGTCAAAGATCTCCTTTTTAACTGTCTCGAATGTGGTAACAGACCACTTATTAATGGCATACCGTTTTCTCTTCACTCAGAGCCCCCTCCTCAATCCTTTCAGCGCTAGTGGATAATGAAAAGCCCCAAACTATATTACTTCTTCGTGATATCTTGACAAAAAATTTCGTAGGCTCTTAATAGAGCCTTGCTGTAATAGGAGGAGAGTGCTTGCACTGTGGGCAGTTTCTACGACATCTCAGAATTCTTTCACAAAGCTTTGGCCTAATTGTCGAAAGCTCCCAACAGTGCCTTTTGAAAGGCTTTTGAATCACACCCTGGCCTATTCTTCCAATATCAACGGGAACAATCGGCATATTTAAAGCTCATTCATCCCTTGAATATGCATTATTTTCTTGAAGGTGTCGAAATACAGTGTAGAGTCAGTCTTTCCAGAGTAAAGTGCGATTTGTGGCATCTTAAATTTTCTGGGGATAGTCAGTTCTAGTATATTCCTGGTGAAGGGAGAATTATCGTATCTTTCTGTATCAGATTTTTCACCTGCGCTCTTTAGCAGAATCATCCTTGTTCCTCTAATTTCAATTTCATCCAGTATTTTTCTGACACAAGTTTTGATCACTTGCAGATTCGTAGGTCAAACACTATAGTTTTGGGACCTAATCTCACCGAGTTGAGATTGCAGGTCCACCGTGGTACGCTTAGGTCTGGTAAGGATTCTCGAGTCTATTTTAGGGCTGCACAGAGTAGCAAACATCATCAGTTCATTACCATCATGCATTCTTATTTCGTCATGGGCATCTATCTTGCCCTTCCCTTTTTGAAGGTTGGTAAAATGGGCGCTTTTTGCACTAGCTCCCTTAGTTAGGTTCTGGACTTTTCAGCTCCTCTCTCCTGAAAGATAATTGACCATTATCTCTGAAGCTTCTGGCACGATTTGGTGCTTTTCTTCGTGCTCTTGTTGCTGCATCAACGTTCTCAACCTTACCGCTTCTTTTTTTAGCAGCTAGTTTTTTATTCCAGTTTAATAATCTTTCGATTATCAATCTCTTTTACACTCTTCGATTCCGTCGGCCCTCCTTTCATCTGCCAGGACTCACATCCCTCAGTCCTAATAATGGCTTGGCTGGTCGGGCCATCAACAGGTTGAGCTTGTATCTCATTCTCATCTGACGACTCAGTAGTGATCCCTTTTTTGCCAGTGTGAGGAGGATCCCCAGCTTTTTCTTTCCACACTTTCTTAGAAAGTCGACTCCGTGTGTTTCTTGCCATACTTGCATGAAATACCTTCTAAGTTTTCAGTTCAGGCTTTTAGTTTGTTTCTCACAGACAGTGCTAATTGTTGATGCCCAAATTTTTTAGAGACGAAAAATTCAGCACATTACATAGATTTACTGTTGCGATCGACGTAGAACCTCCTTGGGGACTGCCTGAAATCATAAGAAAATGAGCTAAGAATGAAGCCAAATTTTCGACGAGTAAACTCCGATGCTCAAGTCAGGGAATGGTACAGGATCAAATAAAAAGAGAAAAAATATGAGTGTTTGAGTGTTTTATCGACCTGGGAGGCTGGGCTCGAAAAATATTCGTGAGTGCAATCTCTCTCTCAACTGTTGAAAGATGATCTCCCCTAAGAATTCCTTTCTCCAAAAAAGAAAAAAGAAAAAAGGTCATCTTTCATGCATTACTTTCACCTTTTATAGGACCTCTGCACGTGTGAGTATCGAAGAATGGGAGTTTGATTAGACAGGAATAGGTATGGTGGTTAGATCAATCTTTTCACCACTCCTTTACGTTAGGTCTAAAGTAATCATGAGAGTGTCTGTAATTTACAGGGCATAGTATATCCTAACATGGTGAGACGCTTGAACAATTTTTTGAGTAATGTATTTGTTAGTCCTATTCAACACTTCTATATTTAAAATACAGGAATTTGGTCACCTCGATAATTAAGACGGGTACTGAGATACTGAGGCGATCAGAGCTGAATCAGGCCTTTTGCTTTATAACAGCTGGGGTCGAAAAACTTCAATTAAACAGTTTTGGGATTGATAAAAGTTGTCAAACACGTTCTATCTTCAACTTATTTTTATCATATATTATCTAAGAATCATATTTTATTTTGATTTAGTGATATTCTAATTTTGTTTATCTAAGAATTTAAAGTTGTTAAACCATGTTTGTTTAACCAGTTGCAATTTCAAATTAGTGATATTTTTTTTCTTTTATATATTGTGTATTATCATCTATACTTATGTTGAATTGATCACTTAGCACATGATTTGGGTATTTAGTATGAGACTGAGAAGCGATTATTAAATATACCATGGTGAAAACACTACACATTGTTATACGATAGAGATATTTATGAAATATGTATAATTGTGAGCAAGTGCATAATTATTATAAATGTAATAGATTCATTATGCTTAAGAGAAGTTAATAATTATAATTAGCAATTAGTCAGTATTACATTAATTATATTAATTAATTGAATTATAATAATTAGACACAACGAGTTTAACGAAGTCGAGTTTCTAGATGTTTAATTACCTTAAATCCATCTCTTTAGTAAAGTGCTGTTGAGGTGGTTTGTGTAATTGGTGCATTTTAGATTTCAATTGCGTTCTAATTAAATAGCAGAAAATTTTACTAATTTTAATTTTTAAATAAAATTAAAAGTTAATATACTTTGGTAACTAGTGCACTTTAATATATGACGAAGCAATACTCTTTATTTACATTATATTACTTATACTATTAGGTCAATTGCAAGACGGAGTCAGGCCAATTAAAACTAAGTTTTATCTCTCATTCTTCTCGTACTAAAATTTAACAACTCTATCAAACATATCCTTAAAAATCTCAAGTACTATATTTTACCTTAAATATATCAATTGATCAATTTTTGTGATTCATCATCCATGGCCTAGATATTACTTGTGTCCTATCATTGTATAGGTTACAATATTACATTCTTATCATTGTTCAAGAAAGTGATCTCATAATTCATTATAAAATTAAAGTTGATTTATGGTTTTAGTTACCAATTAATTTTACATATTTATAAATGTCATTGCCAATAATCTGCCGACTTTTGGCACAATCAATGATTATGAAGACTAATCAGACATTAATCAATCACATCAATAATAATTAATGGAGAACATTAATTATATCATGGATGCAATTAAAATTTCATACTAAGTTCAAGAGCCTTACAGGTTTGTTTTAATTTTTTTATCACAAAAGTAAAAGAAAATTAAAATAGAATTAGTGTAAACATAAATTTTAGTCAATTCCTAATTTTAAACAAATATGATTGAATGATACAAGATATTCAAGAGTGTGTTTTTATTTTTATATTAAAGTAATAATGTATTTCTTGTATTATGATAATATAATTAATCACAAATTAATCTTCTTTTAAAATTAGTGTGGGATTCGATCCTCTTAACTTTTTGTCCCAAAATTAATTGTAGTGACGTGCTTTAACAATGCGAATGAGATTGTATTATTAATTATATACGTAATTTAAGAGGATGCTATTATTGCTAAGAAAATTGCTGAGAAGAAGGTGAAGAAGAATGATTTTACTGGCCTCACAGATAAGTCCTCCATGCCCGGCCAACAATATAATTATTGAACATTTGTTACATGATTATGGCTACCAACTTTCATTGTTGTTTTGATGGGAATTAATTGTCGAAAAATGAGATAGCTGGTTTGTTATCCTTCATATGATCCCAATAGCGGTATTGTACATTGATTTTAATTTTAAAAATAAAATTAAAATAAAAAATTACATGATAAACATCAATTTTATTAAGATCCACTGACTTTTTTCATTAATTATTAATATTTCATGCTTCCAACGACAATTTGTACCATGATCATGTCATGTCTTAAATTCTAATTATTTTATGATAACATGTAGCAATATATTTTCTTTTTAATAAAATATTTTATAGTCAAAATCCCAACCCCAATAAATTCCATTTATACATAACCTAAAATCTTGTTGATGCATGGAACAAAATAATTGGTTCCATTATTTTTTTTTTTTCAAAAGTTTGGTTGGTTTCGAAATTGGCCAAACTAATTCTCCTACTTGTAACTCTAGTGTTTTGAGCCTGCACATTATTCTGTGACTGTAGATACCTGCCCAACAGAACCCTTTACAATATCATCCAAAGAATCTGCCGAATATCGAATTAAAATTTTGAAATTAGATCAACGAGGAATTCTCCTTGTTTATATGGCGCCCGCATGCATAAGCATTTTGACAATAGCACGAATGGTACACAATCCTACATCTTAGTCTAAACGGGCATCTTCGAAGTTGAGGTAGTGTAGTCTCATAACGACTGTCGTTTCATAGTTATTGAAAAAAATAGAAGTTAAAAATATTAAATATAGTCAACAAAATTGAGTGAATGTCATTAAAAGATAATGTTAGTAAATAAATATATAGTTTTGTTCTTAAAAATTTAAAAAAAAAAAAATTAATAATATTTAGTATATTTTAATAGCTTCCTTTTTTCGCATAAAATTTTAATTTGATGTCATAAAAAAAAATGTAAAAGTTCAAAACATAAAATTTTAATAAAATATAGACAGATAAATAGATAGAGAGACATTTGAGCTTCAATTCTTCATTCTCTTATGGGAAGTCGTTAGATTTAATGGCCGCCCTATTAAATCTTGTCTTCTTTCATCTATAGATGCAATGCACCTACTTTATCTCAACAACCATTTCTCAACCATGTATTTTTACTATGTCTATTATATCATCCAAGATATATATACTGCTCATGTCATGTCCTTTCATCATTATATATGAAAGACTTCCCATAATTTAAGATAAAAAGTTGATATATGTGTTTTTCATTGGATAAAATAATACAAATCCTCAATTTTCCAATCACAAAAATTGTTGCAGTTACCAAACAATTTCGTCGCTTTATAGATGTCCTTGCCTATAATCTGCCGACTTTTTATACACTATGATCGTGAAGATTGAAGAGACATTAATCAATATCACATCAACAATAATTAATGGAGAATTAACATTAATCATATCTTCTATATGGCGAAATAAATACAAGATTATAATATTGATAATACTTATTGTTAAATGCCATGTAAGGTATAAAATATTTTGCGGTTTATAATATATAAATAAATATTTCATTTAAAGAGACCATGTAGAATGGAAGTAAGAAGGCCCTCCATACCCTTCTCTCACCATCCTTGCCATGTTTTGTACTTCATATTCATTTGTCCCCTACAACCAAATTCAGCCCACAAATTTACTTATTAGATTTACCTTCAATAAAAGCATCTTCTTTCATACACACACAAAAGGAAAGTTATATTTTTCAAAATGCAAGATCATATATAACATATCAGAAGATATGCAAAGTTGAAGATTTACAGGCATGATTTCTGTAGCATCCAGCTCTGAGTTTAAGTCACAGTACATGCTCGCTGCTGAAAGCTTCATTGAGAGAAACTATAGGACAAGAACAATAATGGAAGATAAAATTTTTGTTATTCAAAACTTTAATGTAAAGATCTCAGACACGATTAATTAGTTTTATAGATTTGATTTTAGGGGTATACGTACCTCAATTTGGTTTTGCAGTGATCGAACATAATTAATAATGATATCCAACATCACTGCCATTCCCATTGTCTGCTACCTCATATTCACAAGAACAAAAATAATGACAATATTTGGGAATAATAATTAAAAAAAGGGAAGAATTATAGCAATTTTTAAAGATAAAAGAGAGGGTGAGAGAAAAGAGAAAAAGAAGAAAGAAAAGTCCTTACCTTATAGCATCCTGGCACCAGCTCTTGTAAGCATCTTAGCCTCTCATTTATTTTCTCTCTTCTTACCTAAAACCAAAAACACTGATTACTGTAAGAACTGAATCTCCCATTTAAAAATATATATTTTTATGATTCTTTTCTCTTGCAGATGTTCATACTTTAAAACATATATTTAAAGTAAATCATCGCCGTTTTTTGTATTTTATGAAGTAAGAATATGCTTAGTTGGAAATTTTCAATTATATGTGTATCAATAATACAATTGATGTTTTCAGTATTTAATTTTCTTCTGAATATATGAGGAAATGTTTGGATATACTCTTTCAGCCAAACTGTGGCTATCAGTTGCTTGCCCTCTTTTTGCTCTCACATGGATTACTTCTTTTGGTTTATCCACCGCTCTCTCATTACTTCTCTTTCTTTTTCTTCCACTCAACCTCTGCAAAATTTCCTCAACGATCAAAGCAGAAACCTATGAGATTTTGTTTTCCAAAACAGATAAACGAAACTGAAAACAGTAGTAGTACTTAACCTTATTGTTGCCATTTCCCAAAACAGGAGGAGAAAAATTCACAAGGCTTTCCACAGTATGCGAAGCATTTGCATTCCTATTATCATGGCTGCTGAAATCAGGAGTCAACCCTAAAAAAGGAACAATTAGGGCATCGTTTCTTTGTTCTTCAGGGTGTGGAAAGCTCTGAATGTTTTCCGTGAAGTTCATGGAAAGCTGAGGTTGTCGGTGATCAAAGAAAATGCTACTAGAGAAAACTTCCAGTTCCAAGTTTGAAGTACTCATGATTTCCTATAAAGAGAGATTAAAATTTCATCAGCCTTCAGGAAACTCAATGTTCACAAAGAAATAACAGGGTCATGAAGACTTTACAAGTGTGTTGATGTCATATAAAGATTTGAAAAATAAACAATAGTTAATTAAGTTTTTTAATTTGGTTATACAACTTCTTATATATAGAAATTATGGGTAATAAAAATTTTTCATATTTCTTTTCCCTTGATATGATTAAGAGGGAAAAAGGAAGGTTATGAGATTGTTGCCATTTGTCAGTTTGCTTCGATTTAGTGATTTGAGTATCTTTGGTAGGTCCATATTTGTTTGATATATCCAGTATGTAGGACCACTACAATACTTTGATTTAAGTATGGTCGAAACCAAAGATTCATTTGGTATCAAGAATTCGGAGAAAATGTATAATATTTAATTTGATAAATATGAACTGTTATGGAATACAAAATGACGTTAACCAAATATTTAAATTGTTTTGCTTCTAAATAAATTAACAGAATTATAACAATTGCAAAGATAATTCGCTATAAGTCAAAAGGAAATTCACCAAAATCTCTGTAGAGTGAAGAGCATACAATAGATTATATATACGAGGGTCACCCAAAATGGTATCATTCAAGTTTCGTAGCATTTATTATATCATATACCACTTCTTCTGATGAGCAAAATCTACTAATATAGTGTTGAGCAATAAGAGAGGTCTTGCATAGTGAAAATAGGTTTGCTATTACAATTTAGATGCATGAGTCAGAGTACTTTTTGTGTTGTGAGGACGAATTAGTTCTGTAAATAATCTATGATCTACTCAATAAATTAATTAATAAAATGATTTTTATTAAAGAATTAAATAGATTTTGATATCATTGTTAAATACCTATTGATTGATATAACAAGTATGACTTTCTCAATATATACAAATTTCTGAGTCCTATACACCCGCAGAAGCTTTGTACCTATATCTATATATTTGTACTTTTTTCTTCTCTTGAGAATTATTTTTGTCTTCGCATTTGCATGTTAATTTTGGTGTTAGCCAATTCCAAAGTTTTTAATTTTAAAACTGGAATCTACTCAATCAATTACCAACTTATACCTATAATTTTGCCGTTTCTGGATGCTGATTTGTCAGAGAGTTGTTCAGGACTGTTGACTAAAGCCAATCCAAATCAGTAAGTTTTGCTGCTCTATTGAATTCTCGCATTCAAAACCCTCCATATAGCATTATTGACAAATTCAATCCTAGTACAAAAAATAAGGAAAAAATTTCCCGCCTTAGAAAATTTCTTGCAAAATTTTTTAACCCCCATAATAGAATACTTACTAAAAAAACTTATGAAGTTTAGTTCACAGAAATGGGGCTGCGATTCTTATGTCTCCTTTTTCATCCATGGTAGTCTTCTTTATGCCAAAACTAATTAAGTTTGTTCAATATCAAACCCCATCTTCAATTGTTGGAACTCGAAGGAGGTTAGGGTTTCACAATTTGACAAAAATTTTGCCCTAAAGTGAAAGAACAATTTATGGAGGGCAGATGAAACTAAATTGGCGTCAACATCCTTTCATTTAAGAGTTTTTAATTCAAAACCACAAATTTTTTGCCATTTGGTTGTTGACATTTGGTTAGGCCAACATTTCATGCAAAATTAAAAATCTCCTTTTCGAACAATAAAAAAAATAATAATCAGCTTTAATTTTTTAAACTTTTGATTAAGTTAGAAAATTTTATTAATTAAGAAGTAAACTGAAAAAACAAAATATTCCAATTGATTAAATTTCAGACTAAAACTATAATAGTATTAATGGAAACATGTATATAAAATCATAGTCTTTTGAATTTTAAAAAATAAAAAAGGCACGAACATTGCAGTATGGAGAAACACATAAGTCCAAGATTTTGATTGCCTTTGTTAATTATATTTTGAAAATGACTAGTTCCTATTTAGATTGAAATGGGAAGATAATATAAAAAGTCAATTAATTATTGTGATCTTAACAGTGATCGAAGCCAAACTTTTTGGCTCTCAAATTATGATATTCTTGCATTCTTGGTTTGGGATCTATCATATAGCTTAATTATTTAGAGTTTGTACTGTAATTTATGATTAGAATTAACTATAAGAATTTATTTTGCTCATTCACACATATTCAAATATAAATAAAAATATTTCTTTTATTACTATTTTTGTTCAACGAATATAATTAAACTAAAATTTTTTAACTTTTATGAGGGCACCGAATTGCTTTTCTTGAAGCCATTCTTACCTGTTTCGTGAGGAGTACATGAATTTTTTTTAACAAAAAAACAAAATAATAATAATAAAAAGGATCAAATACAATTACCAAACCGAAAAAAAACAAAATTCAAATACAATATTCTTGGCCCAAAAGCTTGAGTCCTTGAATGCTAAACATACCATTGGTCAAAGCGTACTTTGTTGGAGCCTTCTTTCTCTCTTCCCATTTTGTTTTGACAATTTTCTTTTGACAGGACTTTATTTGCCCTTTAGTAAAGGAAATGGAATCACCGAAATGTTTTCAACTCTTTATGAAATAATAATATACGAATCTCTTAACTTTATCAAAATTACAAATGAAAATAATAATTTCAAACTTTATTTGAAATCTTTATTAATATTGTTATGTTTTATTAAGTTAATGGGGTGTTATTGAGAATTAAGGGATGAAATACTTAAAAACTTAGAATGAAACACAAAGAATTAGTCTTTCTTTGGTGTACATATATTTGAGTTTACTAATTTTTTTTATATGAATTCCTAACGTAGTTATGGTTAGCTTAAATAATTATTATAGGTGTTAGTGGTAATTGATTCATCTAATAATTTTTTTAAGGTGATACAAAAAATTTGAATTTTGAGCTCCGCTCATATTAATTTAAAGTAATAACTGTAGAGGTTTATTATTTTAAATTGACAAATCTATTAAAACCCATTAATTGAACATATAAGTATATTAAACTAACATGAAAAAAGTCGCAAATTATGTCTTTATTTATAATTTTATCAAAATTTAAGAATTGGGGTATATTATTACCCTATATTTTTTTTTATTGATTATAAGTCACAATTCAAATCACCAAAAAAATCTTAGTCTATTTCTGAAGGATATGCCGTTGTAATCAGAAAAGAAAATTGGAGATTGTAGAGATTGTACAAAAAGAAAATCCCATGTAAGTTGCATGACCACTTGAAACTTTCCAATTAAAAATTTTCAAAAGAAATATTTTCGCAAGAAAATTGTCCCAATACATGAACAACAAATTCTTAATTCAATTTAATATTATAGTAACTCAACATCATTGAGTGGAAACAAGGAGAAATGCTACACTAAATTTATAAATTAAAAAAAAAAATCTTAAAATCCCATGCTTCACTGACTTAAGTAGTAGTGTTCATTGAGCACAAGCAAAATTGAAATGACCACAAATTCTAAAATTTTCCTCACTAAATGATTGTCTGAAGTTTGAGGTCAAATCATGAAGCTAGCTAAATTTGCATAAGTGCTACACAGCTAGTAAGATTTCTATATAGCTTTAGCAATAGTACTTTGTCACACCACCACAAGTGTCAATACCAAAATGACTATGACATAATTAGAATTTACTTGTCAATTACGGTATAATTGATACATTTTATGTTATCACTCATTTTATTATAAATTTCAAGTTAAATTGGCAAAAGTCTAAAACGTCATGCGTTTTTAGATTTTCAAACATCAAAACCCCATTCCCAAAACAAGGAAGTTCGAAGATAACTCTAGTCATTTACGTCAACGGCCCCAACCCCCACTTCTCTTTCTCCCTTGCAATGAAAGGAATCAATACACAATAAATTTCATTTGCCTTTAATTCCGTAGATTTCAAATAGCACAAAATAATTTTTGTAACATGTGTGCTTTGTGAATCAATACCAAGTCCTGAATATTGATCATCCCACGAGAAATCTTAGCATTTACGTCCGAAAATGGTTAAGTGATAAGAGCAATCTTCATCACTTAGAAAAGCCACTTACACTATATTTAGAAACATCTATCCTTTATGCATGAATTCTATAGGCATTGGTCCCATGCAATAATTCATTTCACTTTGGCACTTTTCAATCTTATCTAACCTTTACACTTAAAATCTCCCCATGTTCACTATTATCCTTTTGAGTTTTGCCACTAGTAAATTCAATTACCTTGGTTATATCAGTTATTTCGTTGCAAAATTTCAAGTAATTTGAATTGGCTTGTCTTCATTTTCTACAATTTATCACGTTTGTAATCATATTATATAAGAAGATGAACTTTATTCGGTGGGATGATGACATTGAATACTATTTTTTATTTAAAATTTTAATCATTAAATTATATAAATTCAATAAATAAAAATTGACCTAAATATGTTATCCTTTTAAATATAATAAATCTAATTCTAGACTGAACCTTTTATTTATATTTTTTTGGTAACTTGGTGGAACAAGAAAATTATATCGAACAATTCCCTTAGGCCTAACTAACTTCTATAATTATTCTAAATCTTTTTATTAGAGTATACTCTCTCTCTGTATATATATATTATTAGAGTATGTAAATGAAGAAAAATATTCCATGATCCCAGTCAAACTTAGCTGCATTATAACATATACACTGGATTGTTTCAACAACTACAACATTTGATTATAGATACTGTTGGAGTTTTCCTTTTTATTTATTTATTTTCAATGAGTTTGAAGAAACAAGAAGTAATTAGGAAACAAAGTTTTTTCTTTCTTCAAGTGCTTAATCATCGATCGCATCAATCTTTTATAATTTCCAACCAATAAAAAGCATAGCAAACTGCTGTCGCTGTTGTGAAATTTTCTAACTTATGCTTCAATGCCGCCCTAGTACTATGCGAATCCTATATTCCACGTTTAGCTGTGTTATTTAACTTATAATATATTTTGTATAGTCAATCACGTTTCTTATAAAGCAAATCTAGAACAAGAGAAAATGGAATTCATTTTGGAATCATTCCCCATATAAGACACATAGATTTGATAATTTAAATTAATGTTAAATCAGTTTCAAAGTCATCTTTCTTCCTGTTCTTTCGGCTTTTATTTTTCAGTTCTTATTAATTCTGAAAGAGTTTCCTGCGTGATGGTGATGGAATCTATAGTGAATAGAATTCAAATTCGTATCTCTTCCACGACTTTAAGAGATTTTATTTGTTGCATTAAGAAATTCATATTACCAATTAAAATATAGATCTATACATACACTTAAATAATTACATAGGGTGTCAAACGAATTTCAACCAATCTATACAACATTTATTTTAGATGATAGAAGTGTTTAATTTTGAATTTATAATCACATTTTAAAAAATGGGAACATCTACAAAATAGAAAATCCATATGTACATAATTTTGTACAATATTATTTTATTATTGATTTGCAAGATTAACTATATTACATTAATAAATTAATACTTCAAGTTATTGTTCAACATAATTTTAAAAAATATATATTTTGTGTAACCCAAAACTTAAAATTTGAAATGTAAATCTTGAAATCTGATTTCAAGTTTAAATTATTTTAATTTTTACATACTAAGTTTTAAGTTTTTACACTCTCGATGTTTTATATTTTGTGTTGTATAATCCAATGATTCTCAAGATTTATGTTTAATAGTAATGTGATATATCAATACATCAATGTATGATAGTCAAGTCTTTATTTTGCTGCAGAACAATGTTGTACTGTAGTTTAGTAGAAATCTATGTTTCAAAATAACGTTGTACAATGTTTTAATACAAATCTTTACTGTAAAATTTCTCAGGTGTTTGCCTTGGTTTTCAAATTCAAAATGCAAGTTTGAAAGCGTGACTTGTTTTGGTGTAATTCTGCGCTGCGTTGTTGTTTTTTCTCAAATCAATTCAGATTTTCTCAAATTTGTATTTTATAAATAATATTAAAAATATAAATTTTTTTTTTGCAAATTAACGCAATAAAATTATATGATTGTGATATATTTTATCTAATTTTTTATTTTTAGAAAAAATTAGAAAATATATGATAATTATATTACGTCAATTTATATAAAAAATTTTATATTTGAAGTATCATTATTTTAAAAATGCCTTATAAAGAATGAATGAATACATGCAGTTGGTGGAATATAAAAGAAAAGGACCCACTTTTTTACTTCTGCGAATGATAAATGTCCTGTTGATGTATTTGCTTTGTGATTGATGATTAAAGAAAATACTTTGAATGTTCCAATTTGATGTCTTTCACTATTCAATGTAATTATGCGACAGTAGAGTGCAGCTATTGGACCCCATTCGTGGAGGCAAACAAGCTATCTAACTCCCATGTGTAAAAATTCTATCCAATTTGTATATAAAGGCAAGAAGAGGTTGTGGAGATAACTCCAACTTGGGTTACAATACAATTTTATTTTATTTTATACTTTAGTTTTCTTAGTCTCTAGTTTAAACTTCGAAACAACTTTGGGATAATCTTAAATTCCTTGTTTACCGTTAGTAGTTTCACTCTCATATTGCTTCAATCAATCTAGAATTCTGTCCAAAAATCACTTTCTAATTTCTAATATCGCTCAGCAAAATGCATAGAGCAGTGAGACCAGAAAACAAATTGTGTAATATTTCTTGTGAAGAAGATCAAAGAGATCTCAGAAGAGGGCCATGGACTCTTGAAGAAGATACTCTTCTTACTCACTACGTTTCTCGACAT
>JAWDEX010000012.1:1862229-1895011 GCA_035221805.1 Trichilia hirta
GGAAGAACGGACAATGAAATCAAGAATTATTGGAGAACAAGAGTGCAAAAACAAGCTCGACAACTTAATATTGAATCAAACAGTGAGACATTTTTTGAAGCTGTCAGGTGTTACTGGATGCCGAGATTGCTGCAAAAGATGGAGCAGAGTTCTGCAGCTTCTCCTTCTGGGTTGACAGATTCTACTGATCAATCTTCCAACTCTGTTTTCCCTTCTGTTTCTTCATCATCTTCTTCACTTCCAAGCTCAATAGGTTACAACTCAAATCATCTATTGAATGAATACTTAACTTCAGAGACAGAGCAAAATGATTTTGCCGGAAATTTTACAAAATTCTCACAGCAGCAGCTGCAGCAGCCTGGAATTTCTCAGCTGCCAACAAGTTCACATGTGTATGGCAACAGTGTCTATGGAAATCAAATCCCAAACGACAGTTACTATGTGGACTGTAATGGCTATGACATGGAAGGTTTCAATCTGCCTCTTACGACAGAAATGGGCTCTTATGATATGTCCTCGACCGAATCCCAGATGGCAGAAGCCGATTGGGTCACTAACGACATGTCGGATGCTTCGTGGAACATGGATGACATATGGCAGCTTAGGGTGTAAGATCAAAAGAAAGAGATGGGAATCGAAATGGGGTGGCATTGTTATTTATGTGATGGTCCAAACCAAATAGACTTCTGACAACTCAAGCATATATTCTAGTTAAAAAATTTTTATTTCATGTCTTCTAAATTTTTGCAAGATATATTTTGTGGGTTTGGTTAGGCTATAAGGTTGGGTTATATGTATAACCAATTTGTCATAAAATGTGGAGTTTTCTTTGAGCATTATACTTCCGTATTGAAGTTGATGTGTAGAGATGAAAGAAAGTGTAGATTGATGAAGAACCATGTATGTATGGGTTTACTTTGTTGTTATCAATGCATTTTTCATAAGAAAAATTAAATCAATTGCTTCTTGACCCTTCAAAATACTAATTAAAACTGAGAAGATTTCAATGGGTATGTTGTCAATTCAATGAAATATTGGAAAGGGAAGTGACAATCCTACAGGATTATTGAAAGTGGAGTCACATCTTTTATGGGACACTTATTTTTGGCATTTCGGATTATGGAAAATAGCGAAGGATCAAAGAGGAGAGCAATTATCTGGTGTTATATATGCCCTATGTAGGGGTCCAAACACCACCTTCAAGAATAAGTGAGTGTAATGCATTTCTAAAGGGAAATTTGAAGCTGAAAAGTATAGAAAGCAAGCAATATATGTCATGGTAAAGTAGTTTTGGAACCTAGCCTTTTGAGTGATTACAGAGAGAGAGAGAGAGAGAGAGATTGAACCTAGAATTTTTAAGTAGTATAGATGTGGTTACAACTTACAAATAGGTTAATATATAGGAAATGAGACGTATATCACTCTTCAAGCATATCAAATTATGCAATTTGAATTCCCAAACTTTCCACTAAGTGTGTCGTGCTTTCAAAGTTTAAGAATGCATATCTACTATTAGAATGCTATTTTCAAAACCTGAGTCAATGTGTTTGTAATATTAAACATACATATATATATATATATATATATATTTTATCTCATTGCGAAATGAACTTAATCCAAATTATTGTAATGAAAAAACGGTCATAAAGGCATTTTGGATCTTAATCTGCTCAAATAAAATTAAGAAATCATTTTGCACTGATTTGAATACCAACCGTAATTTTAGCCATATAAGATGACTTATTCCAACTAAAGCTATTTACATTAACCTGCATTATTTTTGCACAGACATTAAGTTCATATAGAAAGCCACTTGTCTTTGTGACTTAGTCGTACAAATTCATCTCCCTCAAGTGAGAGAAAAGAGTTCAAACTCTACCATAATCGTGGGCTACATATTTCCTTAAAGTAAAAATATAATGCAAAAGTTAATTTATTTGAAAACAAAAACTAAGTTATGTTTATATTAGAATTTGGTGTTTATTAAATATTTTATTCATTGTAAGATAGCATTATCACAAATATTACCAAGATTAATTTGATTTCCTATTCAAAGAGAGAGAGAGAGAGAAAGAGAAAATTTCTAGTATAGTTTAATGTCAATTTGTTGACCATATATATATATATATATTATTTAGACTTGTATTGCAGTTAATTAATCTAATCACATAATTAAATGGATAAGGAAAAGCTGGTCAAGTAAGCTTAAGCTTTTAGTCTTAGCGAATAAGAAAAAACAAGAGTCTTGGATATTCGTTTAATTTTAGTTAGGATTAAGATTAGTCTATGTCTCGGTCTTAATTTATAAATCATAAAATACAAAAGATAAAGGAATTAAATTCTAAAGTCTAAAAGAAGTTAGGAAAGATTCACTTGTGTGTAATAGTATAATAATAATAATAGCCAATGATTTAGGAAGGAAAAGTCGAGATAACAAAGGGTTCCAATTATTCCAATCATATAATTAATTCTATTATTCAAGGATGTTCTAATATCAAATTAAAACCCTAATTTATTATTAAATTCAATTTCATTTAATATAATTGGATGATCATTTTAAATTCATGACTGTATTAAAATAAAGTCATTAATTAGCAAATATAATAGCGGAAGTAAACAATACTTATTAGTTATCAAATAATAAATAAGTACTCATCAAATATTTTAACTTTTACATTGTTATATTGTGAGTACACAAATACAACAAAAACAAATTGAAGTATCTCATTCTAAGTTTCTTTAATTGATATAAAGTTTAAATTCCCTGGTCAAATCAGCTAGGTATACATCCTTAAAACAAAAGAGAAAAAGTTCGAATTATAAGCTTAAGTTTCATGTGAGATAGGAATCTCGATGGCATAGAAATTTTAATTGGGTTGCGTCGAACTTTCGGCCATCAATCAAACATTTCTTTATCACAATAAACGTGAAGAGACTAGACTCTTGCAAGAGGGGCCTTCATTTATTTTTACTCTTGGCTTTTGACTCTTTAGTGATATCAGATCATGTTATCCTATCCTATCATCACTGTGCTTTTTGCTCTGAAAGTTCTTTTCTTTTTTTTCTTTTTTCTTTTTTAAGAAATACCATACATATAAATTATTTTATTGGTTGTATTGCATTGACATGTCAATATGTATTAATGACCATGTTAACTTGCATTCGTGTATTATTGCAATTCATTATTTGCCACATCAATCAAAATAGGATGGTGTGATCTACAACATTATTTTATTGAATGATTGAAAAGAATTTACGAAGTTAAACGAAGAAAAGCAACATAGGAGTTTCCTTAAGAAGCGAGCGATGCCAAACGCAAAAGCTCATATTCTTCTTTAGAAAGTGTTGTTTGATGCACAAACCTTTAACCTGATGTAGATCAAGTATAGATGCCTCTCTGAAGAAAACCATTATTCTCAATTGCTTTTACAAGAAACTTGTTCAGTAAAAGCACTTCTATCATCTTAAAACATGCCACCCTTATTTTTAACTGCTTACGGCACAAAAAATGTGTTCCACAAGAGAAAGTCTTACATAAGACCTTCCTAATTGAATTATACAATCAAAATATTTATTTTAAGTCAAATACATACAAAACAAAATTTTGGAAAGTGAAGGTATAAATGATGTATTACAACTGACTCATATTCTTCTGAAAATAAAGTTTCCCCCAAGAAAACTAGTAAATGTTGCAAAGTTTCGAGGTCTCAAATAGCTGGTCTACTTTTTTCCAAAACCCAAAATTTGCATAAAGGCCAAAAAAGAGTTATACTATGAAATAATTAAACTAATGATGAATGAATGATGCATGAACTGCATATCAGAAAAAAATACAATTGACATGAAAGACCAACTTAAGAAATATCAACCTGTTAAGATATTATGCAATGAAACATAAACACACATGGCTTGCTTTTGGTATTTGCGTTAAGGATGCCCAAACAGGATCAACAAAGGGTTCATCATGTCCTTTTAAAGCAATACAAGGGATGGTTGATCACAATACATTCCATGTATTATCGCATGCATAAAAAGTTCTAAATTCTAACATTTAATGTTTCAAATTTTGCAACCTAATGTTTGGGAAACCTTGGTACAAATTATCGCATACATATTGAGATGTTTACCTTGTGAAGTGATAAAAATAGAAAAATCAATAATAATATGATTATTAGATATTACCTTGTTAGAAAATAAAAATTGTATGTATAATGTTAGTTTCTGTCAAAGCTTTTAGGTACAAATCATTAGTTTAAGATATATCAGATTCTTTCACATTTTGGGCATACCAGAAAAGACCCCACAAGCTTTGAAAGCAAAATCAAGTATATGAAACTGGCGAAATACTTTCAACAAATTAAAAAAAATTTAGTACAGGGGTTGATCTAACAAACTAACAGCAAAATAAAATGTGTCTGTAAATTGTAAACTGTGTATTTGTACACAAGCATAAATACATTGGTAAGTGTAAGAAGTTGTTCACACTTGATTGATCCATCTAATTCAGCATCTGCTGCCTTCCACTTGCAAGGATCCTACCTCTTAGGGAAGCTATCTTTTAGTGTGACCGTCCGGTTGAACACAAGTTTCTCCGGAGTCGAATCCTTATCAACTACAAAATACCCTGAATTGGCAGATTGCAACAGGTGTAAGACTTTAGTTAGCATATGACAACAAGGTTCAGAATTACTAAAATGGTAAACAATTCTATCTGAATCCACAAAAATGGGAGAACTATTTTGGTTATTCTACTTGTAATCCAACATCTATCCGTTCCATGGTTGCACGTCATTCACGAGTGCGATAATATCAAAAAATGACAAGTTTTCTGTGTTTACCTAGTCTTTCGAACTGAAATCTGTCCCCCACAGTAGCAGTGTGAAGTGATGGTTCAGCATAAGCATCATCTATCACCTGTTTGGATCTTGGGTTCAGATCGTACAGCCAATCATCAAGCTCAGAGGGATTCTAAAACAGTAAGGAAATAAATAATTAGAACTAAGAATTTTCTTGAGGAACCAGAACAAAATAAGGAAAGTATGAAAGCAGACAATAGACAACCTCAGAGTTAAACAATTTCTCAAACAATCTGACTTCCACCTTCAGTGGATTAACACCAGGAGAAGGCTCGGCAACCCAGTGAAGAACTCCCTGTGTACAAGGACATTATAATTTGTAATTAAATAAATATATAATACCCATAGCACCAACAGGATTTGGCAACTGTCCTTACACAACCACGTTTCAAACAGTAAAATTCACTATGACAAGGAAAAAAAAAAAAAAGAAGTCGAGAACCTTTGGTTTCGTCTTTTTGGAAGGATCATATTCAGCCTGAACCTCAAGAATGGTCTCATTATCATCAGCTAAAATTACTTCTGTGCACTTTATCGGGAATGCATATCTACAGGCACAAAATGTTTCAAAGTACATAACCAAATGCTTTATAGAATTCAAAAACATGAATCGTCAAATAACAAACATACCTTAGTAGGACAAATTTACCGGGAGCAAGGCCATAATAATCTTTCGAATCTTTCATTCGAAAGTCAGAGCGCTCAATGTATACAACATTGGAAAAGGGCACCTAGAATAGCAGAAAAGACAATAGCAGTTAAAGATTAAAACATCAAACATGCGGATCAAAATACTTGTGGAAATATTGAAAAAATTACAACCATAAAATATGTTTGTTGATCATAACAAAATCAACCCATAAACATCCAAGTCATTAGATGTTTCTAAGAACAAAGCAAATGCCCTGGTAGGCTAGCATGAGCCAGAAACTTCGTTTCACATGCCGCCAAAAGGATATATGAGCTAAAAGCCTAAAACATAGGAGGCAATTCATAAAGTCTATTTAAATTTAAAAAACCACTCTTCTTTTCTTGAGACATACAACAGTAATTTAGCTCATTTATCTCTAATACTTACTTTGTAGAATGCCAATGCATCATCTGCTTTAGCATCCGGCCATCTCTTGGCATCAAGATTCATTGTTGAGCCAGGTTCCAAGTTGGTAAGGACTACCTGAGAATGCATAAAATGATAATTTAAGGACGAGAACAATATAACTCCCAAGGAAAGTATATGGCCAAGACGCATACCTTGAGAGGATTCAGAACAACCATAGTGCGAGGAGCCGTTTTATTCAGTTCTTCTCTTATGTGGTGCTCCAGGCGATCCAAACAAATTAGACTACAATCACTGTACCACAGGCATGGGCCAATCATTAGGAAAACACAGCACAACAAAAATGATAATCAATTAAATCCTAAGTATGCACAGAGCATAAAAGTTCAACCTTCTTGTGATTCCAATCCCTCGAACAAAGGCATTAATGGAAGTTGAAGTTACACCCCTACGCCGTAGACCAGCTAGTGTCATAAGACGGGGATCATCCCAACTATCAACATGATTCTTTGTGACCAAGAAATTTAACTGTAACAGTGTAAACAATAAATTAACGCCAGTTATTAGTAAAACTACACAAATAAGTAAACTCAGAAGCTAACATTGTCATATTTGCTCACCTTGCGCTTGGACATCACAGTGTTTGAAACATTTAACCGTGAGTACTCCCACACATAAGGTTGATAAAGGCCCAATGAATGTAACAACCAATAATAAGAAGCACGCCGTGTCTCAAATTCAAGGGTACACAGCTGCATCAGGCATGTGCAAAGATGAAAAATATTAAAAGAAGACTTTAATAATCAACTAAATAAAAGAACTCAAAAAAGAAAAGGTTATTCGAATATATGTCTTTATATTTTGTGAAAGAATGAGTTTCTCAATATTCATGGATTTCAGGACCCCCACATTTCTTTTGAGCTTAGCTCCATAATAATAAACCAGAACTCCAGTGAGCAACGAGGACGCTTGTGCAATTATATATTCCATAAAACAAGTAAAATACGAGCAAACTAACACCTGAATATTGTACAAGAAAGATTAAAGAATATAGGGAATAGTTTTGGAAAAATATAACATACCGAATGTGTAATGTTCTCAATTGAATCCACAATGCAGTGTGCATAATCATAACTCGGATAGATACACCACTTGTCTCCGGCATGAGGGTGGGGAGTAAACTGCAAGAAGAGAATGTCAGGCCACTTAGAATATGTGGATTTGATAAAGATAAAGTTAATTAAAAATGTTCACATGATACCACTTGCCTTGATTCGATAAGCAATGAGGTCATACATATTAAAGTTATCACTCTGCATATCCTGTTTCATCCTGAGTGTTGCTTTGCCTTCTCCAATCAAACCTCTTCTCATATCTTCAAATAGTTTCAATGATTCTGCAATTGGTCTGTCCCTCCAAGGGCTGTTCATGTTCTTTTCCCTATACTCTTTGATCTCATCTGGCGTCTGGAAACCAATGGACAATCAGTTTAACAGATACCAATAACATGAATGAAAAGTCAAAAGTCAAAATCCAAAATGAAAATAGCCCCTTTTTCTACACTTTCTTCTCTGTATAAGAGGTTGGAAATTGCATAATCACAAAATAATATCAAGTCATGCAAATGCCAGATTTAAATTGACCGTAGAAATAGTTGTAGCTGGAAAAAAACTATGCTTTAGTGCATGAATCCAATAGAAGAGAGATTTACTTGCTCAAATGAAATACATAAAATGAAACTGTTTATCAACCTGATGATCGACATAGGCATGACCTCTTCGAATCAGCTCCATGGCTAATTCGTAAAGGTCTTGGAAATAGTCACTGGTGTAAGTGACCTGCACAAATCCAACAGATATCTGTCATATACCAGAAAAAGTAAAGTGTGTCGAATTTATGTCATATAGAACAATACTTTGAAAGGCTCCCAGCCCATCCACCGAACTATTTCCTCAATATGATCAATGTATTCTTTCTTTTCAGCTTCTGGGTTCGTATCATCATATCTGAAAGTGCCAAAGATCAATAACCAAACCTCATAAACCAACTATATCTAACTTCCAATGGAACAAGCCAAAAATAAGAAACAGATATGTATTAAACAGGAATAGCTAATCATAATTAAGTTGATCAAATCATTGTCAAACACAACAGTAATCAAGGGAATATCGGATGACACAATAAGCAAAATAGATAAAAACATATAAAACCAAGTATACACCATATTATTGGCACTAAAATTTAAGAAAATTGTAGGATACAGGTCATCTAGAGTCCAATATTTTGGCTTTCGTTTTACATATTTCATATATGAGGAATTCTCCATTCAAACACATTTCCCTCAACAAAAACAAATTAATTGTGGTAAAAAAAGGGGTGATGTTTCTTCAATATAAAAATATCCTAGAGTGGGATTAATCATCATGCTACATGAATAAAACATATATGGCTGACCGTGTTAATAACTGCTATTGAGAATTTCTAAAGAGAGGCCAACTGCAACCATACAATCCATGGTCAACTCAGACTATAGCCAAAGTTAATACAAACACAACTCTCAGATCTTAGGAGTTGGCGCTCAAGAAAGAGAAAATTCATATCTTCCTCTCCCTCTCTCACACACAAAAGCACACAGAGTGCATACATATCTACAAAAAGGCAATTACCACACATCATGACCAAACTATCATAAACATTTAAATTTGAACATATTGATCATATCAACAGACACCCTAGAACATCAAGATGCTAGAACTGAATTTTGTTTGGAGACATCTCGTCCAACCAAGTTAAGATGTCCCCAAATACAGGCAGGCAGTCTCCAAAGTCAAATACTCCCATAATCCCTTTCCCTTGATAAAGACACTGCATTCTTTAATATACACTATGTGCAATAACAGGAGGATAAACAGCCCCATATATAGATAAGAGAAGTACAACAGAGAAAACCTCACCTCAGGTAGCAACATCCACCTCTCTCTCTGGCTAAACCAAAGTCAACAAACATAGCCTAGAACAGAATTACAAAAGAAGGAAAGCCATGCTTACGCAACCAGTAAAATACAAACCTTATTCTTTTTTTCTTTGTGGTTGACATCTTAAACCTTAGAATAAACAAATCAATTACCTTTGCATGACCAATGTGTAGGTAGCCATTAGGTTCAGGTGGAAAGCGAGTGAAGACTTTTCCCCCAGTCACTTTCAAGTGCTTGCCAAGCATCTCCTTTGTGTTGTAACACCTCAACACAGAGCCATCACTAAAAGGTATTTCAGTATGCACCTGATAATCAACAAACAACTATTATTACAACTTGCTTACACACTACAAATGCAAAGGATCACAAATCAATGATTGGACAATGAAGACAGTTCTAATTTTGCATGCAATAAGCATTTTCACCATTATAAATCATCGTTCTCTTTTATTTTTTCTTATTTATATTGGTTCTTGGTTTTCCTTCTTTCTGGTAGTTCA
The DNA here is from genome assembly GCA_035221805.1 of Trichilia hirta. NCBI lineage: Eukaryota > Viridiplantae > Streptophyta > Magnoliopsida > Sapindales > Meliaceae > Trichilia > Trichilia hirta. The sequence continues at coordinate 1,871,618 of JAWDEX010000012.1, forward strand.
ACAATTATAGTTGTCATCAGAACAATGAAGTAATGTAAATCTACAATGTCTCTAGCTCTTAACATTTTACATGATGATGGTGAAATATCAGACAGAAAACACTGACATCATTGTCAATGTTGATAACATCAATAAATAAATTAAAAAAAAAAAAAAAAGAACATGAAACTATATGAACAGCATATACGGAAAAACAGATAACCAAATTCACCTGAATGTTATCTTCTGGTTGAGGGAATATCAAATATGGATTCAATTCTTCATCAGATGGCTGCACTGGAGCTTCATTTGTAACTTTTTTATCCTACAGAAGTCCAATAAGTACATAAGATTATTGCTCCAATTACAAGAAAAAACATGGTATGTATAGAAAACAAACGAAGCATGTATATGGCCTCACCTCAACTTTTGCAGACTTCTCCTTTTTCTCCTTTTTTGAAGGTTTCTCATCATCTTCTGCCATCCTTTCACCAAGTAATTCCTTCATTTTACCATCTATGTTTTCCTGTGAAGGAAGAAGACAGACAAATCAGTGAAATATCAGAAGGAATTGTCTATTTCTTCACATGAAAATCATTCTTATTCTAACTATCACAGGGAAAAACCATTCACCTTGACAATCTTTGGATCAGCCCACGGAAGCCTCTTGCGAACATGCCCAAATAAATCACCCACTAGAAATAATTGAATTATCGAGGAAAAATGTTCATTAGATGGTGTAGCATACGAGCGATATCAGCAAAGAAAAGAATAAAACATAAAACCTCACATGTTCATCGTATGCTTGTGCGTACATGCATATTTTCGGAAAAAAACACCCCACAACCCTCCTTTATGATTTTTTGAATGTGGAAAGATTTAAAACATTTCTTACATTGGCAGGAATACCCCACCCAAAAATGGCTGTCTTTCCATAGCCATAGTTACGTGTCCATATTACTGATAGTATCAATACAACATTATTAGACCTCAAAATGATGCCAGAGTATGTGAGCCAAGAAAATACTACTTGTAATCCAAATCATAATCGAACATGTTATGATTCACATAAGATGATTTTATTTTAAAAAGTTGTTTTAAAATCAAACACTAACCATTTGTTCGATAACGCAGCTCCAAAATCGAGTTTTTCTTCTCTTCAAACACTTCATTAACAGTCTGTTTAATATCTTCTTCTGAAATTTCAACCCCTATTTCATTTAAAAGTATGACAGAGTACAGTCAAATAATAAAACGAGCATTACAGCAGTAAGTACAATAAACATCATTTAATATGCAAATGCAGGACTGTGAAACTAGAAAATAATGCCTGTAAACCCAACATTGTATATCAGAAGAAGTCATTTCAACGCACCAATGCCACAGGCTTCTTCAAATTCATTCAATTTAAAATTTTCCGAACCAGTACTTGCAAAAAATGAAAATGCAGCTTCTAACTGTGCTGGAGTTTTAATCTGCAAAAAACAATTTTTTATGAGAAAAAATAACATAACACCCAAACCTACTTCCAAACACCAATAAGCTCATTTCGACTCAAACTCTAATCTCATAACAAATAGAGAAAAACTAAGATGTATAACCAAGCAATAACTCCAGAAGATGAGACAGAGCAGCAAACCTTTGAGGACACAATGTATTGCAGTAGAGTTGCACGATGTACAAGTGCATTTCCCGGGTACTTTGTAGCAACCTGTCATGCATACAATATATCCTCAAATCAATACCAATGGAACGAAAAAATGCAATTTTCTCTCATGACACAGGTAAATATACATATATATTATGATGTTAATGCAAAAGTGAAAAACCCAATAATTTCTCTCGACTACACGAAATTAACAAATTATCAAATAACTATTTATAATCCAATTAACTGAATCTACTTACAAACTTACCGTGTAAAGTAAATTCCCAATTTTCCGGTCACATCCGTCAGTAACATCAGCCTGAAATTAACATCATAAAACTCCCAAGTTATAATCACAAATGGAAGATTCAAAATAAACCGATTGTTAACATTAGTAATTACTCTTAATTAATCTACACAAGTGCACAAGATACAGAAAAGTAAGTAAACAAAACCACTACCATAATCAACAAACTACAAAAGATATTAACTTTTCATAACCATTTTCCTCAGCCAAAGAAAAGACGCATAAATGGAGTTACCTCGTAAATAACAGCGGTCAAATTGGCGGTAACCTTCTTGTTAGCGACTGTATTTTTGGCAGTCCGTTCATCCAATCCAACCTTCAAGAAAAGCTCAAGCGTCTTCTCCTTCTCGTCTTTAGAAACCCCAACCATTGTCGAATATGCAGTACCGTTTTCTGTTTTTTGTGTGTGGACGTGAGAATGAAGAAAGCTTAACCTTGGAATGAGAACTCTAACGTTAAAACCCTAACAAAAGGAAACAATGGGAGAAGGGATGAAAATCCGAGCGCGTGCATTTTTGGTTTTAATTAATTTTATTGGATAAAATAGATTCTGATTCTGTGTTCGAAAAGGTATTAATTAGCCCGATTAAAAAATTATTTTTATTGGTTCAATAACATATTCCACACTTATTTTTAATTAAATAAAATATAATTTTAACAAATAGATTATCAATTTTAGTTGCGCTTTTTTTATATATATAATTAGAACATAGGTTTTAAGATTTGATTACATGTATAAAATAGCTCTAAAATTTATAAAATACTTAAATAATTACAATTCATTCAAAAAATTATTAATTTAAATAATTTTTTATTTTTTGTATTATAATTATAACAGTGATATATTATTAATTATTATTATTTTATTAAAACTACTTTTTATTTGACCTTGACTATTAGTACCAACTTGTGCTTCAAGTAAAAGAAAACTTTTGTTATCTCATGAAAACATTGTATTAAAATTAATATCAGACATTCAAATAACCATTTCATTTCATACACACCTCCAAACATCATAAAATAATCAAGGAATTATATATACCAGGAAAAATTATAAGTATTCTAAGTTGAGATTATTAACAAAATAACTAAAGAATTAAAATAAGAAACTCAGTTGGGATTATTAACAACTGGTTGATGATATCTGAAAAACTGAAACTCTCTTCACTCTTTTTCATCCTCTACGTTCTAAAATGTTATACTAAGATTTAATCAGAAAACCTGAAAGAACTTGCCGTTCACTCCTGCCCTATACAACTGCAACTCTTTTGGTTTTGATGTTACGGCAAACTCCATGTAGGCAGGAACAAATAGAACTTCACCCTTTTCAACAGGCTGTTCTTCGGAAAATCCAGCTGAGCGAGTACCATTTCCATCAATTAAGAGAAAAAGAGATGGTCCACACACTGACGGAAAAATAACGGATGCAAACTGAGGAATAATACACCGATCCACTTCAAATTCTTCAAAAGGTGGTAGATACCTTGTTGTGTAAGGATTTAATGAAAATCCCTTCAATATTTCAGGAAAACCCTGGAATAAGGGACAAACAATTCTTCTAATTGTACTTTGATGATTTGGTTGTACCAAATTCAGAACCTTACATTAAACATTCAGGGGGAGTTTTCTGTAAGTCAATGTGATTCATTACCTGTTTTCGTGCTAGCATTGACAGAAGTGTTTGGATGTCTCAGTGTTTCGATGTAAGGCCGGCGCGAACAACATTGTCAGAAGTTGCCATACACTCTATGCATTCACCACGGATATATGCATGAGGTTCATTTGCGCCAATACACAATGCTTCACCGGGATTCAGCTTCACATGGTTGAGTAAAAATGCTGCTAGGACACCTGCATCAGCAGGATACTGACCTTCCAGTGTCAGAACCAACATCTCTTTGTCTGTTAACTGTCTTTTCTGATTGAATGAATTCAGCACATAACACAAATAAGATACACAATACCACAAATAAACATGGGTGGATGCAATTCTATAATATGAAAACTAAAGAGAAAATAGCTTTAGACAGCATTTGTAATCAATTTAACAGATGAAAAGCTAAGCTTAAAGGAAGAATTAATCATGTCAACTGGTACTAACATAAAAGAGAAATTAATAGAGCTTTTCAAATTCACCATTTTTTTCTGACATTTCCTCCTTCCTCTACTAGACTAGAAGAAGTATTCTCTAGAAACTACTTGCGTTTCCCTTTTTTTTTTTACAGATTTTTAAGATTTGATCCTAGACCTTTTCAAAAATGTTGTATTTTCTACACTATACTTCTATGAAAAATCCATCCATGCAAATGGAAGCATTACAGCAAAGTCAGTGGTTTTGCACATGGTCTATACAAAACAGAAAAGGCTGAACTTCAAATCATGGCGCGTGCAACAAGTGCATAGAAAATTCTAGAACAGAGCTATATAATTTTTGATACCTTTTTCTCTAGATTCAGTCGCCATTTCAGTCTAGATATAATCTCACAAATTTCATCTTTACTTGACAAGAGAATTTGACTGAAGATGGACAATATAATTGCTTTCGCTTCCCGATTCATGTTCAGTTCTTTGACAGGCAAACACTGCTCAGCATCTGCACCCCCAACCAATTCTACAATCTCCGGTACAGTGCATAACACATTCCTAAGCTCCTGCAGAACAACCATATCAATTTGCTTCATCCTCAATCAATCACACTAAATTGGTAGGACCCATTTTCATATATCACATGTCCATCTTAGAATGCCAAGCAAGCAGAAGCACAAGATGTAGTAAAAACCCAAAGGAAATCCAGATACAGAGATTTTCCATTCTGCTAGAATAGACACTCTAATCTTGAATAAGAAAGGAGAGAATGTGTTACCTTGAGGCTAATAAATCCACACAACGCCTCAAATTCAGTGAGTGCCAATGCCATTTCAGGCTTGTGATTTTCATCTTGTACAAAATCGGCTGTGATTTATGCAATGCTCTAGCCAATTCCTTGTCTGGATGCGCCTGTATTGACAATACCTTCTCAACAGAAAGCACCTGAAAATTCAGAGTCGAAAACAACCCAAAACAGTACCAAATCATAAAAAACAAAATCCCATTTCAATGATCAATTCTTCATCAACAATATTCCATGATTTTGCATGAACTCACAGCCCTAAGATCACAAGCACACCTTGAACAAGAAAGGAAGATTACTTCCCCATTTTTTGATAACAAGATCTCCCAACACATCTGGATTGTTGGAAATCCATTCCTTGAGACTCAAATTACCTCCATGATCCAAAAAAGTGGGCCCAGATTCATGCGTTCCAATCCAGAACTCAGCATAAGGCTGATTTGGGTCAATACGTGATCCAGAGTTGAGTGTGCCCAATCATAATTCTTCACTGCACATTGCAATCTCAACGGATTTCTTAATCTCTTTCTCTTTTTCTCCAGGGTGGTGATGTTAGTTTGCTCCATGCCTGCATAGTTACACAGATCGAAAATAAAACGAGGTTTTGTAATTGTTCTGTTCTGATAGGCTGGTTCTTACGTGCAGAGGAAGCTGAGCAAAATCTTCGAAGAGTTTTTGGAAAGTCGTGCTGGGAATATCCCCTTTTTCTGGTAAAGTACTACCTCTTAATGCATAATACGGTTGTGCTTCAGTAGATGCGCTTAGTATTTCCATTTTTTTTTTTTTTTTTTCAAATTTGATATGAATTTATTTAAAAAATTTTCATGTATTACATTAATATGAAGACAAATAATTCTTATTAAAAAAAGTTTATTCAGTAAAGAATTTATGTTTAGAAAAGTAATTATTAGTATTTCTTTTATTTTTAATTAAATTTAAAAAATAATATTAATTTCTTAAAATTTTATAGAGTAAATCTCTGAGAGTTTTCACTCTTTTATGAATTTATTTTGAATCGGCATATTTTAGCTGAATACTATCCCTATTTTAGGGGGAAGAAATTATCTTTTTCTTTCCTTTGATTTGGTCAAAATATTTGAAATATCTCACTATTTGGTAACTAAACTCGGTTGGTTTATGCCAAAATTGAGCTGTAAACAACTGCAACTGCATGATATATCAGTCACACAATAGCTAAAAAAATAAGTTGATCAATTCATTCTAACATATTATAAGAATTGATGCCCATATCATTATCAACTCTCCGTGTGAGAATGTGACTGTCTCAAGTGGAATGCACCGTATAGCATGACCCAAGATAAAGATTTAAAGAAACCCAAACAAATGTCGAAGAGAGGACAAGACATACAACATGTGAGCAAGGAATGAAAAGGCACCCAGACAGACAGACTGACAGCACTCTTGGGTTTTTTTTTGTTTTATTTCGAATCATTCATGTTGCTCATGTGGATGCATAACTACTGTAGTACATGAAATTCGATCAATAACATTAATTGAAATTATATTTCAATTAAAAAAATAATCCAAGAGTTTAAAAAAAAAAATGAAAGAATTACGTTCAGAAAACACAACATGCAATCAATCCTTTAATACAAATTTTTGACAATACATCTATTGATTTAGAGTTGATGCAAAGATATAAAAAAATATTGCAAATGAAGGCAATAATTATTCCTATCTATTAGAACGATATGAATGTTGGCTAAGTTCCATTATTTTTCAATGGATCCTACCTCTCGTGCTATATAATTGATTAAGCCTATCATCAATAATTAAACTTACATCTAGTTCATTCCTCCCCGAAAGGAAGGGGGAAAATCCATTTCTGATTGTGTAGATCTAACTGAAACTTATTGTTGATCCGATCCAACCTTTTCGATTGGCAATTTAGCATCAAATAATAATATTCATATTCTAGATAATTATCAAATTGGTCCCAGGAATTTACCTAAAATATAAAATAATTTTACAAATTTAATATATTTTTCAAATTTATCCTTAACTAGATGCCATCCATCTTTTTTTATTTTTTGAATTATTGATATTTTGGCGGATCTATTGAGATCAAGCTATAAATTATTTAGTTATAGACCAAGTGACTGATGTCCATCTAATATCAATAATAAAATATAAGCAGTCTAAGTGAAATACTATTATTTCATTGTACATTTTAATATTACAAATTTTGATATATTATATTGTTTTTTTAACAAATTAGGATGACAAATAAATTTGATCCTTTTAAATTTGCTTTTTCTACATTAAATTTTTATTTTATTTATATAAAATTATGTCACCTAATAAATACAAAATAAATAAAAAATGGAGCCTAAATCAAATAGTAGAATTCGAAGGTTAATATCTTTTGTCATTGAAATTCTAAATTTCCTTGGAAACTCATCTATGAGAAGATCCTATTCTAGCCTTTCGGTGCTTAAATTCAACGACTTTCCTTCTCTTTTCATCCTCCTCCATTTCCTTTTTTCTGTTTTCTTGCAACATCGGAATCTATTATTTTGTTTTTCTGATCTCATTCCAGGGATTCTCTGCTCCTTCTTTCTGAAATTTTTCCCAGCTTCGTTTCCTCCATGGAAATTTAGAATTTTTCATCCTGCTATCCTTCTCTTCCTTCCATGGCAATTGATCTTTGTTCAGAGATTTCAAGCCCTGGAATTAGTCCAAGGATTTCATTTTCTCATGATCTCAACAACCAGCAGACAGATTCTGAAACAACTTTTGAACATAGACTGGATTCGTCTCTCCTGGATTCAACTTCTGATTTCGATTTCTTCGTTGGAAATAATGTCGACAACTTTTTCCGGGATCATCAACTTTCTTCAGCGGATGAGCTTTTCTCCAATGGCAGGATTCTTCCAACAGAAATCAAGAAACCTGTACTACCTTCTTCTCGTCCTCATCGGGAAACAAACCCTAATCAGATTTCCACAGAGAAGAAGAGACTGAAAGAATTCCTTTCCATGACTGATCTCGATTCTGATGAAATCACAAAACCCTCATCAAAATCCTTCTGGCAGTTCAAGCGTAGCAACAGTTTAAACTGTGAAAGCACAAGAAGTAAGAGTTTAATCCGCTCATTACATTTCCTTTCAAGAAGCAACTCAACCGGTTCAGCTCCAAATCCAAAACCTTCAACACTTTCAAAGGAATCCCAGAAGCAGAATCTGAAACGACAACAATCTGTTGCCAGAAAATCATCGACACTTTCGAATTCTGGTACTTACTATTCTTATAATAACAACACTTTTTCCCCACAAAAGCCTCCATTGTTAAAGAAATGTGGATCTTGCGGAAGCAGTAACAATAATGGAGTTCGAATCAGTCCAGTTCTAAACATTCCAACAGCTTACATTTCAAATGCAACTGTGAATCTCTTTGGTTTTGGTTCACTCTTCTGTAATGGAAAGGTTAAAAAGAAGAAGCGATAGATTTTTAGAATTATAATTTTTATTTTTGTTTTCATCATTTTATTTTCCAATGTCTGTTTTAAATTATAATGAGAGTGGTTCTGAGTGAATCTTGTAAGTACAGATGGATTTAGCTGTCTGCCATATATATTGGCACATGAGATGAAATAGCATGTGATTATTGTTTGTAAATGTTAAAGAAATTAATTTAATTTGTATAAGATTATATCTTAAGATTTTTCTAAAAAATTGGATGTTTGATTTTGATTTGTTAATTTCATTAGAAGTTAAAAAAGAAAACTGCAGTGGAAGAGATGAATGAATGAATGAATGTTCATAATTTGATCCACATCCAATATGTTATGGACATGGTAGACAAGGAAGTAAGGCATCCTTCTTCTATAGGCATACCGTTGTTAGCTTTACTTTTATTTTTTCTTTATTTTATTTGGGTATCTTTGAATTATGAACTGTGGCTGTCTTTGATGTGATTCGTTTGAAATTTGATTGACACATTTTTGGTATTTTGTATGAATATTAGTGATTATCATCTAGATCCCCAACTTTTCATATTCTCCCAAATAAGGACATCATTTCCGGTTAAAAATATTCAAATTAATATTAAATTTTCAAATAAAAATATTAACCTAGATAAAATCTATCATTTACAGTAGTAATTTTTTTTTTTAAGTGAGATTAAATTTTTATTTTTTTAATTTAATATAATGTTAATGAAAATCCATATATTATAACTAAATTCACAATTATGAATGAATATATTTTGATTCAAAAAATTTCTATCCATCGGTTTTGGTCGATCTTTGACCAAGACCAAAACATTGGATTTCTAAAAAGAAAAATTCAATCATTAAATGTCCCTATTAACTTTTAGTTTGATTATCTAACAACTGCTTTAATAATTTTTTCTTTTTTACTTTTCCATTTTTTTTGTAGGCTAAGTTTTCACAACCATCCGAACACCCCATCCCATCTCGTCTCATAGATCTAAAAGATTCTTTGGAGAAGGAATATATAATAATATAAGATAATTAAAAATTCTACACAATCTGCCTATTATATGCGATATCTATAAAGTCTAGTCTTTTATGTGATATAATATTAACTTTCATCTGCTTATAATATATCAAATTAATGCACTTAAAATACATATATATATATATTAATGCTAATTAAAAAAATATTTATTTGATGTAATTTGTCAAATATTTTACTAAATTTAATTTAACTTTTGATTAGAAAGGAATTAGGTTTTTTTTTTTTTCTTCTAATATATGGATTCCTCAACCCGTTAAAATCAATGGAAATTAGTCATTTGAGTGTGTGTGCGCGTGTGTATTTAATTTTTTTAAAACATTATAAAATTAAATAGAGTTCCTTTTTAATTTTGGTATAGTCCAAGTTTAAACATTATAAACCCACCCTTACATCATTTTATTATTTTGAAAGTATTGTATGATTTTTTATTCTACTCGCTGTCACTGAATGTTGTACATCATATAATATGGGTTAAATTTCAATATCTTATTAAATCATATGGCTACTGCTGATTTTCTAATAAGCATTTACCAACTACAACAAAAGTAATCATAAATATTTGAAATTATATAGTTTTAATGAATTAGTCCAATTCTACTAAATTATAATCATGTCTTTGACAAGGGTTATCGTCCAACATAGATAGTTGATTTTAAAGGTCTCATGCTATGATACATTTGTATGTATGCATTGTAAGTATTTTCACTCTATCAAGTTCTTGTATCATAATTTTTAACTGTTTTCACTATAATTCCAAAGTTAATCTTTTTTTTTTTTTTATTTTTAAAATTATATTCTTACCTTATTTCAAATAAGATATGATTGGTTTGAGGCCTCCATTTTAAAGGATGTGATACAATAATTAGTGATGTGATGCTAACACATAAATAAATAAAATTTAAATACTAGTAAATTATCATATATTCATGTACAAGTCCCACTACACTTTCAAACTCTTATGACAATAATATGGTATTGCAATATTAGTTTCTACTTGTAAAGAAAGTTTTGTAAAATCTGATAAACATTAAAAGATTTATCTACAATTTTATGGTATTTTGTTTGCCAACATCAGAAGCCGACCTTAGCTCAGTTGGTAGAGCGGAGGACTGTAGTGGTAAAGCTGTCATCCTTAGGTCGCTGGTTCGAATCCGGCAGGTCGGATGTTTTTTTTCTTTTCCCATTTTCACTGCACAAGTTAGAGACCCTTGCTAAATCCACTGGCCCATATTAAAATTAACCAAACATCCCCAGTTAATATTGATTTTGGCCCAATATTTTCCGAGTTCTAGAGAAACGCGAAATTGTCTGTAAGGTAGTGCAATTTCATTTTGTAATTTTTTGTTAAATGTTATTGTTATAAAATTTACAGCTGGTTCCTGGATCCAATGCACGGGAAGGAACCCAAAAAATTGTAGTGCTCATAAAGTCAAAGAGAAGACTTGGCGGTTGGGGTCCATTTCCTATATATCCTGGTAATGTCAACATTGGAGTGCTTGCATCAATAAATACCAAGTCTTCTCATAAGGAAACTTCCATCGTTCGATTGAAGAAAAGAATGAATACCAGGTAAGTTTACAGGTTTTCCAATGGCATCAAGAAATGCACAAGACAGGAAACAAAACAACACATCTGCCGGGATCAAGACTTCAAAACATGGACAGATTTCAAACGATAACATTACGCGGTAACATACCCGGCATAGGGCGGGGGCGGAGAGTAAACCAGAACAGGGAAAGTCACAACGACAGGTCAAACACCAACTATAACTCCCAACTCCAACAATTTATCAACAACAAACATTATATCTCAATTTCATCACAATGTTCACAGCAAAACGAAAATAACGTAGCAGAACTTGCAAGCATAAATGAAACTTGGCAGTCTACTAGACACAAAAGGAACCATAGGAAAGAAAGGCGCATTTTATAAATCTATGTTTTCTCCTATGAGAAATAATCTTGATTTGCAGTATAACATCATTTTCAGTGGTGGGTCGATAATTTTCTATCTCCTGGAAAAAAATTGAAGACATTGGTGTAGAGCTGTGAAAATGAGTTAAAACTTCTCATAATGTCAGCAGTATTAACTAACAATTTAAAGATGAAAACAGTAACATCACAGTATTCTATTTTCCACAGATATTCAATGAATACTTACCAGAGCAATGAAAGATAGAAATAGCTGCAGTTCCCTCTCAACACAATGGCTATCACAGTAACCAATCAAATAACAAGACTAAGAGCATATTGTGGGTTAAAAATTCTAAGCAAACAAACAAGTCTGCAGTGCAAGCAATTAGGAAGTTAACGCAGGCTCAAAAGTTGATAATAATTTATTCCCAATTCAGTTAGTTCTCAAAGTAATTCTAATTGTTAAACCACCAAAAGGGGAAAAAAACATGGGTAGAAGTTGTCAACCGATCACAATAAGACTAATGGTTAGCCTAATAGTTTAAAGCAAACTTTTAGACCAAGGTTAATCAGCTGAATTGAAAAAAAAAAAAAAAAAACACAAGCCGATTCCATATGAACGGACAGTACACTCTTAATCGTCAACTTTAGAAATGTGATTTTGAGAGAACACCGAAACAACGTTGAAATGAAGGTTGGATTCATTGATTGAACTCAACTAAGCAAGTGTATTTATAAAATGAAGCTCATACATTGCATTATTTTCCACCTAACAACACACATCCATCCCCTTCCCTTTATACAAAATTATTTCTCTAAAAGAAAGAAAAAATGAATGACCAAATAATAAACAAAATTAGCATTTCAAAACAACTGAACTTGCACTGCGAAGTTGCCCATGAAATTCAACAATTATACCAAAATTCTCAATTCACAAGTTACCAGTAGTCAGCGAACAGAAACCCGAACTCCCAGATGAAACGGCCAATTCCATCGCTACCTCTGCAAAAGGAATTACTTCGAGTTAATTTTTACGGTGACTCTGCAAAAGGAATTGCTTCGAGTTAAGTTTCAAGGGATCCCATTAATATTAAAAGAGCTTAAACAGATCCAACAAAACATTCAACTCGAAATAGGTGAACAGAGAAGGCACTTCAAGCTTTAGAATTTAAAGAGTTCCATCATCATGGAGAGAACTTAAAACGAAACAAAGAAACAGGGAAAGTCAGAAAATTTGAGACTTCATATCTCAAAGTTCAGAAGGATCGATCAATCAGTTAAGTGTACAAAGAAGTCTGATGGACAATTTTGAAAGGAGCTTCAATCTTGGAAACACAAAATTCAAACTATCATTCTCTTTCGTTTCCTGAAATTTTCTCATCAAGCAAACAACTAATTACCTTGCCGTTTTCAGCCAAATCCGGAACTTTATACGAATCAACCGTCACCTCCGTCAACCATAACCCGGGAAACAAAGTCTGAAGCAACACAAAAAAAAACAACAGAAAGTTAACCTCTTTTTTCCAAAAACAGAAAACAGAATCTCATGATTTCAAAAAACAAAATCACATTTACATCCAATTGCCTCTGCACAATTCTGGCCCGCTTCTTCGGTCTCCTCGGCGGCCTATGTCCGAGAATCTCCATGAAATCCTCCTCGATCTCTTTCCTTGATAAATTCACTGCAAACTTTGGTCTCTCTTTCTTAATCTCCTTCTCCCCACGTAACAACCTCGGTGATTTGGCGCCAACATCAATTCTAATCGGCGACGAATTGGATTTCTTCTCCTCGATTTTAAATACCTTATCCGTTCTACCAATCGGAGCTTTACACGCAGCACGCCGGGTTCTAAGATTCCACGGTCTAACCTCCGACTCCACACCCGCCGCCACCACAGCAGCCGCAGCCGACACGTGTGATTCCTCCACTCTATCTTCTTCACCATACACTTCCTCTCTCAAAATAGCATCTTTCATCTTATCAGCCGCCGTTTTGAGATCATTCATAATCTTCTCTCTCACTGCTTCGATCCCTTCTTCCTCATTCCCTTCCATTCCCGATTTGGCCAAAACCTTCTCCTTCCGACGACAACCCACGTCGTCCAATTGAGAGAATCGACGGCGAGGTCGGTGATCGACGGCAGCAGCCGATGACTCGTCATCAACTTTCATGCAACGCAGATGCCGCTGCCTACCCCACTTCAGATGGGGCAACGTGAAGTTGTGAAGCGGTTTCGACGATCTCTCAGTTCCCATCGCCATCAACAACTCTTCGCCGCGCTGATTTACCCTTTCGCTTCTTACGCAAAACACCATTTATCAAACAAATTTTCTTTATTTACTTCTCTATTTATTGTTTTCACTGATTTTCTTCCTATTTTACTTTCAAATTTTTTTCTTTTTCTCTGTTTTGTTTCGTGGAATCGCCGGGAAGCCAAGCTTTATATGCAAGTGTGTTTATGTAAGAAAGAGAGCGGTTTTAACGTTCGGGGATGCGAGTATTTTCGTAATTTCAGATTTGTTGATGAAAGACTGTTGCTAACATGCGCAGTAGTTGTTTGTATTCCGTGGAAGTATAGAAAATGGGTTTTCCCGGGCAATGTGTCGTTTTCGATCAACAGGCGAGGTTGGGAAGGACCGTGATCTCTTTTTATAACCAATGATTGAAATCTCCTTTTGCTAAAAAAATGAATATTAATCATTAAAAATTTCAAGAAATTGAAAAATAATTAATGAAATTATATAAAAAGAAGTGAATAATCAATTATTTTGCATATATTTTTTAGCTAAATGGGAAGTGTAACATTTATGATTATTGAAATAACAGATAAAATACAGAATTTTCATCTCTTATTACAATTTTAAAAATATTATAGATCGTAACCACAAAATATATATATATATATATATATATTAAAATAATTTTGATATTCAATATAATTTATTTAAACTGAAATTTCCTCATTAAACCAACTAGTATCTACACTGGATATAATGTTATATATTAAAAATATTGAAAATAAATTTACATTTCAATTTATAACTTGATCTTAGAAAACTTTTTTAAAAAATCCAATTAAATAAGAACTACGAATAATTTCTGGTTATTATAAGAAATAAATATGAAAAACTTTGATTTGGGAAGCACTGCAACTTATATTAATATGTACAAATATATTCAATAATATCATAATTTTAGTGGCGGATTTGGGTCAATCCAATGCATATCTTTATTCATTTGTAATTAAATTAGTAATTTAAAAAAAAATTATTATAAACATCACAAAAGATACCAAAATAGCTATATTTTAAAATCTACAGCATAAAAGTCATAATTAGGACTAACATTATCATACAATTTGATCCTTCTTAAGAACACAAAAGTTAAGAAGAAATTTTTTTCATTTCATTGTGTAATAGCATTATAATCATGATTTCAACATGTAATTTGAATGTCAAAAAAATATAATATGATAATCAATATTATTATTTTTTGAATACTAATATTATAACAAATTTTCAATACATATTACCGTAGCAATACCCACAAATATTTAAAAAAATATTGGTTATTTGATTGTTACGGCCAACTTTTAGTAAAAGTTTTACAATTTTATTAATATATAAGTTTTTAAAAGTTATATTAAAAAAAAGTAATTTTTTTAAAATAAAATGAAATAATTTAATCTTTTAAAAAAGTTTTACGGCAAAAAAAAATTAAAACAGCTTTTTTAATTATCCAAAACTCCTTATTTAATAATAACCAAACGAAATAAAATGTTTTTAAAAATGTTTTTAACATAAAAGAATATTCTTTTAGTCAATAAAAAAGGCCAAACCAAGGCACACTTAATTGCTTACCGTATTAATACAAGAAAGTATTGATCTAATACTGATACGATTTGTATAAAAATAAAAAGTATAAATTGCTTTAAATATTTAATTTTGAGGCAACAAGTAGTTAATACTAATTTTATTATGTTATAAACCATGTTAACTATACCACATTTGAGATTAAAATACATTTACTTTTAACTTATACTGTGTAGACGAATTAAATTATTAAATATTAAATATAAACGACAGAATGAACAATAAACATTACTTAATATTCACTAAGTAAAGTATTTATAAAAATTTTGTAAAATTATATTATTTCAAAAAATATTTTAACATTGAAAATAAAATTACGAAAATATTTGATAAATACTTATATTTATACTCCTAATAATTTATTTTCGATAAATATAAGAATTGAAAAGTTATATCATCTTAAATTTATTCTTTAAAATTATTTTTATTTTTATTTTTTTTAAATAAATTCCACGCGACACAAGTCTCAAAATGCAATTTACACGAATGCTACATTGTACAATCTTGGAGGCTTTGACTCCAGTTTAATAGTTTGAAAATGTCAGAGGAAGACAATTGTAACCTTGCCGCACTCTTATCTTTCATTCTTACCCTGGCGAGTGTACGGTGATGAGATTTGGTACTTACGCCCGACACCGTTTGGTATGGGCTAAAGGCTATTAAGGCAGCCCTTTATATATATTTTGGTATGGAATGGAAAATAGAAAAATTAGAAAATTAAAAGCACTCTACGGGGATTTATAATTTTCTATAGAAATAAGTAAAATTGAAAGTATTTCGATAACATTAATTTATATATATGAGTGTGTGTGTGTGTATATTATTTTGTATTTTTGTACGTAAATCTATTTAGGACGAATAGTATCCCTTGAGCGAAAGCATTTCCAATGAGTTGAAGAGTAAAGACCAAGGCACGGAATATGTGTCTTCGTGTGCTAATTAAATTATATATTATTATTTATTTGTTAGTTTAATTAATATTAATTTTTATGTATATAATTAAGCGATTTCTTCAAGAAGCTGCTAAAACATCTTCTAAAGTCCTATAAATTTGGAAAAGACAGCACCGAAAACTGACAGAGAATGTGTAAAGATAAAGAAAACCTCTGGTTACAGAATTTCATTGGGGAAAATTCATCGACTATTAAGGGTGATGATATTTCTCTCCAACATTTTTGTGTAATAATCCCCACTTATTAACACACACCCATTAAAATATTGATTTTCATAGTTTTATTCCCTAACGTTTTGTGCAATGGTGAAATATTACGGTAATTATATTAATTTTATATCTTTATTTCATCATCATCATCATCATTATTATTATTATAAGGATTATCCAAATATCATATTTATAAGAGCATGTCATGTCCATTAATTTATATAAATAAAGTTGTATAGATAAGTTTTCAAGTTCGGTAAATCTTATACAAGTAGATGTACTAGGAATACAATTTTTAAAATAATTATTTAAAATATTCAAATAAATTCTATTTTCAAAATCCAAAAATTGATCCTTTCAAAAGAGCACACAAAATTTAATATGATTTATGTGTTAGTCAAAAGTAACTTTTTCAATGTAAAAAAGTATAGAAGAAGAGTTTATTGAATGTTAAAAAAATTATTTAACATTTACTATGCATGGATAATAAGATTATATTTAAATATTTTATCTTTTAATTTATAAATTATTTTTATGATAAAATCATAAAATTTATATTATATACATCCTAAAGGGACCACTAATTTTTTTTATTGAGTCCAATATAACATTTTTTATTTTTAGTGTGATTATTTTTATCCACATAATTTAAATTACAATCGTGTAATTCGACAACTAACTTCGGATAAATACAATCGGATCCTGTTTTTGTGAAGCAATCAAACCCTTAAACTCCATGTGATGGATCAACAGAAAAAGTTGCAAGGCAAAAAGGTTTTGGTAAAATTTAACGTTGCACTTAAACAAATTAATTCTCTTTCGAACTTTTTAAATTCTCAGTTCAAACTTACCATTGCATAAGTGTCTGTCACCCGTCACCAAAAGGAACAAGGGTGAATCATCAACCATATGATCAACTTATAAATAAATATATATTGAAATGGGTGAAAGTTCAAAAACTGAAACGGAAATGGAATCAAGCAATCCCAATTAGGGTTTTCAACGGCTACTTTGTTCATGATGATTCCTTCGTATAGTAAACTACAAAACCCAACCGACCATAACAGTTGGCACCCCTTTTCCAGCTTGGCACCTCTCTCAGGCTCAGCTTCTCCACCACAAAATAACTTTAACATAACACTTTCTTTCTTTCAACTTTTTCTACCTTTTTAAATCTTTCCAATTCCTCAGATTACCTGAAACTGGAAAGAGAGAGACCAAAATGCAGAAAAGAAGACTACCCATTTTGCAGAAGGTCTCAAATCTTTTCAAAACCTCCATTTTCATAAAAAAAATGAGGAAACCGATTGTAGCCAAGCTCATCTTTCTCAAGAAATCAAGGAAGCTTAAGAGACTTAAGCTTCTAAAGCATTACAACAGTTATGAATTTCTCCAGGATTACCAGTTCTCAGCTTCCAGCACTCCTCTCATGCGTTACCGCAGGAGATTCAACTACTTGAAGAACGTCAGAAGCTTTCAGGATTTGTACTCCATGTTCTTTTTCTGTAAATGCTTTCGAGTATCAGCAGATGCTGCAGATTATTCTTCACCATTATGGAAGCGGGAAACTTCGATTCCAGCTAGTGCTAATTGTGGGGAAGTTTTGAAAGTGGAGACGTTGGATTTGGAGTATGAGGAAGACGATGATTCGGTGGATCAAAGGGCTGAGAAGTTCATTCAGTGGTTTTATCAAGAAATGAAAATGCAGAGTCAGGATTCAATTTAGTCACTCAAATTCAACGTGGGATTTTTTTATTTCTTTGGACTTAATTTGATCTATTACTATTCTCCACAGGATTTTTCAGATTGTGGAGATGCAATTTTTATTTTTATGTTTTTATTATCGAACTTAACGAATTGTTTTTCTACTCGTTTTCTAATATCTTTCTTTTCAATTATTGAATGACATTGGTAAATGAAACTACTTCCTTGTACCAAGAAGTTGCAAGAAATTAAATAAATGAAACACATATATGTATATTTTTTTTCATTTTTTGAACCATACAATATAATCTGCTATAACCATAAATCTATGGATCCAATGTTTGCGTGTTCCGAAGATATTGAAGGTTATTACCCCAACACTGTCATCATTAGCACTTAATCTTACTATTGATTTGGTGAAAGGCAAATGCAGTCAAGAAGTACTAGTAAACAAGTTTAAAAATTATAAAATAAAAAGAAATAGTATTTTCTGGTAATTGTATTTAAAATGTAAAAAGAATAAAATACGTTTAATAAAAATAGTTTGAAAAATTGAATTTTAAAGATATTTTTTATTTATTAAATATCACCTAATAGTTAATATCTTGAACACTTGTTTTAAAAAAAATAATTTCGAGTGATGAACTTGACTCATTAAAAATTTAAAGAAAATTAAGAATTCTATATAATACAAACTCTTTTAAAATTAATAAATTTTTAATGTATAAAGTGACTTACTAATAAGTTATCATATTACATATTTGTTTATTAAAATATAATTTAAAATTCCTAATAGTAGTCTTTAATATTATTTAAAATTAATTTAAGAAACAGGGTAAGCATTCGTAAAACCAGTACAGCAATACCGAATGTTCTGTAGGCAACGCTCAAATGCAATCGCCCATTAACTAGAGTCCATTCATTCACATTTTGGACAAAACATTTAGGCCCCAATCTGTAGATTCTGGGATTGATTCCCTTTTTTTTCATTAGATTCTTATATAACCTTCAAGATTTATAGAGTTTTTCTTTACCATACAAGCAGCCGCAGGGAATCGGTTTCTTACCTCTCGCGATTCGCGAAGCGTTGTATCTCTTCTGCGCTTTTCTTCTTAAATTAGGATTTTAGGATTACGGTGTCTCCAATTCCAGACGTACATGGATCGCAAGATCGGTGCCGAATCGAAAATTCCGTTGAAGATTTACAATTCAATGACTCAACAGAAGGAGGTCTTCAAGGAGAAAGTCCCCGGAAAAGTTGGCATGTACGTTTGCGGCGTCACTGCCTACGACCTTAGCCACCTCGGCCACGCTCGGGCCGCCATCGCCTTCGACGTTCTTTACAGGTCAGTGCTTTTAAGAGATTGATATCGATTTGTAGACTTATTAATTAAAAGCTAAGCTACTGATGTTATTGAAACTAAGGAGCTTTAGCTAAAAATAGGGTAACTCTTTAGTGTTTTCAAGTGATATAAATGAAGAATTATCGACGATTTGGATAATCTTTATAAAATAGCATGCTGTGTCCAAGATTCTAATTGTTTTTTTTATAATATATTTTATTTTTCTATTTCATTGTTTTTCCTGCGCCTGAATTAGTTTTGAAAGGTTGGGCATTGATAAGGGAAATGTCAACTGAAATTCTGCAGATACTTACAACATCTACGCTATGAAGTTACTTATGTTCGGAATTTCACTGATGTCGATGATAAGGTCAGAATTTCTGTTTTGTACACTGGGATACTTGCTTACTTATCATAGTTTGAGATTGGAATTTAATTGGGGCTGATTGCAGAATTTGGCTTTATAATATATTTTGTTAGGAAGTATTACAATAGATGGTTTATACGGATGCTGAATTGAAAATTTTTATTATCTAGCTTTTTGTATTATGGTTTGAAGAAGGAAGTAATGCTATATGTGGAAAATCAATTATCTTTTTTAGTAAAACTTTAAAATAAACAAAGATAATGCATATTTAATGCATTAATTATCGTGAATGTCATCAGAAGCACGTCCGAAATGGCTAATTATTTGCAACATCGGATACTTTGATTATGCATTCGCCGTGTTTCCATTTCAATAGTTCTTCAACATCCGTTTATGTTACATTTGCATCTTGACAGCATTAATGTTCTGGGGAGACACTGTTTCTCTTCTTTCCTTGTCCTGAGTCGTCTATAGAGTTACTAATATGTGGTTATATGCAGATAATTCGTCGGGCAAATGAGATTGGGGAAGATCCTCTAAGTTTAAGTGACCGATTTTGCCAAGAATATCTTGTTGACATGGCTGATCTGCGGTGCCTTCCCCCCACCCATCAGCCACGTGTATCTGATCACATGAAACAGATCAAAGATATGATATTACAGGTTTTTTTTGTTCTTGTTATTAAGCTCACTTAGACGATTGGAAATACTTGGATAATGAAAATCTAACACTTTTAGAAATGAAACTGTTCACAATGAGTATAGAATGATGTTATTTACATAGTATGGTATAGTGGGGGTGAATTTCTCCTCTTCATAAATAAATTGGTAGACCGGAAACCAACTTGGCCAACAGAATAGTTATTTCCATTGACAGGTTTGTTGCTGTATGGTTATCCCAACGTTTTCAGCAAATTCTTCTTGTGGGTGTATGATGTGTATATCTATAAAGTCAATTATATTCAGATAAAGGAGATAATTGATTATGACACTTTCATGCATTGATTTTAAATGATCTAAAAATTTTGCTTGTCATCTACTTTTTTTGGATAGAAGCTGCTGCCAATCTTTTTTTTTTGAACATCCATTTAGCTAATAATTAAGTAAAGGAAAAGGTGGTTTTACAAAGGGTGGTCATAAGTTAGTGAATAAAACTGCCCGATGCACCATCCATTTGGCATTTACAATTTAGACAATTTTAAGACCTTCATTTCTTTTTTTGAATGGACAGTGAATTAGTAGAATATTTTCCTTTGCTGATATTTGTATAGTTTTTTTGAGTTGGTTAAAGAAGAATTTCTTTAGCCTGCTTAATCATCTCTGTTTATATTTGCTTGGTGCAAAATTCATATTTGTAGAAGCTTAATTTTCAATCTGGTAAATTTGGCCGGCTTTATTAAAAGTGATTATCAGTTGTTCACTTCGTATGTGATATGGTATTGTAGTAACTCTACTTTCCTGTTTCATTTTAGAGAAGTGTATTTGGTTTATGTGGCATTATTTTCTTTAGCCCTATCAGGTGCTTATGCCATGACCAAGTAGTTGCATCTTGCTTTGCATAAAGGTCTATATGTTTCTGTAATGAAGTCTTTGCTTGAATTGGACTATTTTATGTGAATCAAAGTTGACAATGACTAATGGCTCTAGTTGGCTTGGGTTATGCAGATCTATTTTTAGGCCTTTGACTTTCTAGGCATGTAATCACTCTTGTATTTTGCAGATTATCAGCAACGACTGTGCATATGTTGTTGATGGAGATGTTTTCTTTGCAGTTGATAAATCTCCAAATTATGGTCAATTGTCAGGACAGAGGCTGGAAAATAATAGAGCTGGTGAGCGTATAGCTGTTGACTCCAGAAAGCGTAATCCTGCAGACTTTGCCTTGTGGAAGGTTTGTAGACATATTTAAGATACGCTAAGTATTGCCATTCTTGTTGTGATAAGTCAGAAGTCATAGTCTGAATTTATTTTAACTTTGCAGGCAGCGAAGCCCGGGGAACCAAGTTGGAACAGCCCATGGGGTCCCGGTAGACCAGGGTGGCACATAGAATGTAGTGCAATGAGTTCTCATTATTTGACCTTCAAGTTTGATATTCATGGTGGTGGAATTGATTTGATTTTTCCGCATCATGAAAATGAGATTGCCCAGAGTTTTGCTGCATGCCAAGAGAGCAGTGTGAGCTACTGGATGCATAATGGGCACGTTACTAACAACAATGAGAAAATGTCAAAGTCATTGGGCAATTTTTTCACAATTCGTCAGGTTAAACACTGTCCAAGTATATACTTGATTTGTTGTTTTAGGGAGTGACTGTTTTTTGTTAGTATTTGTGATTGAGAATGATCCATCACATTTCTTGTAGATTACTGAACAGTACCATCCACTGGCCTTGAGACACTTCTTGATAAGTGCTTACTATCGTTCTCCTCTCAATTACACTGTCTGGCAACTGGAAAGCTCATCAGATGTTATTTTTTACATATATCAGGTTTGATGCTTATAGCATGCTCATCATATGCACCCGCTGTAAGTCCTGAGATGAAACAATTTTATCTTTCTTTATCAATTTTGTCATATGATAGTACATTTTTATTTGATATGTTTGTTCAACTAGGGTAGGTCTGTATGCTTTTGTGCACACATATAAAGTTTTCTTGTGGAATCTGTAGTAATAACAGATGATTTTCACCTCTCGAGAAGGAGTTGGTTACCTAGTAATAATTATACTGTTATTTTGATTGTCGCATGTAGTTGTGACATCTTGGTTTCTTTGCATTAGTATTTACTACTTGATTGCATAAATAACCTGCTTACTAGTTTTCTCTGTGCATATGCAGAAGCAACAAGGAAATAAATACTGAAATATTCATATGCAATTTTTCTGTCTATATTCTTCCATTTAATGTTCTTTAATTGTTAGACTTTGGAAGATTGTGAAGTTACTTTATCAGCATTTCGAGAAGTAAACCTCAAGGAGGGTACAGAAACAAAAGGTGGCAAAGTAGTGTGTATCACTCCTGCTGTCCAAGAATGCATCCGTAAGCTTCAAACTGAATTTGAGGCTAGAATGTCAGATGACTTGAACACGTCACATATATTAACTGGTGCCTTCCAGGATGCCTTGAAATTCATTAACAGTTCTTTGAACATTCTCAAGGTACTTCTCTAGTCTCAGTGCTATCTTTCTTGCTATTTAGCTGTGTTCTTGTATGTGTAGAATAACATGATCAGTTCTTTTTTGGCTAATAACTGCAGAAGAAGCAACCGAAACAACAGCAAATGTCCATGTTTGAGTCCCTTGTTCAAGTAGAGGCAAAGGTTAAAGAAGTCCTGGGTATTTTAGGATTAATGCCACCTGGCACTTATTCTGAGGTTAAGAGTCTTTTATGATTCCTTTGTATGATTTCTGTGACCAACATTCTTTTGGTTGATATTTATAAGTAGAACAAAAATGTTGTTGAAACAGGTTTTGCAGCAGTTAAAAGACAAGGCGCTGAAGAGAGCAGGAATGGTGGAAGATGACGTGTTGTGCTTGATTGAGGAAAGGGCAACTGCTAGGAAAAACAAGGATTTCTCTAAGAGTGATCAGATCAGGGCCGATTTGACCACAAAGGGCATTGCGCTCATGGATTTGGGCAAAGAAACAATTTGGAGACCATGCGTCCCAGTCAAAACAGAACAGGAAACACCTCCCGTTGATAAAGCA
>JAWDEX010000012.1:1895111-1930391 GCA_035221805.1 Trichilia hirta
TAAATTTATTTTAATTTTATTTATATTTTTAAATATTTATAAAATATTATAACTTATTTTAAATTACAATTGAGTTAATTTCTTAAACTCTCGATTCATTAAATTATTTAACGCATAAACCGTTTATGACTTTTTGGCCAAATAATATCTACGAGAATGCTAACTCTCTTGCGGATATTATTTATTCTTTTAATAGCAAGAATAAGTCGAGGTTTATATTATAACCTCTCAAGTTCATTACGATATTAGCCGTGAGTTAAAATCGGTCTCATCAATCTTATTTTGAACTCTTCGAATTTTCAACGACTATGATTAATATTTAGCAATGTGTTATAGTCTCTAAATTATAATAAAAAAATCTTTATCGAACCTTTTATTATTAATTATAGGTTTTGTGTGAATAATCTCATTTCGTTCGTCTAATTCTAATTAAATTAGGATTCACGAATGTTAAAATTTTAAATTCAGTTATATTCAAATAATTAATCAATACGAATTGAACTTGTCACTACAAACTTTACGTATGATATTTGTGTTTGAGCTAAAAATTTTATTTTCACTTGTTTACTAATATTCGACTAGAAACTCAAACATGGACCGAATTAACAATACCTAAAAATCTTTTATGTCGAGTCAACAAATTTTCTCTGATAATTATTTGCCTCTTGATATAAATAGCACATGATCATATCAATTTTTATGTATAAGACATGATTAATCTTGTATTTATATACCATATAAACTATGTATATCTATACTGATTAACAACCATGATGTCTTAGGTCTAAAAAATAATTAATACACCCATATAATTCAATGATAAATCATTGACAACATGCATTCGTGTGATTTATCGTAATTTTAGTTACGTTTAAATAATAGTTCTCTAACTATTATTTCATACTAATATTCTAATAATATGACTATCATATTACTCGCATTAATATTATTTTATAATATTTACTGAAGATATTCAGTGTGCATACACTGCAATATCAATGCTTAGTCAATATTATTTCTGTAGGAAACACTTTAGATAACTTAATCATCTTTAATATTTCACATGTATATTCTATCATTAGTATGATTAGATAAAAAAAGTAATATATACACATAAATTAAAATAGTTTTTTTATTAATAAAATATATATACAGTATATATTATTACATTAACTCAATATAATACACCCAAAACTAACAACACAAATAAGGCATGCAACATTAACATCATGTTTAAACAATAATAATTTATATAATATTTAAATAATAATAATTTTATGTTTAAAAATTATTATTTAAATTATAAATATATAATATAATCATGAGTCGAGCTAAAAGTCTATCATAAATTAGGTTAAAGTCCATTAAGGACTGGCCTTGACTACCCATTAAATAGTTCGAGCCATGCCAAACTCTTACTATTTATGACCTAGGTCATACTAAGCTGACACTGTTTACATGCCGGCTTGTGCCACCTCTAACTTTACGTGTGATAGTCAAAACTAATTTTTCAATATAAAAAAATGTAGTAGCAGAGTTTATTGAAAGTTAAAAAGATTATTTCACATTTACTTGCATAATAAACTTATATTTAAATATTATATCTTTTAATTTATAACTTATTTTTATGATAAAATTTAGAAATCTAAATTCTAAAAATACTTGAAGGAAACAATTAATTTAAGATATATACTGGCAATTCCCGCTTTTTGTAAAGTAATCAATAGAAAAAAGGTGCAAGGCAAAAAATTTGTAAAGTTTATATCATTTGACAAAAGGATGTAAATTTTAATAGTTATATAAAAGTAAATTTCATTCATATATTATGAATGATTTTGAGATAATTAAATCATAGTGACAACCAATATAAAAATGAACAAGGTGAATCATCAACCATATGATCACCTTATAAATAAAATATGCATTGAAATGGAATAAAGTTCAAAGTTCAAGAACTTAGAGGGAAATGACTCAAGCAATCCTAATTAGGGTTTTCAACGGCTACTTATTATGATTCCTTTCTACAGTAAACTACAAAAGCCAACCGACCATAACGCCCTTTTTCCAGCTTGGCAACTCAGCCGCTCCACCACAAAATCACTTGAACACTTTCTTTCTTACAACTTTTTTTGCCGTTTTATATCAATCCAATTCCTGAGATTACCCACAACGAGAAAACCTGAAACTAGAAGAGAGAACAAAATGCAGAAAAGAAGACTACCCATTTTGCAGAAGGTCTCAAATCTTTTTAAAATCTCCACTTTCTTCTCAAAAATGAGGAAACCGATTGTAGCCAAGCTCATCTATCTCAAGAAATCAAGGAAGCTTAAGAGGTTGAAGCTTCTTAAGCAATATAACAACTATGGATTTCTCCAGGAGTACCAGTTCAAAGCTTCTAGTACTCCTCTTATGAATTACCACAGGAGATTCAACTACTTGAAGAAAGTCAGAAGCTTTCAGGATTTTCACACCATGTTCTTTCTCTGCAAATGCTTTCGAGGATCAGCAGAAGCTGCAGATTATTCTTCATCCTTATGGAAGTTGAAAACTCTGCCTCCAGTTAGAGTTAATGGTGGGGAAGTTTTGGAAGTGAAGACGTTGGATTTGGAGGATGAAGAAGATGATGACTCGGTGGATCAAAGGGCTGAGAAGTTCATTGAGTGGTTCTATCAAGAAATGAAAATGCAGAGGCAGGATTCAATTTAGTCACTCAAATTCAATGTTTTTTCTTGAGCAGTTGTTTTTTAAATTGGTTTATTCTCCGCAGGGTTTTTCAGATTGTGGAGATGCAATTTTTATTTTTACTTTTATTATTGAACTAAATAATTTGTTTTTTTAATCAATATTTTAATATTTTTTATTATTGAATAACATTGGTCAATGAAACATTATAAAGAATCATTAACTCTTAATTCTTAACATAATTCAGGCAGCAGAAAGTACTTCTTTGTGGCAAGATGTAGCCATAAATTAAATAAATGGCACATAGTTTTGATTTTTGACCATATAATATTATCTCTTATAACCACAAATCTATGGATCCAATGCTTGCATATTCCTAAGTTTTTGAAGGTTATTTCCCCAACAATGTCATCATTGGCTCTTAGTCTTACTTGAAAGCCATATGCAAAATATTATTTTTGTGTAGACTTACTAGTCACTCCACTTCAATAAGTCAAACAAGTTCAAAAGTTATAAAATAAAAAGAAATATTATTTTCTGATAATTGTATTTTAAATATAAAGAATAAAATACATTCAATAAAAATAGTTTGAGGAATTGAATTTTAATAATATTGATTTATTAAATATCAATTAATAGTTAATATTTTGAATATTTATTTTAAAAAAACTAATTTAGAGTAAAACTAAAAATTGAAGTTATATTTTAATATTTGTATTTTAAATAATATGACAGTTGAATTATTGGTCTCACATCATTACACTCATTTAAAATTTATAAAAAATTAAAAATTTTGCATAATATAAACTATTTTAAAATTAATAAATGAAGTGAGATACTTACTTGAAATATAAATATTAAAATATAACTTAATATTAATCTTTTAATGTTATTTATAATTGATTTAAGAAGCACGAGTACGAGAGCTATGATGCTTTCATTGAACCGTACAGTAATATGGAACACACACTCAAATGTAATAGCCCATGAACTAAAGCCCATACATTTACATTTTGGACCAAACATTTAGGCCCAAATTTGTCTACTCCGTGATTCCCTTTTCTTCATCATGTTCTTACACACTGGCCGCAGGGAATCATTTTCTCACCTCATTCATTGCTGGAGAAGTGTCGTATCTTTTCTGCGCGTTTCTTCGCAAATTAGGGTTTTGAGGATTACAATTCGCAGACATCTATGGATGGCGAGACTGGTAACAATTCGAAAATGCCATTGAAGATTTACAATTCAATGACGCAACAGAAGGAGGTATTCAAGGAGAAAGTCCCCGGAAAGGTAGGCATGTACATTTGCGGCGTCACTGCCTACGACCTTAGCCATCTCGGCCACGCTCGCGCCGCCGTCGCCTTCGACGTTCTCTTCAGGTCGTTGCTTTTATGAGATTAATATCGATTTGTAAATTGCGGATTTCGTTTTAAACAAATTTTTTTTTTTTTTTAGCTGAATTTTTTTTTAATCAAATTATTTCTTATTCAACTTGTATACTGACTTATTGGTTGAAACACGAGTTACTGTTGTTAGTGAAATTAAGGAGCGTTAGCCAAAAATGGGAAACTTTAGTGTTCTCAAGTGATATAAATGCGGAATTAGAGACGATTTGGACAATCTTTGTAAACTAGCATGACGTTCCAAAATTCTAATTGATTATATATATATTATTTTTCTTCTTCATTCTTTTTCGTGCTCCTGAATTAGTTTTGAAAGGTTGGGCATTGATAAGGGAAATATCAACTGAAATCTGCAGATACTTACGGTACCTACAATATGAAGTTACTTATGTTCGGAATTTCACTGATGTTGATGATAAGGTCAGAATTTCTGTTTTGTATATTGGGATACTTGCTTGCTTATCATGGTTTCAGATTGAAATTTAGTTGTGGCTGATTACTGAATTTGGTCTTTATAGTACATTTTGATGAGAAGTATTCCAGTAGATGGTTTATATGGATGCTGAATTGAAATGTATTATATCTAGTTGTTGGTATTTTGGTGGGAAGAAGGAAGTGATGCTACATGTAGAAAATCAAGTATGTGTTTTTAGTAAAACTTTAAAATAAATGAAGATAATGTATATGTTTGATGCATTAAATATCACAAATGTACTAAGAAGCATTTCTGAAATGGCTAATTATTTGAAACATTGGGTACTTTGATTAAGAATTCACCATGTTTCCATTTCAATAATTCTTTGACATCCATTTATCTTACAGATATCAGTAATTATGAATTCACCATGTTTCCATTTCAATAATTCTTTTACTTCCATTTATGTTATACATGTCAGTACTTTTGACTGCATTAATGTTCTTTGGAGACACTTTTTCTCTTCTTTCCCAGTCCCGAGTCATCTATGGATTTACTATGTGGATATATGCAGATAATTCGTCGGGCAAATGAGACTGGGGAAAATCCTCTAAGTTTAAGTAACCGATATTGCCAAGAGTATCTTGTTGACATGGATGATCTGCAATGCCTTCCTCCCACCCATCAGCCACGTGTGTCTGATCACATGGAACATATCAAGGATATGATAATACAGGTTTTTTTCTTACTATTAGGCTCACTTTGACTATGGGAAATATTTGGATAATGACAATCTAACATTTATAGAAATGGCACTGTTCACAGTAAGTATAGCATGATGTTGTTTGCGTGGTAAAGTATAATGGGGGTGAATTTCTCTTCATAAATAAATTGGTAGATTGGGAACCAACTTGGCTGACATAATAGTTATTTCCATTGACATGTTTGTTGCTGTATGGTTTTCCCAACATTTTCAGCAAATTCTCCATTTGGGTGTATAATGTGTACATATATGAAGTCAATCATATTCAGATAAAAGAGAGAACTGATTACGACTCTTTCATACAGTGATTTGAAATGATCTAGAATTTATGCTAGGCATCCGCATTTTTTGGTTAGAAGCCCATCTTTTTATTGGAAAAGGAGAAAGTGGTTTTACAGAGTGTGGCCATTAGGTAGTCATAAAACTGCCTGATGCACCATTTATTTGATACTTGCAATTTAGAAAATTTTAAGACCTTCATCTCCTTTTTTGAATGATTAGTGAATTAGTAGAGAATTTTCCTTTGCTGATATTTTTGTTGTTTTGTTGAGTTGGTTAAATAAGAATTTCTCTAGCCTGTTTAATGAGCTCTGATTATATTTGGTTGGTGCAAATTTTATACCTGTAGAAGCTAAATTTTCAATCTTGTAAATTTGTCCGCTCTATTAAAAATGATTGTGAGTTGCTTGCTTTGAATGTGATAGGGTATTGTAGTAACTCTACTTTCTGTTTCCTTTTGAGAAGTGTATTTGGTTTATCTTTTGGTGTCGCTTTATTTTCTTTAGGCCAATCAAGTGCTTATGCCATTACCTAGTAGTTGTATCTTGCTTTGCATAAGGGTCTATATGTTTCTGTGATGAAATCTTTGCTTGCATTGGATTATTTTATGTGAATCAAGGTTTATGATGACTAATGGATTTAATTGTTCTTGGGTCATGCAGATTTTTTTAGGCCTTTAACTTTCTTGGCATTTGATCACTCTTGTATTTTGCAGATTATCAACAACGATTTTGCATATGTTGTTGATGGAGATGTTTTCTTTGCTATTGATAAATCTCCAAATTATGGCCAATTGTCAGGACAGAGGCTGGAAAACAATAGAGCTGGTGAGCGTGTAGCTGTTGACTCTAGAAAGCGTAATCCCGCAGACTTTGCTTTGTGGAAGGTTTGTATACCTATTTAAGCTACACTAAGCATTGCCATTCTTTTCATCATAAGTCATAAGTCATAGTCTGATTTTGTTCTAACTTTGCAGGCGGCGAAGCCTGGGGAGCCAAGTTGGGACAGCCCATGGGGTCCCGGTAGACCAGGATGGCACATAGAATGTAGTGCAATGAGTTCTCATTATTTAACCTTCGAGTTTGATATTCATGGTGGTGGAATTGATCTGATTTTTCCTCATCATGAAAATGAGATTGCCCAGAGTTGTGCTGCATGCCCAAAGAGCAGTGTGAGCTACTGGATGCACAATGGGCATGTCACTAACAACAATGAGAAAATGTCGAAGTCATTGGGCAATTTTTTCACAATTCGTCAGGTTAAATACTGCCCAAGCATATACTTGATTTGTTCTCTTTAGCAAGTCACTGTTTTTTGTTAGTATTTGTGATTGAGAATGACACATCACATTTCTTGTAGATTACTGAACGGTACCATCCACTGGCCTTGAGGCACTTCTTAATAAGTGCTTACTATCGTTCTCCTCTCAATTACACTGCCTGGCAACTGGAAAGCTCATCAGATGCTGTTTTTTACATATATCAGGTTTGATGCTTATCTAGATTCTGACGGTTTCTCAGTGGACGGTTAGTTCAGTTTCACAGCATGTTCATCATATGCATACACCACAAGTCCTGAGATGAAAACAATTTTATCTTTCTTTATATTTCTCATGATAGTACATTTTTATTTGATTTGTTTGTTCACCTAGGGTAGGTCTGTGTGCCCTTGTGCGCACATGTAAAGTTTTCTTGTGGAATCTGTAGCAGTAACAGATGATTTTCATCTCTCCAGATGTTTGTCCGAGTTGCCCGAGGAGTTGGTTACGTAGTAATAATTGTCCTGTTATTTTGATTGTCGCAAGTAAACCTCTTGCTTTTTTTTTTTTCATTAGTAGTTGCCACTTGATAGCGTGAATAACCTGCTTACTAGTTTTCTCCATGCTTTAAGTTTAGGGTTTAGGTTTAAGTTTTCTCCGTTCTTTAAGAAGTGAGGAGGAAACAAATACTGAAATTTGCATATGCAATTTTCAGTCCATATTCTTACATTTAATGTTCTTTAATTGTTAGACTCTGGAAGATTGTGAAATTGCTTTATCATCATTTCAAGAAGGAAACCTCAAGGAGGGTACAGAAACAAAGGGTGGCAAAGTAGTGCGTATCATTCCTGCTGCCCAAGAATGTTTCCGTAAGCTTCAAACTGAATTTGAGACAAGAATGTCAGATGACTTGAACACGTCACATATATTAACTGGTGCCTTCCAAGATGCCTTGAAATTCATTAACAGTTCTTTGAACATGCTCAAGGTACTGATTTGGTACATAACCTCTTTGCTTATCTTTCTTGCTATTTAGCTGTGTGCTTGTATGCGTAGGATAACATCAATTCATTTTTGGCTGATAATTTCAGAAGAAACAACCAAAGCAACAGCAAATGTCCATGTTTGAGTCCCTTGTTCAAGTAGAGGCAAAGGTTAAAGAAGTCCTGGGTGTTCTAGGATTGATGCCACCTGGCACTTACTCTGAGGTTAAGAGTCCTTTATGATTCCTTTATATGATTTATGTGACAATTATTCTTTTGGTTGATATTTATAAGCCGAGCAAAAATGTTTTTTCGGCAGGTATTGCAGCAGTTAAAAGACAAGGCGCTGAAGAGAGCAGGAATGGTGGAAGATGACGTGCTGTGCCTGATTGAGGAAAGAGCAACTGCTAGGAAAAACAAGGATTTCTCTAATAGTGATCAGATTAGGGCCGATTTGACCACAAAGGGTATTGCACTTATGGATTTGGGAAAAGAAACAATTTGGAGACCATGTATCCCAGTCGAACCAGAACAGGCAACACCTTCAGTTCAAAAAGAAGAGCAAAAGGCCATTGCAACTCCTCCTGTCGAAAAAGAATAGCAAAAGCTGGTTGCAACTGGGTAAAGAACGCAAGGCTTGATGGCGGATCTTGGACGACTTCTGGTTGAGTGCGGTGCAGTTCACATTACCCACCAAAATGGAAGATATACACACATTTTGATTCACATACCGAAAATTTTGCATTTTATACCTGTGGAATAAATTATTATACAGGATTTAATTGTACAATGTTCAACACATTTAATCTTTTCTTTTGTTACCGCTGGAGTTGTAATGCCACCTGCTGCTCAATGAACTTACAAACATTTCTTGAACATGATTAACACATATTAAAAAGGTTAGTCACCTCTCCTTAAGTTTGATAATATTCTATTTAAAATCAAAAATGTCAACAAAAAAATATAAAGATAAATTACAAATCATAATTTAACTCTTCTTCTCTTTAAAATTATTATTTGTAGTTTATCTTTATATTTTTCTGTTATGTAATAAAAATAGATATAATTACGTCAAGGAAGGTAAGTAATAATAAGAACGGCAATCGCGTGACATTGTGTATTGTCGTGCTTTCAATATTAAACCAAAATATATTAATTTTGAGCCTAATAGAATTATAATAAAAGAGTCGGATAAAATAAAATGGTGTAAAGTACATTTGAATCAGCCACAGTTTTATCTTTCAAAGTTTGAAGGAAATTTACGAGTAGCAATGGATTTCTAACATTCACCGTCTCAACTCCAGCAACATCGTCATGGCTACAGTTGATAGTCTATTATTAGCTACCTGTATGCTCACATGACTCCATTACATCACCACAGTATTGGACCATAACCTAAAATGTCTTTCAAAAAACGAATCTACATTATTAGACTTACATTCAAAATTGCACCAAAACACATCCATCGATCAATCAATCAACCCATCTCATCAGTCAAGCAGAAAGATTATTGGTTCTCTAAGTTTCACTTTTGGATCAGACTGAATGAATCATAGTGTACATTTCTTAATTCTTCAATTAAAGGATCACATAAAATCACACTAACTAGCCATCATTTGTCGCCCTTTTGTTGCAGAAGCTAGTAATGTAGCTGTCACGCGAGTCTGGCTATGGCCGTTGCTATAGTTATGGTTATGACTGGCTGCAAAAGTAACAGAAGAGGAAAGGAAAAGCCCTGATTTGTAGGGACTTGACAGTTGCTTGAAGCGCAACAAGCGTGGGGGTTGTCCAGTTCTTGGTATACACAAACTTCGTTGCTTCGTACAAGATCGCAATAAATGCTTTGGCTTCTTTCGCATTCAAAATTGTCAGAGTAAAGAATAAGAAGACTTATGAGAAATATATGATAGAAGGACAGGATTTTTAAAGAAAAATCATCAATGCATTAAATGTTGGATTCATGATGATGATGATGAGTTTATAATGATCAAAGCATGGGAACTTGAATTTTATGAATTATTTGGGAAGATGATGATTTTGAGTTTATATGCAAAATTGAATCCGGGAAACTCCATTATATTTGAGATTCAAAATTTTATGTTTTTTAACTGTGAATTATCACAGAATACCAATAAATATATATATAGGTAAAAGTCGCATAATTTTGAAGCAAAATCTTCTACATACACGACATAAAAATTGATAGTTTAGATAAGATTAAGATATTGTGTTTCTTAAAACATAAGGTTTCTGAAATAAAAATACATACTATTAAATATAAAATGAATGGATAATTAATAACTGTTAACTGTAAAATAAAAGAAATTATAAATTACTTCTATATAATAGGAAAAATGTAGTATTGATTTGCCTTCGAATTTAAACTGTATAAGTTATAATTGCTTTCAATATAGAGGACATGTGACCTTGGAAAAGTTAAAAATTCTTGGTCCCATTTGTTTGTTCCTCGTAGAAGACCAATCCTCTTTTATTGCACGATCTCTTTGTATGCATTGTGGTTGCAATGGTCCCCAGACCAAGCTTTTAGTCTCTTCTGTCTCTTCCTTTTTTCTTGGTTGAAGAATATGCCAGTTTTGCTTGGGCAAGAAATTGTCATAGACCCAAAAATAATTCCTATTCCATTTTTATCATGTCATATGCTTGAACAATATAAAGTTGCTCATACCAATATACATGGAAATATTTTCTTAAACATGACTTAATGTGTATACGTATTAATTTCTCTTAAGTTTTCTATTAATCTTTAGAAGCATTTTTTTTTAAAAGGTGTGTTTTGATGTTGTTTGGAAATTGGCATTGTGTATTAAAAATTGAGATGAAAAGGTATTTAATAATACTAACATTAAGTAAAACTTACTCTTTTTTTTTTCTTTAAATTAAAATAAAATTTTTATCTCACGAAAGTTATAGCTTAGAAGCTACATGCCTTGACACTAAATGAAACCTTTCTCAAAATTTTGTATGGTTAACATGATATAGGAGTCAATTAAACTCATAATAAACTTTAAACTCAATTGAATTGATTAATGAGTGAAAAAATATTATTCAAAAATAACAACTAAAAGAGTAAAAAAATAATAATTTATAAAACTTATGGGAGAGAACAATAAATACCCTTTATAATTTTTTAAAATAACATTTACATCTTATCAGAAAATTCGTGAAAAAACTTTCTTATGATTTTCTAAAATATCATTTACTATCTTGTCAAAATATTTTTTATAATTTAGAAAAATAATAGAAATCCTATCAACTTCTAAACCAAAATAATTGAATTTTTCAAAAATGTATTTTAAATTCAATTTATAATATTAATACTTTAGACTAAAAAAAAGTATAAATTAATTTTTAAAAATTAAATTTAAAAAAATTTTATTTTATATTCACAAAAGTTTATAAATTAATTTTTATTTTATAATTTAAATTTATAAAAATTTTATTTTATTTTCAAAAATAAAACAAAAGTAATTTAAATATTTTATTTAAATTATTGAACAACTATAAAATTTTATACTATAAAAGAATTTAATTTGTATTTTATATTCATAATTACTTTTAAAAATGTTTATCAAATATAAACATAAAATCTTAAATTAATTTTTTTATTTTACAATAATTTATACTAAAATAATTTATAATTTAACTTTTAAAAATTAAATTTTAAATATTTTATTTTATATTCATAAAAATTTATGATTTTATTTTTATTTTTATTTTAAATTTAAATTTATAAAAATTTATTTTATTTTTAAAAATTAAATAACAATTATTTAAATATTTGATTTAAAATATTGAATGAATATAACACTTTATAATATAAAAAATTTTAATCTATAATTTTATATTCATAGGTACTTTTAAAAGAATTTATTAAATATAAATATAAAATTATAATTTAATTTTTTATTTTATAATACTTTATACTAAAATAATTTATAATGTAATTTTTAAAATTAAATTTAAAATGTTTTATATTTATATTAATAAAAATTGATGAATTTATTTTTATTTTATAATTTAAATTTATAAAAAAATTATTTTATTTTTATTTTTATAAATTAAATAAAAATAATTTAAATTATTGAACAACTATAATAGTTTATACTTTAAAAATTTTAATTTTTAACTTTATATCTATAAGCAGTTTAAAAAAACTTATTAAATATACCTATAAATTTTTATAAATTTAAATTATAAATAAAAATAAATTCATTAACTTTTATGATTATAAAATAAAAATATTTTAAATTTAATTTTTTGAGATTAAATTATAAATTTTTTTAGCTTAAAGTATTATAAAATAAAAAAATGAATTTATAGTTTTATATTTATATTTAATAATTTTTTAAAAAAGTACTTATGAATATAAAATATCAAATAAAATTTTTTTTATAATATAAAGTATTATAGTTGTTTAATAATTTAAATAAAATATTTAAATTATTTTTATTTAAATTTTAAAAATAAAATAAATTTTTTTATAAATTTAAATTATAAAATAAAATAAATTTATAAACTTTTATGAATATAAAATAAAAATATTTTAAACTTAATTTTTAAAAATTAATTTATAAATTTTTTTAGTATAAAATATTATAAATTAAAGTATTAAAATTATAGATTAAATTTAAAATATATTTTTAAAAAAATTCAATTACTTTTGCCATTCTTCTATAATTTAAAGTGATATTTGTCACAAATATTCTGATAAGGATGTAAGTGATATTTGAAGAAATTATTAGAAGTTTTTGCCACAAATCTTTTAACAAGAGGTTAAATGTCATTTCAAAAAATTATAAGAAGTATTTGTCATTCTCCTAACTTTTAGATTAATTATTTCTAACTAAGAGAAAGAAATGTTGTATTTTATAAATTGTATTAATTTTTAAAAATATTATATCAATATAAACTATTTTTTATATTATTTAAAGAGATTGTACATTTGTACTAATTGAACTAATCGCTGCTCAACAATAAATTATATAATAAGGAATCATTTAAAATTATTATATAAGAACTAAGACATTATTGAAGATTTTTTAAGGTAACTAAACCAATTATATAAAATTCAAAATCATTCTACATGTATACAACTTTATTATAAATTAATTATCCAATAACTACTAGTATTATTCAGAAATTATGTATAATAGACTGGCTGCCATGCTAACTTTGGGAACCCAATGAAATTCTAGATTTGTGATGGAGACAA
Source organism: Trichilia hirta (assembly GCA_035221805.1). NCBI lineage: Eukaryota > Viridiplantae > Streptophyta > Magnoliopsida > Sapindales > Meliaceae > Trichilia > Trichilia hirta. The sequence continues at coordinate 1,908,131 of JAWDEX010000012.1, forward strand.
AAATAATAATAAAGAGAGTATAAGGCGGCTTTCAATTTTAATAATTACATCACCCCTGTGATATTTTCCGCCTCCAATTTGGAGCAAGTCGATATAGTGGCAATTAAAGTTTTGTGTGCATAATACAAATATTTTAGAATTCATTGGTTATCAAGTACCCACCAAAATTATTCCCATTTCTCTATCTAAAGCAACACCATTCGGCTTTCTAATTGGATGCATCACAGTAATTGCTTATCTTTTAATTTGCTCCATGAAACCTAAGCCATTTGGCAAAAATGACGACACTTTGAAAATTATGACTACAACATTAGAACAATTAAAGTCGACTTATATATGGTTCCCAATGAAGGGCTAATGAATGATAACTAGGTCTCGAAATTTGATTGATTTGTGGTGACTAAGGCCGAAGAAGATAGAAAAAAGCATACTTACTCCTTTAACTTTGGCTTTTATTTATAGCATATAATCGGTACATTTGGTATAGTTTATTCGCACTTAATTTTAAAAGTAAAGTTGTAAAAATTATTTAATTTTTCATAAATTATATATATATATATTTTAACTTTGATTGATAGAAATTGTAGAGTAAAATCAGTTATATATCACCCCACCTTTATACTAAACATACATGCCTTATATTAGTATTAACATTGGCATTCCTAAGGTTTTATGTTTTTATAACTAACGTAATTTGTCCAATTTTATTTTAATAAATCCGCATCTAACTTTGTAATTTTGAATTATGTAATTTAGGTTATTTTTAGGATCTATTTGATATAAATAAATAGATTATATCATCAATTGTTATAATGTAATACTGTAGAGAAAGTGAAAGGGAGTTTTGATTTGTGAAGGCTTAAATAAGAATTGAAAAAAGATTGGGGCCCCAGCCCTAACTTGTAATATAATTCTATTTTATTCTATTATGTGGATTAAGATGGTGCAAAAATTGTGGAAATGGGTTTTGATTTTTCTCACTGGTTTCCTCTGCCTCACCAACCACCGAGAGTTTGTTTCTAGCTAACTTGTTTAAATTATATATCTACTCATACGTTGAATTAATAAAACCTTTTCAACAAAAATACAATATCAAGTTTTCAATTTCCAAACCTGCGCATTGCACACCTTATACGCTAATCATTTTAATCTCTCTCTCTCCCAAATTAAACCTATTTGTTTAAGCTACAAAAGGAAACTAAAGCATGTGGGTTTATAGAATTTTGAGTGTCATTAGTCAGATAGCAATATAAACAAGAGGAACAAGTGAAAACGCCGACTTTATAATTTACATGATATGCTAACCTTTTTATTAGATTCTATGCATCAACTTAACACTACTTTGCACCGAAAAGTGGTGAAATTTTGGGGTTTGGTACCTGCCCTTTTGACCATTCTTTTGTGGCAAAACCCTAAAATGATACGAAGTTGGTGCTTTTTGTTTTGGCCATGCCTTATCTTGTTTAAGTGCTTACACGTAAGCTTCTTTTTTGAACCCGCACAAAGTCTTTAATTAGAGTTGCTGATTTGTAAGAATCACTTTCTTAAGAAGCAATTATCTCCATAGTCAATTTTCTCAATAAATTGAAACCTCTCTCTTTCAATGTTTTGATAGCAACCAAGCAAACCCAATTTGATATTAGGGCCAGTTAAGATGTTGAAAGTAGGAGAAAATCATGGAGGATTGAAATTTTTGACACTAAATTTTACACCGAAAAAACAAGGGTTTACATGTTCTTGATCAACCAATCAAAATCGATTGATTTGTAAGTATGAAATTATTGTCTCTCTGCATGTGATAATTGGTCCCACATTTCCCATGCATATATTATAATAATATAAATTTAAAATTTGTCAAGATGACAAGAGACATACGAACAAACTATCAAAGAATTAGTTGGAGTTTTGGGACTAGAAGTCTTGTAATCAATGATGTCTCAGTTTCCAGAAGAACAATTATATGACTTACAATAATTGTATGTTGTTTTTCTCCTATGTTTTCTTCCTTTCATCCTTACAACAATTTAATAAATTATGTTGTATATACATTTATTTTTAAAAATTTTCTATAATAAATAGATAGACAGATAACAAGGCTATACTGAATAATGCATTTTAGTGAATGTATAGACTCTTTTCTTACAAATAGACTAAAATTTTAAATTCTCCATAATTAATTATCCTCTCTCTAGCTACCCTTGCCTCTATAACATTCTAAATCCTTTGGTAAACACTCGGATTTACTTTCTTCAAGTTATGATCAAGTTTAACTTGTCAATGATAATCACATTTTTTGAAAATTTTATGAAATGTGATATATATATATATGTATATATATATTCCTTGAATGTGATGACTTTCTCTCTAAATATAAGATGTTCCATAAACCTCAACATTAATTATGGCTGTTTGCAAGTGGCCATTGTTGTTTCAGAAAATAAAAAATTAAATAAAAAGGAGACAACAAATATGTGACATGTCCCGTTTATTGGAAAAATTAATTCTTAGTAAAAGTACCCAGTTTTTCTCTATTTTTCGAAAAAAAAAAAAATTACTTGGTTAGAAAATATATTTAAGATTTCATTTTGAATAATATAGTATTTTTATTATTTTAAAAAATAAAGTTCAAAAAATTATTTTTTTTTTAGAAAATGTTGTTGGGAAAAGTACTTTTTATAGAAGTGCATTCACTAATTCATAATTAGTTAAAAACTCCATTAAAAAAAAATAAATTCCAACTTTCATCTAATAAATACTTTAAGCAAGCAAGAGGTTTGAGTTCAAGTACCTAAATTATGAGTATAATTATCTAGTCACTAAAGTCAGCTCCATGCTCAATGTTTAATACCCACAACATTATAATATGAAGACTTGACGTATGAATACTCTAAAAAATATTATTGGGATCCTAATGAAACTATTAATCAAAAGAGAAAACTAAAAATTTCATGTATAGTTTTCAAGAAATTTGGATATCTACTAGGAAAGAGCTTTAGGTACTTTCAAAATGAATTAGAAAATTTCAAAATTATTTTATATCTTTGTTAAGCAATAACATTGTAAGATAATTGAAATTGTTTTGATTTTCTATTTTATATGGTATAGTTAAAAAGGAAAAAAAAAAAAAAAAGAAATTTAAAACTTAAAAGCTTAGTATTGTACATTATATTTTTGTGGCATTTCACTCATAACTACACAAAGATTCACAATTATAGTCATAATTAGGAAAAAATTGCTAATTAATTATGGTTCGGAGTAAATCAGTAAAGAAGAGGGGAACTGTTTGTTTCCTCTGAAAAAAATAAATAAATAAAATTTGAAAAATATACAAGATTAGATTCAAACCCATTTACCTAAAAGCCCAAACCCAAAGCCCAATTTTAAGACCCGGCAGGAGCAAGGCTCAGATGCAAATCTAAGCCCAATACATCATCGAAACTGGGTCCCCCATCTCCTTTTGAAAACCTACTTAATGAGGGCCCGTCAACCCTCCCATGGCCCCCCCGGTTCTGTACTTGGTGGGCCCCTATATTTACATTCAAATCCCCGACTCTACCACAGTACGGTAATCCCCCTGCACCCGCACCCCCACCTCGCTCATGCGGACTAGGTATAACACAGCCATGAGACACGTGAAACGGTGGTGCAGCCGGGCGTGGCATGTAAACCCACGACTGTCCTGCCCCTGAAGCAGCCGTGGGGACGATAAGAGACCCTGCCGGAGCTAACAGATGCGGGGGAGGAGCGAAGGCTGAGATCATCGGGTTTCTTGCGAAAGAAATGGCTGCGTTTCTCGTGGCTTGTATCTGAGCTCGTTTTAGCTGTTGTCTCTCTTTCTTGTGTGCGTTTTGGTGTCCGCCGAGTGCCTGAGAGTTTGCGAATTCTCGGCAGCAGTACTGACACTCGTACTTGCGGTCAGTGCCGCCCGCAGATGAAGGTGGGAAGCCTGAAGACTCCGTTAAGACAGAAGAGGTTTTGTTAATACTGTTTGTTGCGGTTGTAGGGTCTGAGGAAACGTCATCGTTGTCTTCAGAGACGTCGAATCCGAAGAGTTTTAAGCGTGTTGTGGTTGCTGTGGCTGTTGGCTTGGTTTGACAATCTGTTTCTGCCATGTTTGTGTTATCAGAAGCTTGAGCTAAAGCCAAGTTTAAGTTTACAGAGAGAGAGAGAGAAAGAGAAAGTTTACACAGAGAGAGAGAGAATTTAACCAGAGATTGCAAGTGGAAGTGTCGGATGAGTGGGGGTATATATACAAGATAAAAAGGGTTTGCAAAAATGTGTACAGTAAAATTATAGAGAGAGATGGTTGCGGACATCCCAAGAAGGAAGAAAGTCAAGGGTTAAAATTAGGAACATGAACCAGGAAGAAAAAATAAAAACATTTGGGGACCCAAAGGATTGCACTTGTCTCTCCTAAAATTCTCTCTTATGTGTGTGTATTAGTATTATCTATAGTAATAATGGCCAATTTTAATTCATGATTAGGATATTAATTATTATTATTATTATTATTATTATTATTATTATTATTATTAATGTTTTGGTTTTCTTAGCTTTCTAAAATGGAGATGAAAATGGCAATTAAAGAATGTGATGCATGTGAGACAGACTAGAACGTTTATACTAGAGTTTGAATTTCAAGTATAGAAAATGATATTTGAGTTTTGCGCACACACAGCTTGAAATTTGTTGGGGAATTAACTTTTGTTGGTTTTCTAGTCTTATGGCATAAGATACCTTTCGTTTTGGATTACTTCTACTTTATATGAATTTGACAGTTTTGGAATTTTTGTGGGTTCGCATCAAATTTCTCATTAGCAGTTGATTGTAAGTAAAAATAAATGTTTATCATATATATTTTACCCTTGTATTTTTAAATGGCATTAAAAACCCATCAATTTCATATTAAGTATAAGAGTGAGCAAAAAGCGAGAAAGATTGCTAGGTACAGAAAGATTGACTATGACTGCTGGCTGATGATCAAGATTCAAGATGCAGATCATTTGTACAAACTTGACAAATTGATCAATGTGCAATTAGGTTAGAAATTAATCAAAAAAGGAAACTACATATAAATTTAAATAATGGGTAATATCTGGGCCACTTGCTTTTCGCTCTTACTTTGATTTATATATAAAGATGTGAGATTTAATTACATTCAAATGACCAATCACATGTTAACAAAGTTAAATCTTTAATTAATCAACTTAACTTTAATCGAATTTTGGCCCAACTCAACTCGAACCCTATATCTCATTATCCAAGAGTGTTAACCACTGCACAAACTACACGTAGCCGTCTGCAAAATTATGCTTTCTTTGCCCGGTTTTTTCGATGTATTCCTTACATACAAATTTAATATTTGTTTACACATAATGATGATCATGTTTCAAAAGGAGCAATATTCTTATGTAACTTTATATCATCGGGGAACGATCTCCAATGAATTCCATCTCTTCTTATTTGAAAATCTTATGTCTCTTCCGATCAAACTGATTGCAAAATGCCCAAGTTCTCGCTGATTATTTATTTATTTTCTTTTATTTCTACCTTTTTTTTGGCTAACTTATGTCCCTCTCGCCCTTTCTCACTCTCGAAAGTCAAAACATTTTTTCTCTAAATACGCTCCCTGCATGCAAATTCATAGTATCCAAACAAGAAGTACTAAACCAACTAGATACATTTAAGACCACCGTAGAGACCCATTATCATTACTTGTTCATGGCCCCGCGTGTCAAAATCCCAATTATCTTCCAAATCCGGCATTAGATACGCATGTTTCATGTTATACAAACCTTTTTCTTTTCTTTTCCTTTCTCTGATAAATGATGGCGGCCAGCAGTTTTAGTGAATGTGTCAAAAGTCAACATGGTAAGCTCAAGCTAAGAGTGTTTCGTTAGCTTGTTGAAAGAATAAACAATTAATGGAATAATAACATTTGGGTCCTTGATCTTTTCCATCTGTATCTAATAAGTCCTCGTGTTCTCTGCCTCTAGTCATCAGATAGTGAGAGCATGTATGTCAACAATAAAGTTTATTTCAATCATTTCAGCTTGAGTTAGAGATCATCAAGTGATTCTCGATCAAATAATTGGTGGGCACCTCTTGAGGAAATATTGCTGTCATACTCATATAATGTTATAATAATATTATATAAATTTTTGCTAGAATGCTGATTGTGAAAAAGGGTTAGAGATCTATTTGATAGAAGTGGATAAACTATACCTATATCAGAAAATGTAACAGTTTGGGGAACTGATGTTATTATCCAAATATAAATTTGATAATCAGAAATGAAATCAAATGAATGTTCAGGTGTTGACAACTATCAATTAGGTCCCACCTTTCCGTGTTGATGATGAATAATTGTTCAGATGTTTGCGTGATTGACGTTGAAATCTATATTACCATATAGTTTCTTTCCTTTTGAGAGATCTCTGCGAATCTTACTAACTACAAGAGAAAGAGAGAGTTTAGATTTGTAATCTTCCACTTAAAAAAGAGAACTATGTGCGTTAATAGTATAATTATAATTATATTAGCATTGTGTATTATTATTATTATTTATTCAAAAGCTCTTAAAACAGAAGTCTTCATCACAACTCCAAACATGCCCCACCTTGTCTCCTCTTTCTCATGTGTGTTCTATTCAAGGGCTTCTTTTTTCCTTAAGTCAAATTTTCCCATACAAGAATAATCTTATCGATTTCCATGATCTGATCATTCATCCAATCTTTGGCGTAATTGAAAGTTTGTATTCTTTTTCGATCGTTAGATTCGATCATTAATCATGATTAGTAGTAAGATAATTAATTAAACATATATACATGTGGCAATTTTTAAGCCATACATGGATGGTCGACATGGTAGACATGAAAAGTCAAGTCTAGCTAATCGATCCCTGCAAAAGTTTGATATAAATTGATGAGTCTTTGGGTTCTTTGTTTTCCATTTTTAAAAAAGGTTTTTAATATCATCAACTTATAATACGAGATAGGTAAGAGATGGGATGTTTACATTGATCCATTCACGGACCATTTTTTGTACGGGACCCCTCATATATATATATATATATATATATATATATATATATAAAGCAAAACCTAGATAACATGGGTTATATATATAGCTTATAGGAAGGAAGCCTGAAATAATTGTGCACATTGATTTAGGATAACTTAGATTAGAGAATCTTCATACACTCTACCTATTAGTTAAAGAAAATGTTTTTACTAAACCTAACCACACTCCTTTTTTTTCTTTATTAATAATAATTATGTGGATCCAATGATTTTTTTTGCCTTTGGAAGGTTAGAAAAAACCTGCAGGGTTGGGCCACCATCAGTCACGGTGGTGTTCAAAGGAGTTTGTTTCACTCAAAAAGAAAAAAGTTGTACTGAAGAGCCAAGCCAATCCAACTTATCAATTAAATGTGAGTAGTCATACTCATAAAGGTTGAAGAGTTCACATAAGAGTAGTTGTTTGGACCATTTTTGGTGGTGGCCAGAAAAAAGAAATTTGATTGAATTTGTCGGTCATATCAATGTCTCAAGAAATCAATTAACAACTTGATCCCACATTAGGGTTTTCATTTTTGTGGGGTTAACTAGCAAATCCCCAATCTTAAAACTCGAATATATATGTGTTTTTGGTTTGTGATCTTGAGGTTCGAAATTCAAATCTTTTTTCCTTTTTCTTACTTCGTGATGTTATAAAGATTACTTGTAGTGTTCAGAAGTAGTCATTTGGATAGAATAAATGAAAATGATCAGCATATGAAGACGTAAAACTATTGAATTGATAGAACCTAAACTTAAACCTAAAAATTGACAAAAGGTTGAAACACGGTAGAAAAAAGATTATGGGGGAGAATAGAGCAACTTTTGAGGAGCTATGAATTTCTGGCCAGAAGGTGGGTGGACATAGGCACAATGTTTTCTCCACTGATGAAGGATCCAACACATGTGATGATCATGATGAGATGGATTTAATGGGTCTAATGTGAGTGTTTAATTAAACTTTTGGTAGGACCCGCCCACCTTTGGGGCAACAACAAAAAGGGACCACATGTGCAAATTTTGTGGGAAAAATTTGGTCCCATATGAACCAAACTCTCTTTTGAAGAAGAAGAAGAATTGTAATTAAGTAGCCGTATATGTTATAGGGTGGTGAAAGATTAATTGTCCAATCAAACATGAAAATCCATGTTGATTATTGTAGACAAATGTCCTCTTAACAATGGTGTTTTGTTCTTGTTGCAATGGTTTCCACCATCTAATAATGTAATTTATTAAGACACACACTTTTTAAGAGCCATAATCATGCTTTTGCTTTCGTTGTTGATTGAAGTGATGCCGATATTATCGTTTAAAGATCGCCCGAATCAACAAAATGGCCCACCAAGTTGTGCTTATCAATGAAATTTAACCAATAAAAACAATATAAAACATATTATATTAAATTAAATTAAAAAATTACTATTATTATTATTATAGACATGATCCTATCATATTAAAACTCATATTAACTTTCTAATCATCTTTGTTGCTTATTGTAAACCATTACTTTGGAAGGATCCGAAAGGGATTAAACCCCCCAAACCAAAAAATCTCAAACCTCACTCCACCAAAGAAATAAAAAAAATAAAAAAGAGATTAAGTATAGCGTGATGACTTGGTTTTCAAATTGAAAATCTCTTTTGCGAATATGTTCAAAAGTACTTTTAAAATTATTAATAAGCCATCCATCCCAAATAATGTGGGTGACTGAAATTAATATCACTATTAAGCCCCTCCATGTATTCCAAGTGACATTACCTACTTTTAAAATATATAAGGTGGAAGTTTGGGTGGAGTTAGCTTTAAGTCATGTGAAGTGACTTGCTCTACTTCTCTCTAGAATTCATTAGTTTTATTATTACATGCTTATCTAACATGCACCAATCTATACATAGGCCCTCAAATAAAATATTATATTATATAATAGTCTATAATGTGCATCAATTTATATAATAATGAAAGCACATGAATTGATATGAATTCTATCCAACTAATTTAATGAGTTTAAAATGCAAAATAGGAAGTCCCGTGAAATGGGTTTGTAGAGAAATAGAGAGAGAGAGAGATCATTTTTGTTCAATTAATAAAACAAAAAGAAAATGTGGTTTGGTTTCTAATAAAGTGAGACACACAGACCGCCATACAAACACACCACATAACATTTACCCCAAAGAAAAAAACATTTAATTTTGGGGACATGTGCACGTATATGACAAAATTTAATTATGTTTGAAATTATAATAAATTAATTAGTTGTCTTTGGATTCGGATTCTATTGCATCAATTCCCTCTCATGACACAAATGTTTTTACCACATGATTTGTTTTTAGCCAGTGTCCATATCCATGCTGTGTGTTTCAAAATCCTTTGCCTCATAGAAGGAAACATGAAGAAGTGATTCTTCTTTTCTTTAATTTCTTCATTTTTGTCTCTCTTTAAAGTACATTTTCCAGCTTTTTTACTATTATTAAATGTTAAAACTTAGTTTTAATATTAATCTCTTAAATCTTATCTTAGTTTAAATTTTTGAATGAAATAAGTTTAATAATATATTATTAGAGTTAGCATTTCGGACTCTGCATTCATGTCATCATTGTACATTACTTATTAATATTCTTGTTATTTTATTTTCATCAATTGGCTTTTAAATAATCAATTAATTTTTTTTCTTTTACGTATTTTGCGATGATTGAAATTAAAATTTTTTTTAAAAAACATAAATTCTCAAATTACTTTGTTATAAATATACATCCTTAATCTAAGAAACTTATCATGTGGAGGTGTTGAAAAATTCAGCTTCCACATGGAAAGACAATGTGGCAATGAATTCACATACCTAATATAACCAAAGAATAGAATCTACCCTACATTAATATATTAAAATCTCAAAGAATTCTAGATGCATGTGGGACTTAGTCCTACAACAATGGTTTAAACATTTCTTAATCTACACGATGTAAATATATTATAACGATAGCTTATGATCATTAAATAAACAATCCCTCGAGTCATGGAAGAATTTGTCTCTTGGAAAAAATCCAAGCAGATATAACTAATTTCTTAGAATAATTAATAAACAAGAGTTCATAGTCTATTTAATTCATATATAACTCAACACATGTCAAGACAATTTTTGATTTAAAGTAATGTGGTTCAAGTAAGTTGTGTATATCCATTAAGTCATCTCTAACCTAATATATTGTTTTACGGCTTAAACTCGTCCCAATATAGATAACCTAAGACTATTTTCTGGTGTAATGTTTCTAATTAATTAATTTATAAAATCATTTTTCAACTCAATCTAGTAGCATGTGATTCAATACTAGTTTCTGATCTCTTACAATTATAAAATTAATTAACTTCCGAATCATTCTTAAAATATAAGAAATAATTAGATTACTTATTAAAGTGTTAGACGACTTGAAATATTTTCCATAGATGCTCATTTCTCTCCTATTTTTAGAGATCGTGAATGATTATAAATATAAAATTTGCATATAAAAAAAATGTTTGTAGAGAAGAGAAACACCGTGTGTTGAAGAATATATCAAAAAATAAATAGGGTAAGACAATAATGGGAAACACAAACCCTATAATGTAACCATTAAACAGGTTTTGTGAATGCAAAGATATTTTTATTTTGCTTTATCCTCTGAATGCTGTGATTGGATGATCAGATTAAATCTAAAAATTGTGTACTTGAATTTCTTTAAAACCGCCTAAAACTAATAATAATATTTAATAAATTTACCACTTGAATCCAATTAATAATATTTTATCTTTAGATCAATACCATGTTAAATAATTTTAATCCATAGATTCCGTTAAAAATTTACTAATTTGTTCCTTAATCATTTCCTTGATTAAATAACACTAATAATCAATGCAATTAGGACGATGTTATTATTATTATTATTATTATATCAAAATAAACAAAGAAATGAACTATTTTTATTACACTAATAGAAATACATATGTCCATGTTGGTATATATAGATGATCACGCCTGGATGCAATGAAGAATATGGAAGACAGTAATCTTAACATAACCTAACGTCACATGGCATAAAGAAAGAGAAAACTTAAAAAAGGAAAAAAAGAAAAAGAAAAGAAAAGAGAAAAGAAAAATTGAACAAATAATACAAGCCAAGGTTTTTGTAGGAGGCAGCAAGCAATTCCCATTTATATATCAGCAAGCTAAGGAAAGATATATATTCAAACCTCTAAATTAATACAAAATCATTCAAAAGTCTTCTCATTGCTTTTTATCTGATCCTTTAATGTTCAAGTTGAACCATTTCTTTTTAGCTGATTTATCCTTTCCATCTGAGCTTCCATCCTCGGCTGGACTCTCGCCCTTTGAGTCTTCACCGTAAGCTTTGCTACTGCTTCCGTTACTTAGATTATTGGCAGTAACACTACTATTACCAACTGTCTTGGTTACCGTGAATGAAGAATGGATACTGTCTCGTTGTTTCAGCAGCTCGTCCACCTATGTTGTCCGAGAAAACACATTTCAAAATAAATGATAGACAATGAAAAGTTTGCATGTAACTATGATATTGATATGAATACATCCTCATTCCTCAGCTGATTCATTAATCGGACAAAATGTTGTGCAGGCAGTTTGTTCACGTTTGATGCATATGCACTTGCTAATTAACACGATGCAATTCAATTATATGTAATTATGTATGCATGCAAGTCAGTTGGAAAACATTGAGCAAATGCAGATAAATGGAGTTGGAGACAGATGTCAAGGTTTCAAAACATACAGATTGCTTCTCCTGGCCATACCGATTGGTCACTTCTTGAAAGCGTGCCAATGCCTGCAAAACATTGCCTGAGAATTGTAAGTGCAAGTGCACATTACTGACTATCTGTAATAAGCCATACCTGACAGAGCAGGAATGATACCTTTCTGTACTCTATCTCAAACTCACGTAATTCGTTTCTCTTTCCCAAAATCTGAGCCTCAATATCCTTTAGTTTTTGTGAGGTATCCTCGTATGTCTTTGCACAGAGTGCCTCGATTGTATAGGTGCAAGTTTTGAAAAAATTATCTCCTGTGCAAATGTTAACAGATGTAAGTAATACCAATTACAGAAACAATTTCTGTCCAACTTTTGAAGTTGAAGATACAAAATTAACAAGTCAGACCATAAACAGCGAATATATGAGTCCCAGCTTTTAGTTCTGAAACCTCACAAGGTTGAAGACCTTCTAATCGTTTAAAGAAAGCAGCTTCAGGGTCTTTAGCCATTGCTAACTGCATCGCACCATGTGGATCAATCACCAGTTCTTGGGCAGTCACATGCAAAACGAGTAACAAAGGAAAAGGAAACAACAATGGAAGTAAAGAAGCGACAGAACTGCCATACCGCATTGACCGTCGAATCCATTCTATACACTTGAAAATGTAAGAAATACATTCCGGCAGATGTCACCTTGCCTGTCTTCTCGCTCTCCTCCTATAGACATAAGATACAGATCCATTGTGTTTATTCCATTCATGTAAATCCGTTAATTCTAGAGTGCTAATGTTGGACATGTCGGAGTAGCATGTAGGAAGAAGTTTAGATAACAATGCTTGCATCAGTATAAAATATTGCAAAGCTCCATTATCGTGAAGAATCAAATTCAAGAACAAAATATTTTAAAAAACTCTATACGAAATAAAATTCGGCATCAGAATCTCATTTTGGAGCTGGTGGCAACTAAACTACACTTGAGGGAGAGTGGAAGAAACTGAATTTCAATAGTCAAATCAAGGGAATTCAAAGGGTCAAAAGATCGAACTTGCAGAATGCTAACATATCAACGAGTATCACAGATAATGAAAATCAAAGTGGACCCAGACTGAAAAGTTCCTTGGAACTACCGGAATATTTGCAACAGACCATGCAAGCAGTAAATATATACTATCAGCAATTAGATGCTTTGATTGCATCCATACATTGATACAAAAGAAAGAAAAAAGCAGTAGATAAAGTTTGAACTTCTACTTACGTTCCAACAATCTTTTGAACTAATGAGTAAAAGCAGTAAAAACATCCACTACATGAGTGCAAGAAGTTATGATTAAAGTAACAAGAAAATTTTAAAAAAATAATGCATGTTACCTGTAAGGCCAAACCATAGCCACCGTTGGTATCTTGCTCAAAATAAAGCAACTGAAAAATCACAGAAAGTTTTAAGTTAGTTAAATGCGGTTGGAAAACAGAAGAAGAAAGTGAGTACGTGTGCAAATATCTGCCACAAATTAAATTATAAAATAAAGATGACATCTTCTAAACAAGTTATTGCATGACTGTTACCTTAAATTTGCTTTGCGCAGTTGAAGTCACTCTCACAACAATTCCTGATTCAGATTGTTGATCATTTATTGTTACACCAAAGAAGTGGGCACATTGCTTTTCTACCTGAAGTGAAACATAAAACAAGTAAAATAAATATTCTTCAAAAAGAAAATCTATATTACTTAGAAACGTTGTAAGAACCTTTCCACTAACTGACGTTCCAATAGGTAGTGGTCTGACTGTGACAGTTCCGCTCAAAGCTTCTTCAAGAACATTTGCAGAAATTGTAGTCTTGATAGGTACTCCCAACTTGCTATAGAGAAATAGGAAGGAGATTTTTTTTTCACAAAATAAAAAAAAGAGCTTTATTGTGCTAAATGCTCCAAAAACCGTAACTACAATATTTACCTAAATAATGCTGCAAACATTGTATTGACAGTTCCTAGATTTGACAAGTCTATCTCCATATCCATGCCTTCAGCATCAATAGCCTAAAAAGATTTATCATTAAATATCAAAAAACTTAGGATTCGCCAAAGGGGAAAAAAATGGACTGCCCCAGGCGCAATGAAAAGAAAACAAGCAGCATTTGCAATAAAGAACTACAAGTTTGTCCGCATTATCAAAGATAAATTAAGAAATTGTGTTAACAATTGATAAACAAAAGGTAGATTGTAGAATCACAAACTTGTATCGAAATAATGCATACCATAAAAGCACAAAGGAATAACTGAGAGTTGGTGGTTCTCATTCATATGCTTGTGAGTGTGCATGTCTCGGTGAGACTATGTGCATGTGTCCGTTGGGGTGGGGAGGAAGGAGGGAGTATTCAAAAATAAATTAATTAGTAAAACAAAGGAAATCTGCCACATGCCATCCAAAGTACGAACAATTGACACTGCAATCTTATCTACTTCAGATTCACCATCTCCTGTTCTTTTTCCCCATCTTCCCATACTCTTATAAGAGATACAACATCAAATTTCAAAAGCACCAATAGCTATTCTCAGTAAATGTATTAATCTCAAACCAAGGTCTCACAAGATAATTCAGCCACTCCTTTTTCATTATTGTATATAAAGCAAAAAGCATGACCCAACCTAGCAAAAAGAAAAAGAAAAAGAAAGATTAAAGATTCATTCAACCAATGAGACATCTAAGAAAGAACCTCCACTGCTTATGGTTACAAATGAATGAGTATTCCCTTTTCCCCCTAGCAGACTACAAGAACATAATGGCAATAGTAACAAGGCCACATTTTCTTCCCATCACTGAATCACATCCAAGCATTCGGTAAATCAGACTTTAACCAGGTATGCACATTGAACTCCAATCAACAAAAAATTAACATTCATAAATCCCATGCTACTGCATAATGAAGCAGGAAATGTTCCATTGTCTCACAACTATCCTCAGACATATAGCGAAAATATGATTATCACATTTTACGGGATAATATGGTCACCTAAGGCCATAGTACAAGTGAAGAAAGCTGGTGTAAGAAGTACTTCAACTTACCACGTATTCTTCGAAGAAAACAAAATCCCTTCAGTAAATAAGCCACTACTCAAGCCTATATTTCAAAAACTAAGAGAATATTGTCCTCTAGTGGACCATTTCCCCATCATTTAATTCAGTTGGAACTTTATTATCATTCACCATGCCTTAAATAAGAGACAACAAACTCCAGCTCCAAATAGACTATTCCTTGTGAATTTCAAAGCTCATTGTATGACATCTTATCAAATAATCTGACACCGTAGGATGTCTGTTTTGGAGATAAGAAACCATTCCAATCAAAATGGAACACCTTGCTGCTCCAATGTACTATCCTACCAAAAATATGCCCTCATACCATAGCACACACTAAAACTGATGAAATCAGCAATAGAGCTCCAACCACCTCTCATACTCTCCCCAAAACCAATCTCATAAATCATTAACTCAGATACTAGCAAACAATAACTTACTACCAATATACAGGCAGGACCAGTTAGAGCAATCTGATATTCCAATGGAGCTTGAACTTCATGATTATGAAGCCTATACCGTATGATTCATATCATTATATACGAAATATTTCCCATTCGCTATCGATCCAAGAAATATCGAGTTCAGCTTATTGTGAAAGGCTCCAACCTCCACATGTAAGACTACTTTTATATAGAATCTTTAGTTAAATACAAGTATTTCAGTTTGAATTGTCTTTAGCATGAAATTTAAATTCATAAAAATATCATTTTAAAGTTTAAGAAAAGTACCCCAAACACCAATTGTCAATTTTACTTTTTCTTTTACAGCACTCAGAACCATACACATGGCTACACAAATAGCAATGTGTTTCATCGACGTACACACCATGTCAGAAAGAGATGGTAAGAGAGATGGAGGGGGAGAGGAAGAAATACACCTCAAACCCTGCGTTGTCATATTGCCTTCTCTTTTCTGGGTCTGATAAAATGCTATATGAGTATGCAACCTCCTTAAATAGTTCAGAGGCTTCAGGATTGCTGACATTCTTGTCAGGATGATACCTGACCAAAATTAAAATTAAGGATACATCATTGCAAAAATAATTAAGGAAAATAAGTCGAAGATTGATCCAATTATGTCACATAATAATAGAAATCTCATCACAGATTGAGAATTCTCTCTTTTATATATAAAAATAAAAGAAAGCCCTTATCCTAATGAAATAACAAACAAATAAGGAAGCATACGGCTATAACATAGAAAATTAAATGATTCCCTTGTCATTTTCACAGCTTCAAATCCATAATCATGGACAGTCAAACAAGAAACAAGTGATCAATCATCAAAAATGATAGTTAAGCATGAGTGTTATAAGGTTCGTTCCTATGGGCTAGTATCATGGTAAACCTTAGATTAGCTGTTGAGTTTGAACACAAGCTTATGTATATAACACAATTGACTATTTAATCTCTAGAGGATAAGAAATTACACATTCAAAACACCCATTTTATCAGAAGCAGTATAATACCTGGAGAATTATACCTGCCCACCGCATATCCCCCAAACCCATTTCACAATTCACAACCTCAGTGAGCCACAATTCAGCTAGAAACTTGCCTAAGGTTTCAAAAATTCAAAACCACCAACTTCAATGAGCTATAATTCAGCCAGAAGCTCACTTAAATTTTACAATACTCCAGCAAATAAACAAATTTAACAACATTCATTATTTCAAAATACTTGCAAAATCCAACGAAGCTCGTATAAAGAACCTAACAGACAATTTTCAGCAAAGATGTTAAACAAAAAGTCACAAGATAAACAAGCTTACTTGAGAGCAAGCTTTCTATAAGCCGTTTTAATCTCCTGATCCGATGAATCCCTTGACACACACAAAACCTCATATGGGTCTCTACGTATTGCTGGAGTAGACGTCCCCACCGTTTTCTTCGAACTCATTGAAATCCCACAATATTTTCTCCTCTTCCTACTCTACAATTGCCTCCTTTTATTTCTGTTCAAAGATCTTACTCTTTCTTCAACTTCTCAACGAACCCAGTCAGCAGCAACTATACGAAATCTCTTTCTCTCCGTTTCTACCAACAAAAAGCTCAGTGAAAAGAGTCAACATACACGCAACTCCAAAATTTATCGGATCCCTCTATACTGACCTTTTATCTTGGGACAACAAAAGAATTCATTAAAAAAATGAAAATAAAACCAGCTCATTTTATCAAATGCCAAGATCCATCAAGCTAAAAATACATTAAGAATAATGAATAAGAAAAAAAAAACAGAGCTGAATAATTTGAAACTTACAGAGATTTCGTGTAAATGTAGAAACGATGACGTAAAAAGGCTTTTCAGTTTTCTCTTCGTTTGGTTTCCTTCTTCTCCTCGTCTTTCCTCAATTTCACTTGATTTTTTATTTCTATTTTTATTTGGAATTTTAATTATAGATATTGAATATTAGTTACAGTTCATGACTTCATATCATGTTTAACAATTCAATTGGTATGTTAAGATCCTTCTTAGTAAAAAAATGGAAAAAGAATATTTTGTTTTATCTGTTACTTTTTATTTATATATTTATTTAAAAATAAAAATCTCAAGACAAAATCTTCGAAGTGGTCTGAAGTGAACTGTCCTCGTCAGTTTAAACTGACGAGTCAAGATAAATTGATGATAATAAAATCTTGAAGTTTGATTTTTTTAAATTTTCTCTGAATGTGTCGATTAATTAATTAATTAAAGAGATATTTTTCTTTTCTAATTTTCGAAGTATATTTATTATCATTATTAATTTTTAGGTAGGATTTATTTATAATTAAAATAATAACAATTCAATTCATAATTTGAGTCGGAACAATAAAATAGAACATATTTTTATATTTTTAATAAATTAGTCCTTATTTTTGAAATTTTATAAAATATATCTAATTAGAGCAGAGTTTAAATGCATATAATTGAAGCAGTGCTTATATTTAAATTCTTATTATTGAACAAATATTTAAATAAATCATATTATTATTATTATTATTTAAAAATTAATAAATAAAAAACCCACCAAATTCTAAAACAATAGATAATAAAACTCTTCAAAAGTATAATTATGTTATGGACTATTTATGGTGTAATTGATATAAGTCAGAAGAGTGTGATTAATATATTATTTCAAAGTAATTAGTAAAGTTAAAATTGAAATTCATTCAAGAGTGAAAAGAAATGAAAAGTAAATGCAATAATCGAGAGAGGTTATATTTTCACTTCATTCCTATAAAATGAATGTATAAACAAATCTAAAATGAATGAATATATTGTCGATATATTTTCCCTTTTATCTATAGTATTTGATAAGGGGTAATTCTATAAATAAATAAATAAATAAAATAATTTTCATCCATATATATACTTGCAACAAATTATACACATGAAGACCTTACAGACAAAAAAAAAAAATCTCTATTTTTAAAAATAACAATAAAATAATGAAATGATAAGTTTTTTTTGAGGTGGTTTACGTTTTTAAAATTACTGTTAGATGATCAAAAGTGATTTTGAGTAGTAAATTTTTTTTTTTTTTTTTTTTGTGGTATTTGATAATTTTTTTTTTAAAATCTCCTTCGACAAAATTTATAACAAAATTAGGGAAGGAAATACTTTTTAAAATCTGATTGTAAAAATAATTTTATCATAAATATATTTTTAAACATATTCTTATGTAAATAAAAAAATTCCAAATTAATAAATTTCACTTCTAATTACAAAATAATATTATTAAAATTTAAATAAAATTAAATAAAAATTAAATATAATATAATATATTATAATTGAATAACACATATTCTTACATTGTGTTTGATATAATTAGAATGAATTGCATATAAAATTTTATTTTTAAACTTAAATATAATTTAATTAAATTAATTTAAATAGATATTTAAATAAAAATCTAAACTTAATTGTTACATATAAATAATTTTTTATTTACAATTTTAATTAATAGTTTATTTAAAAATAATTTTATATATATACCATATCTGTTCTGGTCATTTATCTTATTATAATAGTTTATGGCAAACACATATTAATTGTTTTTAAAATTCACAACACTTTTAAAAATAAAATTTATCAAACAGTTGAATACTTAACTGATTGTTTGAGATAGAAGCAGAAGTTTTTTAAATGCTACAGTAATTTCAAACTGGCTCTTGAAGGATTATTCCATCAATTCCTTTAGTACCAATTATTTTGATGGACGTCACTTTAATTTATACTAATTTTGTGAACGACAATTTAGTACGAGGTCCTATTACGCCTAGAACGAAGCTTCCGAGTTTGCAAACAATAAGATTGAAGTGTGTTAGCGAACACCAATCTTATTCTGTGTAATGAAGCTTTTCTCTAGAGAAATAAACGGAAATCAATCTTTTAAACATTCGTTCGATCTTGTGGTTGCACCAAGTGGGTGTGATTTAGTTCTGGTCCTGCTGTCTAGTGTCAGCCATTTGTTTGCGAACGGAAGTAACGGTGATCATAGATTGAACATAACTGTTGTTTTGAATGAAGGGTTTCCATTGGAATGGCCAAAATTGGATGTATGTAACGGATGTCAGAACTTTGTTGGACGCTGTATAGACGACAGAGTCTCGAAGAAAAATTAAAAATTATTTTCTTTTGTTAAGGGAGGCAGCTCTCATTCGGTCAATTTAGTTTCTTCCACCAGCACTGCACTGTGTTTTTCTAGTTGGTATTGTTCTTTCATCTTCAGCATTGCAGGGACAGGAAATCTAAGCTGCCGGTGCTGCTGATTATGTGTAAGAAACTATTTGTATACAGTTACTTTGCTGAAGTATTGTTGTTTCATATTAAGCTGGAATTTTTTATTTTCAATATTTATGCTGTTACAACTTTTGGTTTAATCTTTCTGTGGTGATCTAAATTACTGAATTTCTGATGATCAACCTTCAACTTATTTGAAGGTGTTGCAACCACAAGCTGTTCTGTTGTGCTCGTTGCAGTTTTACTACTTGTATTCAGAAAGAGAATACGACCATTCTTCCAGAAATTTCATTCTGAAAAGGACGGGAAAATTGGAGATGGACTAAATGTCAAGCAGTTAATTAAAAAGTATAGATCAACTTTACTGTCGAATTATTCATATATAATGAAGTGAAGAGGATGAATCAAAGAAAAATTAGGTGCAGGTGGCTATGGAAATGTTTACAACGGAAAGTTTCCAGATGTCGTCTGGCGCCTATAAAATTGCCGGACAAAAACGGAAATCTTTGCAACAACTTCATCAGCGAAGTTGCTACGATTGGCAGGATAGTTCCGCGTTAAACTTAGTGGCAGTTTGATTTAACCTTTTTATTGGTTTAAAAAGATTATTTTAATGTCAAAATTGTTAAAGAAAAGTTTTGAACAATTACAAAAAAGTTTACTTTTCAGAATTTGTCTACTAAAATAATTACATAGTTTTTACTAAAATTTATTTATAACAACTAAACAGGCGATACTTTTTGTTAAAAAGAAACTTTACTTATAAAAACTATATTGTAAAACATTTTATTTAAAAAACTCAATTAAATGACTCTTTTTTCTGTGATGGTTTGCCCGGATACGTGATGAGTACATGCCCAATGGATTATTAGGAGAACTGTTGTCGAAAGGTAAAGCAAATCATTGTCTGAAATTGGAAGGGCTTCTTGAAATTGCGTAGGAGTTGCGCTTGCAATGATTATTTGCACAATGGTTGCGAGCTACGAATCCTGCATCTTGACATAGAAGTCACAAAATGTAATGCTAGACCAGGATTTTGACCCCCAATATTTCGGATTGGCTAAAATTGACTCTGGGAACAATAGTGTTGTCACCATGACAGGAGCTAGAGGAACCGTTGGTTGCATGCTCCTGAAATTTTCCCGAGAAATCTTGGCAACCGTCTCATAAATCCGATGTATATAGTTATGCAATGGAATGTTACTGTTAGAGATGGTTGGTGGGGGAGAGAGCACATGCACCTGAAGTATACTTTCCGGACTGGATTTATGACCACCTCATTCGGGAAGAGGAAGAAGATTGCATAACCAGCAAGACGATTTTGGTTGGTTTATGGGGCATCCGGATTAATCATAGAGATCATCCTTCGATGACAGGAGTTGTAGAAATGTCGTAAAAAAGTATGAAAGTCATTGAATTGCCTCCCTAGGCCTTGTTCTAATCTCCTCGTTTACACAGACAAGAAAAAAAAAAAAAAGTTCCATTGATAGCAATACTAGCGATTTACCTCTAAAACACGATAGTCATAAAATTTATTACAGGTCTTTGAAACATGAAATAGTCAAAAACAATTATTTCAATTTATGAAAATTTTGTAAATTTCAATTTCACTATATATTTTTTTCCATGAAATTAGTATAACGGCATGCACTGACATTTTGTTACCTGTAATATGGACCCCCAGCCCACAGCTTGGTATAGTTGAAGACAAGCTCCAAGTTAACATACGAAAGAAAGAAAATTTATTGGAGGAAAATTGAATTGCCTTCTGTAATGGCATGTGATTTACAAAACTATGTAAATTGCTCTCTGAGGTATTTACACACCTAGATGAACAAAAAGAAACATCATGGATTCGAGGTTGAGCAGTTGGTATCTGTTGAGTCAACTTTGATTACTCTGGTATTATACGATCCACAGAACCCGCACTTATGGTACAGCCAATGGAAGGGAGCCGACCCTTTCTTATCACAGTCATTGCAAAGTATGTCCTGGATTACCATAATCAAAATGAAACGAAGTTATGATTCTTACAAATAGACAAAATATACAAGGAGCTTAAAGAAACGTAGACTGGATACCTGACAACGATCCCTATATTCTTCTGGAAGCTCCTCAGAAGCCAAAAGTGCGTCAAGCATGCCAAAGTAAACCTGGAAATAAGGAACATAAACCTTTATATATGAATAATATAATAATTTGTAGGTTCCCCTTTCATATGTTGTTTCCTGGGAATTAACAATTCCTCTTTTCTCTTTAGCCAACACCCCTTGCACATTAATTGCCTGTTACCAAACTAGTTTTGAGTAATCCCACTCACCCCCAGAGTGAAGTCTTATTTATTTAGCTAAAAGAAATGCCGCCCAAATATGCTACATATGCAATTTAATTGAATAATTCAACAGCTGCATAGAAGAGTTATGAAAAGCCAATTTCTCCAAAAGAATAATTTTCTTACCGCCATATCTCCTAATGATTTGCTACAAATTGGACAGATGTAGTGACTGCAAGTGTATGCCTACAAAAAGTGAAAGCAGAATTTAGTATCAGTCGTTCTAAAGAACGAGCTGTATATTCAGGCCACAGACAACCACAAAGGAAGCAAAGCATAGAAATGAATAGACCTGAAAGCAAGCTGAATGCATGAAG
>JAWDEX010000012.1:1930491-1951613 GCA_035221805.1 Trichilia hirta
CTTAGAATCTAATTTTTTGAGGTGATTTATCCCACCATCATTTGGATAGATGGTGACTCCATTTTAAAATTTTTCTTTACGTCAAATTTTGAACAACGTCAACACCTGTAAAAGGAAGAGCTAACACTTCTGAAGGTTTAATATAAGAAGGTAAGACGAATATAAAGCTTATTAAGATCGAAGAGTCGCACATATAGTTGATAGCCACCTCGGGAGAAAGATTGCCCACCTCCTCGTTAACAACCCTGTTTATCAAAGGGATGACTGTATTAATAAGTGGGCTACCACCAATCTTTTATCTTTCCCGATGTTAGAAAGCCTCAACTTTGGTATGAGGACTTAGGGAAGGGCGAAGTAATGGGGAATCGTTAGCACTGGTACCTGAAGAGAGAATACCAGGACATATTATCTAGACCCTAACATATCTATAGAGCTGAATTTGGTCGAATGAGAGACAAAAATTGTGCTACTCAGTAGCTTTTCTTACCCCTTCTTGAATCTGGGTCTTTTTCTTGGTAGCTGAAAGGGACTGTTGCTGTTATCTGACGTGTCCTAAAGTAGGGTTGGGACTTTACCCTTCTCTTTTATTGAAGCCCTCAAAACTTCTTGTCGATGCGAAGGGGGTGAAGGCGCTTGGCCATGACTCGTTCCTTTGTCGACTCTTCTAGCGATCGTCAATCACTCTAAGACAGACGGACATTGCTCTTTCCCCGACATATCTATAAAATAAAATAAAAGGAGTTTAATTCCTTGCATAAGCACAACAATACATCTGCGAGGTCCTACTTTTTGCTTTTATTCGATTAAGGGTGATATAGGAAATATGAAAGGTGGCCAGACCCGACTCTGTCATTGAATCTTTAGAAAGGATCTCCTTTTGATTGGAGGCAATATCTCCTAGCGAAGTCATTCTCCTCCTCAACTCTTAACTTAGGGTGAGGTGATTTGTCCAGGTCATGGCCGACCTGAACCTATTCAGGATCTCCCCTTCAGTAGTTAGATCTCACTCACCTTCTACGAAGAACTACCTGTCCTTTTAATATTTATTGTTGGAAGAATTACCTTTCACTGAATTAAAAGTCTCTAACCTAATTTGTAAATAGTACTAGCCAAGACTTGATTCAGGGTTCTTTCTTAGTGTGTATATATACGGTACCTCAGGAATGCTTGAAGGTTCACCAAAGTATTCTTGCCACAAAACGAATAATCCTGCCAAAATTCTTAAACTGTTGGGCACAAGTTAGTATAGAGGAATTTAAAAGTGAGTTAGCATGCTAGCAAAAATGGTTGAAGCAGTAGCCTTACTTCTAGCAGGAATAGCTTTTCATTGAGAGCAGTTTCACTAGAAGGAGGTCGACTCGATATTTTGCCCCTGTGTAAAATCGTGCGGACACTATTCTATCTACCTTAAAAGCATTTTAGTACACACCAAAGTCTTACTTATTAAATATAAAAGAGAATCGGTCGACCTCAAATTCAATCTCTGCCCTAGATATTGAAACAAAATCAGTGATAGATCTATTATCACTCGAGCTCAAGGATGAGTCTAATGTTGGGTTAACTTTAACAATACCTCGAGGTGACTGGTCTTGGGACACAATTTTAACACTCTTACTACTAGTACTCATTTCTTACCTGCAAACAATAAGTGGTCAGGATAGAAAAAGCATGAAGAACCATATTTTTCCAAGGCTAACAAATATTATGGGCCTCGCGACATCTCTATCTCTCTGCTTGCTTGCCCTCGCAACTCCACCATCTCACCATTTGATGTGAATCAAGACCATGGATGCTTTTTTTGTCAAAGACGATGACCAGTGTTACGTTCTCCTCTCATGGGCAAAAGAAAACTGTGCTGCAATGGTATTGCGAGCAAAATATGTAATAAAAATGTAAGAAATGATTTTTTATTGATTAAATATATGCAAAAAAGAAGACACGAGAGGATTTAATGATGACAGATACAAACACCGCAAAGCACTTAGAATACACCAGCAACAATTAAATCCTGCAAAAGTGCGAAATAAGAAAAAGGAGGCAAACTGAGGGTATTTATAATAGACCAAATACTAACCAAGCAATGCGACGTATCCCAAAACATCACTCAATGAGTAAACAAAAAACAAGCCAAGTCACGCAGACTTGAAGGAGTACTCTAAAGTGACACACCAATTCAAAAATAATCACCTGTGTGCTTACACGTGGCAATAGCACAGGTTACAAAGGGGCATCGCATTTCAGTTATGACTTTTTAGAAACGACGGGTGACTATGGGTGAGAATTAAAGCATTTACATTTAATAAAAATCATTGGCAACTCAAAGCATCAAAGTGTCTAAGTCAAAGGCCCTAGGTCATCTCAAAAAATCCTAAACTGTTTAAATTTTCACTATCACTTCACGACAGCAGAAACTTGAGGGCTTACATTGAGGATTTTTTTCGATCTTAGCTTTCCTGCCCCCACCTTCGTCGTTATATAGGCGACCTGACCTAGGGCCATTCACTTTGATAAATTGGCTTATACCCTAAATTACTAAGGCAAATTGCTCTCAATATAAAAAACGAAAAAACGAAAAAACCAAATAAGACAATCGAATGCATTTTTTAAAAACGGCCTAAACATCCTATTATATTAATAGGCACCATGTCTTACAGACTACAGGCATTTATTGCGCCACCCTAGTTCAACATAAAGGAGTGGTGAAAGGATTTACCGGTCGCTTAAGCTGTAATCTGTCTAATCAAACTCCCGTTCTCTGATGTTCACACGTGCAAAGACCCTATAAGTACTGAAATTTCTAAGTAAAAGGTCACTTTTTTTTCTTCGAAAAAATGCTGATATATTAAACTTTTCAGTGAACACCGATAAATACACTTATTTCTGAACTCAGCTCTTTGTATCGGTAATTAACCTAAATATTATTTCCTATTTTAGTGTCTTTTCTTATCATTTATCTTTGATTATCCACTAATTTAAGCGTCGGAATTTATATGCTATTACATCGACTTTACTCTTAACTTACTTGTTTTGATTTCAGGTAAGCCTTCGAGAATCTTTGGTCGAGGCCCAGATATTATTTCACACGATTCTCACAATAACAATAAAAAAATCTGTATAATGTACTAAATTTTTCATCCTAAAAAAATTTAAGCATAAAAAATAAAATTTAAATGCATATCACTAATACAGTGCTTATATTTAAGTTTTTATTATTGAACAAATATTTAAATAAATCATACTATATTATTTTATAAAATTAATAATAAAATTAAAAAACCCACAAAATTCCAAAACAATTGATAGTAAAACTCTTAAAAATATAATTATACACAAGAAAAACTTGAAGACAAAAAAAAAAAAAAAAAGACTCTACTTTAAATATCACAGTAATAGAATTAGATCTTCAGTTTTTTGAGGTGGTTTTGAGGATTATTTCATAAATTTCTTTAATTCCTATTATTTTGATCAACGTCACTTTACTCCATTATAATTTTGTGAACGCTACTTTGGTACGAGGGCCAATGACGCCTAGAACGAAGATTCTGTTCGGAGTTTGCACAAACAATAATATTGAGGCGTGTCCGCGAAGAACAAAACAAATGCCCCTAATAGGTTTGACGCAGTAAGCGAGTGTATTTTCGTCAAGTAAAACGACTGCGTTTGGTTAAAATTATTATGAAATTACTTTATTACTCTCCTGTCGTTGAACGAAATTATTGAACCAATTTTCACAGACTTTTCAGATAAGTCGGTCAAACACGTTCTAGTCTCCAAGTCGTTTCTAGCATCAGGAATGTTCCCATTCAATGACGATGAAGAACAGACCGGAAGCAATGGTGCCAGAATCTCCAGCTTCCTCCATCTCCAATCTTCTTCTGATCCTCTCCATAACATCACTTCTGATCATCTCCACGTTCCCTGTGGTCATACACTCCCAAAACGACACCTCCTACGACGACTGCTCTCCCTTCAAGTGCGGCAACCTCACCTTCTCCTTCCCCTTCTCTTCCTCTCGTACCTCAGGTTACTGCGGATTTCCCGACTACCAAATCTCCTGTGATCCTTCCAATATTCCAAGTCTCCTGCTCTCCGGCAGACTCTACCGAGTTAAAAACTTCTTCACATCGGAAGACGACCGCTTGATCAATTTGGTGGACACACAGCTTGTCAGAGACTTGAGTTCTGGCTCCTGTGAATCTTTGTACAATCTTTCTGTCGCCAATACTTCTACAGGTTCTCTCACGCTTCCTCCAGGGAGTCTTAATTTTACTTTTTTCAAGTGCTCAAATGGGTTATCTATTTCGAAAGATTTCGCTGATAACTTTGTGAGTATTCTTAGTTGCAACGACGGCAGCGAAGCTTTTCTATGGAGAAACGGTAATCGATCTGTTAAACCTTCGTTCGATCCTGTGGTTGCACCAAGCGGGTGTGATTTAGTTCTGCTTCCTGCATCTAGTGGTGGCTATTTGTTTCCAAACGGAAGTAACGATGGTCATAGATTGAATATAACTGATGCGTTGAATGAAGGGTTTCCACTGGAATGGCCGAGATTTGATGAATGTGACAGATGTCAGAATCGTGGTGGACGCTGTGGGTACAATGGAGTCTCAAAGCAAATTATTTGCTTTTGTAAGGGAGGCAGCTGTGATTCTGTCAAGTTAGTTTCTTCCAACAGCACTGCACCGTGTATTTGTAATTAGTTGAATGCTCATTTTTCTTTCATCTTCAACATTGCAGGGACAAGAAATCCAAACTGCTGATGATTATAGGTAAGAAACTATTTGTAAACAGCTACTTTGCTGAAGTACTGTTGTTTCATATGAAGCTGGAATTTGTACTTTCTTATCTTTATGCTGCTATAACTTGTGGTTTTATCTTTCTGTGGTGGTCTAAGCTATTGAATTTCTGATGATCAAGATTCAACTTGTTTGAAGGTGTTGCAACCGCAGGCTCTTCTGTTGGGCTCGTTGCAGTTTTGCTACTCGTTTTCAGAAAGAGGATCCGACCATTCTTCCAGAAAATTTACTCCGAGAAGGACGAGAAAATTGGAAATGGACTAAATGTCGAGCAGTTTATTAAAACGTATAGATCCACTTTATTGTCGAATTATTCATATAATGATGTGAAGAGGATAACGAATGGGTTCAAAGAAAAGTTAGGTGCAGGAGGCTATGGAAATGTTTACAAGGGAAAGTTTCCAGATGGTCGTCTAGTTGCTGTAAAATTGTTGGAGAAAAACAGCAATATTGGCAGCACCTTCATCAATGAAGTTGCCACTATTGGCAGGATACACCATGTAAACATCATACATTTATTGGGTTTCTGCTGCGATGGTCCGACCCGAGCTCTGATATACGAGTACATGCCCAATGGATCATTAGGAGATCTGTTGTCCAACGTCGAAGCAAATCATTCTCTGAAATTGGAAGGGCTGCTTGAAATTGCGTTAGGAGTTGCACATGCTATAGAGTATTTGCACAATGGTTGTGAGCTACGAATCCTGCATCTTGACATAAAACCACAAAATGTACTGCTAGACCAAGATTTCAACGCTAAGATTTCGGATTTTGGATTGGCCAAAGCTCACTCTAGAAACAAAAGTGTTGTCACCGTGACAGGAGCTAGAGGAACCGTTGGTTACATTGCTCCTGAAATTTTCCTGAGAAATCTTGGTAACCCGTCTCATAAATCTGACGTATATAGCTATGGAATGTTACTGTTAGAGATGGTTGGTGCGAGAAAGCATGTCAAAGAATCAACGAACAGTTCAAATACACCGGAAGCATACTTTCCAGATTGGATTTATGACAAGCTCATTCAGGAAGATCATTTACGAGAAGAAGAGGAAGAAGATTGCATAGCCACAAAGGTGATATTGGTTGGTTTATGGTGCATCCAGATTAATCCCAGAGATCGTCCTTCGATGACAAGAGTGGTGGAAATGTTGTCAGGAAGTGTGGAAGCAATTGAAGTGCCTCCCAAGCCCTTGTTCTTATCCCCCCCTCGTTTACAGATAGAAAATGAAATCCCCTCCATTGATAGCAATACCAGCGACTTACCTCTCACACACAATAGTCATGAAATGTATTACAGTACTTAAAAACATGAAATAGCCAAAAACAATTTTTCAATTTATGAAATTTCTGTAAATTTCAATTTCACTATATGTTTCTTCCATCAAATTATTATAATGGCAGGCATTGACATTTTGTTACGTGTAATATGGACCCTGAGGCCGCAGCTTGGTGGAATTGATACAAGCTTCAACATTTTGGTGTAATAACGGCATGCACTAATATTTTCTTATGTAATGGTGACATGAGATTTGAAAAAAAAAAAAGACTATGTAAATTGCCGTTGCTCTGTGTTATTTACACGCCTAAATGAACAAAAAGAAATGTCATTGATTCGAGGTTGAACAGTTGATATCTGTCGAGTCAACTTTGATTACCCTGGTATTATATGATCCACAGAACCTGCACTTATGGTACAGCCAGTGGAAGGCCGCCGACCCCTTCTTATCACAGTCGTTGCAAAGTATGTCCTGGATTACCATAATCAAAATGAAGTAATGATTCTTATAAAAAGAGAAAATATCCAAGGAGTCTAAAGAAATGCAGAATAGCTACCTGACAACGGTCCCTATATTCTTCCGGAAGTTCCTCATAAGCCAAAAGTGCGTCAAGCATGCCAAAGTAAACCTGGAAATAAGGAACAGAAACCTTTATATAACTAGGAAGAGAATTCTTTGCATTCTAAGAGGATAAAAGTAAATGAATAACAACAATAATTTGTAGGTTCCCTTTTCATTTGTTTTTTCCTGGGAATAAAAAATTCTTCATTTCTCTTTAGCCAACACTCCGCATTAATATGCCTATTACTACACTAGTTTTGAGCATCCCACTCACCCCTAGTGTGACGTCTTATTTATTTAGGTAAAAGAACTGCCGCCTCAGTATGCCACATGTGATAATTTATTGAATAATTCAATAACAGCATAGAAGAGTTATGAAAAGCTAATTTGCTCCTAAAGAAGTATTTTCTTACGGCCATATCCCCCAATGACTTGCTACAAATTGGACAGATGTAGTGACTGCAAGTGTATGCCTACAAGAAAGTGAAAATAGAATTTAGTATCAAGTATTATAAAGAACAAGCTGTATATTCAGGCCACAGACAACCACAAAGGAAGTAAAACATAGAAATAAATAGACCTGAAAGCAAGCTGAATGCATGAAGTGGCCACAAGGAAGTGCTCTGACAGTTGCACTTGATGTGAACAAAAAGTCGCAGCATATGGGACAGTTTGTTTCTAGACCTTTCTCCCGGCACTTGTGGTCCACTAACTTCTTTGCCAGGCAGCAATTGCAGTTCATGCAATGAAAAAAATCGACACCAAGGCCCCTTCCAACACGACATAGATTACAGAAAGGGCAATGATAAACAATCCTGTAACAAACGTAAGAGATTAGAAAATCGACCTGTTAGCATACAAATTTATAGCAGTTTCCACTACATTCTAAGACCATTAAGAACAAAATGGAATAAGATACATAAACTAAAAATATTAGGTAATCAGATCCTTCCAATGGCTTAGAATAAAAGATGACTCGTGACAGTCAAGGATGACTTCACAAATGTCTCGAAAACTGGAATTCTTTTATTTCATTTTAAGATTTCTCATATGATTTGAGGTGATTACCAAAGAATGTTGATTTAGTAACCAACATTTTGAGATAATTATGAAACACTTGCATTTGCAATTAAGAAAAATATCAGATTGAAAAAGTTTAATTGTTAAAACCATATGCGATTCACTTTATTCTATTTTAAACTCTCGGTTAGCTAAACCTTCCAGAACCAATAAGTACAAAGTAAAAATAATAATAATAATAATAAGATAAGTGTTTTATACCTTTCATCATCAAAAAATTTGCAAATGCTGCAATAATAGCTAGCCATTGAGAACCCACCACAGGAAGGTGTTGTGCAAACTGGCCCTACAGGCTGAATTTTCAGACAACGCATGCACATCATTTCAGTAGTAGCCTTCCTGCAATTAAACGAACATACCATCAAGTATATAGAAGCCCACGCAGAACTAAGTATGCAGCAAATGACACAAAGTTACCTTTCCATTGAGTGGTCACTGACTTTATCATGGCAAAACCTGCATGTAAACAACTTGCCACAGCAAGCAGCACGAAGTTTGCAACTCCTCTTGTAATGCTCACATCCAAAAACTTGTTTCTCTGGATCTTGGAATGATGGGGAACATCCAAATAAGTCTTCACTGTTTGAAATTTCATCATCTCTAGCTTGGACAGACTTCTGCTGAGAAGCAATCCAGCGGCTAATATAATTACATCAATAAGTCAGAGTTAGTAGAACAGAATAATGATTTATGCAGGAAGCTCAATAACAAATCAAAGGATGATAATAGCTAGAGCAAACCTGGTCATAAGATTTTGAATAAGATAATCTTTTCTTCTGGGATCAAGAGTTGAATCTCGAGAAACTTTTCTTATCTCTGCTTCTAGTTCATTTTGATTCATGCGGAAAATATCATTCCACCCTGGCTTAAAAGTGTGATCACTGCAATCCAGACTTTCCTGGACATTAGAGCCTAAAGAGTGCAAATAGAAATACCTTAGAAAAAGATCTTCATGTTGAATTGGCTCATATTTCACAAAAGGCTCAAATTTGTAGGAACCATTGTGGTAAGTAAGTGAGGCCAACGACAGTAGATGGTGCATAGCGTAGTTAATTGTTGGCCTCGCCTTTAAGGTGTAACGCTTTATGTGGGAGTCCGTTAATAGTTAAGGGGTGCAAGGGACGAAGCCCCCACGGAATGGTGGAAGGGCAATTTGAAAAATTTCCCATGAGTTGAGTTTTAATATAAATACATTATATTATGACTTAATTTACAGGGTGAATAATAAAATAGTCGCAAACCCATGGACATAGATAAATTGCCAAACCACGTAAATCTCTGGTATCTCTGTGTGCGTGATTAATTTTGCTATTATTTTTCATTGTATTACGTAACACTTCACATAAGCAATGTTCATAATTTAACATCTCACAATGCAACAACGCAAAATCTCTCTAAAATTTGCATGAAATTCAGACATTTAAAGAAAGCAATGAGAGTCAACAGGCATATAAAAATAAATTAAAATAATGAAGAAAAGCATTACACAAACCTAGAGATATAGAACTCTCCGAAGTTGCCTTATGTGAAGCTGCAGTAGGAAGTCCTTCCCACCACTCATTAAGCCACTCGCTGAACATTGTGTTCTTAGTTGCCTGCTTCCACGTATCCATCATTGTATTCTGCTCCTCCTGAGTAAGTGCAGAAGTCACCCATGGCAGCATTGACTGAAGCACTTCTGCACCAGTAGTACCAATAATACGACCAACAATTTTATCCTGCTCCTCAACAGAAAAATGTCTGTCAAATAAAGGCCAGAGCTCAAGTTCTTCTCGGAAAACATGTTGATCCAGTGTCACTCTTATGGATTTACACATGCCCTGAAGCTCTGTAGCTTTCTCATTGTACTTTCTCACAGACTCGTTTTGATCAAAAGACTCAAAACCATTTCTATCTAATTCTTCCGAGAGACTGATACCCAAGCATTCACGAAGTTCTGTAAGCTCAGAAAGCCCAGATGAAATATCTGCAAATAGTTTCTCTTCCTGCTTGTGGTCCAGAGTGTAAGAGTGACTAACATTATGAAGAGTCTCTTTGGATTCTAATGCTGGAAATACTATGTCATCCTCAGCATTACTGTGAGCTCTATACAAACCCCACAAAAGACGAAATCTACCAGTAAACTGCCTAACAAAATTCTCATTGCAACCGTTAAGTTTACCAGATTCAACATCCAAATACTCCAAGTCTTTACGGATGGCCTTATGAAATTTAAATATATTATCAATCGGTCGAGATGCACATCCAATGTCAGTTGAGCTTAAATCCGTTTCCCAGTTAAAAAGGCTAGAGTTGAGGGATGGAGCAGAACCGAAAGATAACGAACGAAGAGACTTTGCAGCAGCAAGAGAACTTCCAAGATTGCTGCTATTCACTCCTAAGCCAGGGACACAGCAAGCTTGATTACTACAAGACAATCCATGAGTATCTACAGATCTTGCAGCAGAAGAAGTATCAAAATCTGCCAACTGCTTTGCATTTTCATGTTTGGCTCGCCTTATGTCATCATTTGCTTCATCATCTTCAACAAGCACAAGTTTTTCATCGGCGGATGACTTACAGGTACACTCACAGGATGGTTGCTCAATATCTTCTTTGAATATGGCCAGGGTTTTCCCAGGACAACATCCAATTGCACTTGAAGACAAACACACGTTCCTAGAATGGCCTTTGCATGCCCAACCAGAAAAAAGTGTAATTAAGGCTGAATCTGATGCTGGAGCTGCATCAGATAACTCAGGAAGTTAAAAGTGACACAAATTGAAAAAGCAGGATGCTGCATGACAGATATGTAATAGACACGAACAGAAAATAAAGGAGTGATAATCAGAACCAAACCTGCCATATACATATTTTGAAGAAAAGACCTTGCGTCTTCTTCACTAAGGGATCCAACCAACCATGGTAAGACAGACTCAATTAATTTCAGTGGCATCACACGTAGACTTTGATACACAAGTTCTCTCTGCCTTTTGGGGCTGAAACGCTTTTGAGCAAGTGGAAGAACCTTCAAAAATGTGGTGAACTTGTTAGATAGCTTTTATATGTAATCATCATAATTAAAGGAAACATCCCAATCATAAGCATACTAATGCAAGAAATGAAGAAGCATAGTTATCAAGCATCCCCTATTATAGGAAGGCTGAGCTACTTAACAAAATGCTCACCTGAACTTCCTCATTGTAGAAGTGCTTCTGTATGCTGGCCATTATTAGATCAGCCTGTGAGCACAATTTTGTATAGAATTCAGCACAAGAAGAGTTGGCTCCAGCACTTTGAATACTTTCAACTAGGCTCCTCAGCTCATCAAACTGAATTTCCCCTTCTGCGTGCTCCTGAGCAAACGAAAGCTCAGCATCTACAGCAGGGAATATAACTTTGTCCTCGGCAATACTGCAATCAGAAGAATAGAAGTTTATTTCATAACACATAGGCAATTATTAGGTAGAAGGACAGGCATAATTATTATATGCCTCTCTTTTACTAATTATTTTTCCTTTTTGGTTTCTCTTTTTTCAAAATGAATAACTAATAAACTCTAACCCACAAAAGGAGAGGATAGACAGAAGAGAAGATAAGGATTTGATATAGGAGAAGATAGAGAACCGATGGAAGTGAAAAGAACAAAGGGATTTTATACTTGATGCTTCCTATACTTCACAGACTTGACGGGGGATCATTTCCTAGTTAGAGAGATAGACTGTCATTTTACAGTCATTTGTCCTTGTTAACGAAAATTAATTTGATATACCAGCATAAAACTCAATACAATGGAGCATGTGAAGATAACAAAGAGGCAAATCAACAAGGAAACAAGCACACACCTATGGAATATACAGACTTCTGCAATGAACTGCAGCCTCTTGTTGAATGTAGACAAATCAGAAAAGTCTCCAGAAAGTTGTATCTTTCTAGCTGCCTCAGCTATATCAGTCAATTCTCTTTTTATGGCATTATGCCAAAGCAAAATTTCATCTATAGGGCAGGAGATAGAAGAATTGGTATGATCACAACTTAGCTCTGCATATTTTCTTTTACCAGATCTGGAAAATTCACAAGCACAAGAATCCGTATATGTTTGAAAGGTTATGGTACTAGTCCCAGGATTTTGACATCCGACATTTTGATTATCTTCACAACTTCTATCAGACACTTTTACACCTTCCATCCAGGCAAAGATAACCTGCTGAAGAAGCTTCTCTTTGGGAATTATCTTGCACAAGCACTTGCGCATATCCTGATGCTCATCGGATGATATGGAGGAAGAAAGCAATGGAAGAAACTCTGCCATCATATTAACAGGAATACTGCATAGAAACTGCCATACCAATGATGCCTGCTCTTCAAATGAGAACTTCTCAATAAGCAATGGAAATACCTGTAACATCCAATTAAAAGGGTGTCATTGTATAGAACTCAAATTCATTTGTTGGTGAAGTATGAAGGACAATTCAGAAAACTAAATCAACAGCATGGATTCCATGAAATCAAGTAACTGACACAACCTAGAAGAATATACACATAATGCCCGATAACATATCACAGACTGTTGATTCAACACTAAGCATCATCATTTCTCATTTAAATTAACAAGAAAAAAAAAAAGAAATAAGAAAATCCTCTAAATGAGCAAGTCTATCTTAGGTTTTCTAATAACTTCAGAGTTTTATCTCTGGCACTACGGATAGAGATCAGCAATCATAGTCTCAACAAGCAAGACCTTAAAAATGTAAACTACACTACAACGGTATAACAAACAATTTCTGTCATGTACAATTAAGTAAACATGTTATCCCGTATACGCTCTTGAAAGACTCTTAATGTCCCAAATCATTTTCATGAAAAGTTTCTATTTTCTATAACATTTACAACTATTTTGGTCTAGATAAACATTGAATTTAAATTTGCAAAAAACCAGGCAGAGATTTAAATAGGCCACCCTCATCACATGCTAACTTTCTCCAAAGAATATTCATTCCAGAGGATGCCTAGCCTCAACTATTGCCATTTTTTTCTCTCATTTTTTCTCTTTTTGATAGAGGCAGCAATATAGCAGCAGTAAAAAGAGGTCCTGGAATGAAGCAGCTCCTTAAAAAATGAACTAATACAAGCTTCTTTTAACTCAACAAAGGGTACTCACTCATAAGCTATTCACTGAAGCAAATGCGAAGGCTAAAGTTGGGGAATAGTAGCATCATGATTAGTTGCAATTAAGTTTATACTTGGGGATGTTCAGCAGATCCCAAAATATTATAGAAAAATGTCGAGTTATCACTGCATGAAGAACTTAAATAAAAAAGTACATGTTCCTCTTCCTTGGACATATGCTGGCTGACAGATGTTTGAAGGGCTCCTGTGCAAGAGGCTAATTCCCTCCAATAACTTTCTTCATTTTGTAAACTTGAATTCAGCAACTTAAACAACTGATCAAAAAGAACACTCTCCCCCTCATGCTCAAGGGAGTAAGTTCGTGCCACATTCTTCACTCGTACATCAAGAGCTGGAAAGATGACCTGCGATATTCAAACAACATATTGTGACTAATTCTATCAGTTGCACATAATTTGAACCAAATTGGAGGAAACTATATATCTTTGATTATTGAATTAGGATGGGAACATCATAAGAAAATCAGTTGCTTAGATGACCTGATCCGATAGATTCGGATTGAACACCATAAAAATTCAAGAAAAACATTTCAAGTTAGATTTCACTAGCTCTCAGCACCCTCTCGCTCTAGAAGTGCCATCAGAGATGTATTTAACAAAAATAGTATACATTTCTCGTTTTATATTTAATCCCCCTTGTGCTTGTAATCAAACCCTTAATGCTATGCAAGAGAATCATTTTCCTTTTGTTATCTGATGATGTACCAGAAGAGGAACAGATCTTATGTAGCACATAAATTATGAATGCCATTGACATCATTTAAGAAAGACCAATTAACTCATAAGAATCAAATGAGTATATCTTGGAGAAATTTAGAGCATTCACCACTGATTTAGGTTTTAAAAGTACAAAGACAAACTATCTATTTTGGCAGAAAAACAAACAAAAAGAACTGCATTTTATCTAATATATCTTCTTTATTAGTTTCCTATCAGTTTTCTTTGTTCAGAGATGTCTAAGAGCTAAAAACAGATAAATAATGATGGAAATCATAAGAGACAATCTAACACTTTATAGTAATTGGAGTCAAACTACCATACGATACTCCAACGATTTCAAATCCGACAAACTCCTCCAACAGGATGGGCAGATTTTGAGTAGCCGTATAGAAAGTAAGATCCAACAAAGGATGAATTTGCAAAAATTCTTTAACTACGATACTGGCTTCAGAAGTCTTAAATTATGTCTCAAACACCATGCAAAGTAAGACTCCGCATCACAAATCAGTGGCACATGGTGCAGTGGCACGTGGTAGTTTACATCTTCCCAGACCTCCAGCAAATGCAATTATATTCAAAGGCGACGCATGCTAATTTAAGGTAATTAAAAGGATTCCATTAGCAACACTATAATTTAAAATCATACCACATCATACATCTATGCGCCATGGGACAAAGGAAAATGATACATGAGTATTCCACCAGACTGTACTTCAAAAGAAAAATGTATTGCCACTGCAGAATTTTTAATTACAAATAACTATTGACAAATATCCACAAAAATTGAAATTATTTCTATTTCTACTATTTTCCATTTGCTTAGCAACTTTATCAAGTAACCTTCACCTAGAAACTTTTAACACCAGCAGAGGCCGGTAACGTTTTAGTCTATGCAATTTGCCATCGAATTCATGAATCAAACTAATCTAACTTTTCTTCAAATAAGCCTAACACGAGAGGAAAACACGGAAATAGAGTCACCAAAGAATCACCTATTCCAAAGAGAAAGACAACTCATAGCAGAAATAGAAATGAACAACTAAACTAATCAACACAAAGAAAAAACCTGCAAATTCAAATAAAAATGTAAAAATCTTAATCAATTACGAAACCAATAACCTGCACTCCGAAACGACTAACCTCGTCCTCGGCATTGCAGTGGTGCTTATAAATCGCGCGAAAGAAGCGATACCGCTCCAACAATCCACTAATATCACCACCGCCCTCCGAATTAATCGCCAAAGCCATGGCAGCGAGGTGGAGACCGTCGAGCTCCGACTTAATCGCTTTGTGGAAGAACAAGAAGATGAGGATCGGAGACTTCAGCGCCGAGTTTTTCAAACAAGCTTTCGATTGTGTTGAAGTGTCGATTGGAGTCACCGGACCTGCCATTACAGCCACGCCGCCTCCGCCTCCGCCTCCGTCCGCAAATGGCGCCGCCATTTGTGCAACAGTTCGTTAAAGATCTGTTGATTGCGATTGAGAGGTTTAGGTTTTTATCTATTTCTATGAAGTTGTTTATTTTCTCATTATCTGTATACGACGAATTTTAATTTAATTTTTAGTCTTTGTCGCTAGATTTTCCCTTCTAGTCGTCTGTTGTTCTCGCTCAATAAAGGGAAACGGAGGGAGAGAGAACGGAGAACGGAGAACGTACAAAGAGGACTCAATGCACCATTCAGATATTGAAATGACAGTTTTGTGGGTAGTCCACGTGGCATACATTGCACTCTGTTTTTTATCCATGATCAGTAACGCTTCCACCTTTTCATACAATAAGATTATTTGGTTACAGTCATCCTACCGGCGCCTTAAGCTATATAGCCTGCATCTTTACAATATTTTTGTTTTTTTCAACTGTATTAAATTAATTTTATTATTTAAATAAGAGTTATAGACTTATTTCTTATGAATACAAAACCCATATTCCTATCTGTAAAAATTTAAGAAGAAAACATGGCGAATAATATTAGCATTATTATTATTCGGAGAAAACAAGACACTTTACAAAAAAAAATATTTATGTATTAATTTAATATATAATAATTGGTAAATTTACCAAAATTTTCATTTTTGAGAAATGAAAATTTTTTTATTTGTTTTTATTGAAGAGTTTACTTTAGAAAAAAGAGTTGGAATGTGCCAAGTTGGCAGACACGCGTGATCAAGACGTAAGAGTGAAAAAATAATTAGCAACTATTAAAAATGAGTATTTACGGCTTGGATCGTTTGAAATAAAATTTTAAATCGATTTAAATATTGTAATTTAAAATTTAGGCAATTAAATTCAATCTAATAGTATAATGCGATTTGAATTAATTTAAATTCGTAGTTTGAATTTTAAATTTAAATTAAAATAATTTATTAATTTAAATAAAATATAAAATATAAAATTTTGGAATTTAGTTTATTTTTCAGTTCAATTTTAAAATAATAAATTTATTATTTTATTATATAATATTACTATTAATAAAATAATTAATATATTATTTTATTATATAATTATAATATTATAATATAATAATAATAAATATATTTAATATTTATTTAAGCGATTTGTTTTAACATTTGCAATTTAAAATTAATTTAATTTATAATTTAAATTAATAATAATAATTTATAAAATATTAATTAAGATATTGATTTAAAATTTTTTAAATCGATCCAAATCAATTCAATTAAGTGATTTGGATCGGTTTAAATTATATGTATTTAAATTTGTCTGCCTTTAATAACCACGGACTACGGTGGGCAATTTGGGCCTCGGCCACGCATGTCAAACTGCCATGTCAGCATAATCGATTGTGGATAAATGTTGATTCAGGGTACTCACGTGTACAAAGAAAACCAAGGCAAGCCAGGCGACAAGAACGATTTGAAGGGTCTTTGGGTCATTTTAATACTCGATCAAATAGGTAAGCGCATGAAGTGATACCGTTGGTGATCAAATTCAAAATGAAAGGCGTAAGAAAGAGGGCGTCAGATAGTCCATGGCTTCAAAATTATTGATTTTGAACCTGTTACTCTTTCCACCGGCTAAGGAAAGATATATATTTTGAAGGTCACGATATAATATAATTGAATACTTATATATCTTTTATTATAATTATTATGTAAAAAATAAGAAGTATTAAAAATATCAAATCATATCTCAAATTTTGAATTTAAATGATGTGATAACTAAGTTTACAATTTTTTGCCATTTTAATTATTAAAAATTTATAAATTTTTATATTATTTAGAACTCTTTTGAGTTTATAAAATAATGTGGTTCAGCTAATTCAACTGTTATATTACTTAAATTTCAAAAATTAAGGTATAATTATGATCTCTAGCATTATTTATAACAAAAATATATTAAAAATTAAAAATTATAATTATAATAATAGTTACACAATACAATATAGCAAAGTCGATAAATCTAGTCTAAATTTATTGTACTTGTATATTAAAACAATAACCGAATTGTTTATATCAATGAGCAACTTGATAATATTATTTATGTCAAATATTTAAAAAGTTTGCATACCTTACGCTTTTGTTATAGAGTTCAATATTTCATACAATTTATCGTTTAGTTTGTTAAAAACATATAAAAAAAAAAAAATTTCAAACTCAAATATTTTCCCTTTTAGCTAATAAAATCATTGGCCTTTCAAAGTCATATTTGAATAGATTAACATTAATACTTCAATATTTAAACTTAATGTCATTAAAAATTACAATAGGTTCATTATCATGTCATATGGAATCTTAAATTTCTTACAATAATTTATAGATATTGACCATTATTAATTTATAAATATTGACTAATTGAACCAATTGATACTAATAAAAACTTTAGATTTATTAATTAAATGTATGACATAATATTTCACGTCGATTCTATAACATTATTAAATTGGTACGATAACATATTTTTAATTTTAATAATTAAAAGATTATAAAAAATCGTATTGTTTATTTTCGTTAATTTTTCTTTTAACAACGCGCTTGATAAATAGGAATTTTGAAAAGTTGATCATTCTGGAGCTAAAAGCTTTTTATTATTTATTATTATTAGTTAGTTGGTAATTTAATTGGGCTAAAGCGATCATCGAAATCAAAGGCATAGGGAATAATTGGGATGGCATGAAGAGAGCACGAGAAAGAGATGTTGGAAGTGTGTCAATCGTTTGGTGGCACGTGACATATCCGTGGCTTCACAAGTTCATCTTTTATTTTTACTTCTTTCCCTCGAGATTTGGAGATCTCATTAGCGATTCATTAGTATCAATTAAAGTGGGACTTTAGTACATGCAACTAATCAACGTAAAACGATGGGTAATAGAGAAAAAGGCCACATAGATGAACCACGAGATTACACGGAAGCTTCGTTGACAAGCTAATGAGTGAATGAGGAATCTGAATATCAATATGAACAGAATATCCAATGGTGGACAGTCAATCGTAAGCCAATTATACCGGCCAACGTGATTCAATTCAAAGGTTTGTAAAGAGACAATAGAAACATCAAGTAACAAAAATGAAATAGTCAAAATTCTATTTTCTATTGATGTTATTTGGACTGCTTGGATTCGATTCTCCGTTGCAAAGATCAAGCATCCGCAATCGTTTGTAAAATTTGGGAAAAGAGTTTTCTTCAACCGTTTTTTTTTTTTTTTAAACTATTTTCTTATATTAATAAAATAATAAATTAATATATTCTACTTCATAATATATAAGTTTTGTACAAACTACAACGTACAAACAAACTAAAACGCACAATATTATATGTCATGATAATATTAATTAAAATAAAATATAAATTAATATAATTAATAAATAATATAAAATGTTAAATAATATATTATGCCGCATCAACTTATATTTTTAATATTACTATAAAAAAAATACTCGCACAATATTATAAATACAAATTTTTATATATACAAAATTTATCTATACTAAAATAATGTATATCCATATGAAATAATGTAATAATATTATATTATTGTCATATATTTTTTATGATTTAAAAAATACAAAACAAATAATGATAACATAATACTTTATATATAAATTTATATACAAATTTATTTATTTAACAATGCTCTCTCTATATATGTGCTTATTTAGAAAGTATTTTCAATTTCAAAAATATTGCTTGGTGTATAATTATTTGCAATTATTGTATTTTTACTTAGTTTTAAAAACGCATCAACTTTCAAATGCAATTTAAGGAACGCTTATTTGTTCAAATATTTTTTTTCTCTCATATATGACAATTATAAAAATAATTACACCGTTATAATATTTATAATTTCCTCCCGACAAAATCCTTAATTTACGTTGAACTCTATTTCATTTGATAATTGCATTGTTTCAACGGGGGCATCAAAATAATATAATAAAAAGGTAAACATAGACACTAGAAGTCAAATTGACAAAATTGAAAAACAAAAATCACAAAAATGGGAACATGAGCCGGTGTTTCTTTCTTTCTTTCTTCTTTTTTTTTTTAACATTTATAAAAAATGGATCTAAATTAGGCTTCAATCTTGGCACAACTAATTCTTTTATTAAGTTGTAAAGTAAAAGACAAAAGTGCTTATGTCATTGATGTTGTAAGAAAGTCTTGATTGACTTATTACGAAATATTCTACGACGTACGTGTGAGAATAGGAATCTTTCCATGAAATTAAATCATTTACAAATTTAATATATAAGGCTCGTGCCATAAGGAATATGGAGATAATTGTTGAAACAAATTATATAAAAATAATGTTCATTCACGAGTCACAAGAATTCAGATAATTATTGAAATAAATCGTTCTTAATTAGTTTAAAACATTATATTGACAATATTTATTAGAAAGACAAACTCAATTCAAATTTGATACCACGAAATAAAAACCTTTTGTATGTGTATTGTTGGTCGCTATATGGTTGTATAAAAGGAAATGATTGCCCCCATGTCATATTTATTGACTTTTTGACAATTAATATTTATGCTGATATACATTTATTATAATTTTTTTAATGTGTAATTTTTTATCAGTGTAAATATATTTTGATTTATTAACTATTAAATACATTTACCAACTTAAAATTCAAATTTTTTTTTTGAAATATTAGCATGGTAGTTTGGTAGGTATCTACTCAAAAGTCTAGATTTAGGGAACTAAAGAAAATAAGAAAAGTCGTCCAAAGGTTTTCTACTTGTCCACCCAAAAGAAATGGTGAAGATTAATTTAAAAAACAAATATAACCATTTGCTTGCATTAAGTGGGAATTGAAGGTAGGGGTGGTAAAATTATTCGGATTCAGATTTTATCAAAAAAATTTAGATGATTGGGATTAAAAAAATATTTGCACTGCACTTGATTAAAATACAAATATGGTAAGATTTAAAAAGACCCGTATGCAAATATAGAGAAAGTATAATTTAAAGGAGATCCAAAAAAAATTTGGAAAAGATTTGCACTATAAAAATTAATAAAATATAAATAAGTACTAGTGAAAATATGGAATTGAACTGGGCTTATAATCCAGACTAAACACCTTAACCAACTAAACTAATAAAAAATTTGTTGTATAAATAACAAATAAATTAATTTAAAACCTTGTAATTCAAAAACTAAGGCAAGTTAAAATCATGATAAAATTTCACTCTAAATTATTCACCCCAAAATCTCAATTGATCTTTTTTGCCTTAACTCTTGACTATCGGCAATCTTCTTTTAACTTGTAGAAATCCTAGCATGAGACTGTCGCCTGTACCATTTCGAGTAATAACTCTAACGTGAAGATTAACTATTTTAATTCTTTTTTGTGTTATATTTTTTAAAATTAATTCATTTAATCTACATATTGTTTGAATTTTTTATACAGAATTATGTAGGTTTAACTACGTTTTAGCTATTATGAAAATTTTTCTGATTTTGTGTTAGCGGAACGTGTAAGTGAAAACTTTTGTGTTTGTTTGTGTTCGTTGTATGAAAATGAATGATATAAGTTGTTATTTGTTCAATTAATTCGTTACAACTAATGAAAATGGAGAATATTGTTTAATTGATTAATTTTGTTTGCTCTTACAATTTTTTAGTATTAAATGATTTTATATAGGTAGATTTTGT
The DNA here is from genome assembly GCA_035221805.1 of Trichilia hirta. Classification (NCBI taxonomy): domain Eukaryota; kingdom Viridiplantae; phylum Streptophyta; class Magnoliopsida; order Sapindales; family Meliaceae; genus Trichilia; species Trichilia hirta. Next base: position 1,951,212 of record JAWDEX010000012.1, read on the forward strand.
TAAATTGAAGTATGAAGTGTTCGTTTTTCTTTTAAGTTTCGAGGTTCAATTTTTTGAAGTTTAAGGGTTAAGGAAATAAGGACTATAAATTAAATTATTAGGTGTTTGAAATATCTATTGATAGAGGTAGTATTTTCTAGAGGTTTGTTTGATTTTGGAGTAGCTTGCAAATCTTATTTTTTTCAAATATTCAGGAATTTGGATACTCGGATTCAAAATATTTATACCGCATTTGTTCTGCACAAAAGCTGAATATTTATCCGAATATAGCAATAGCTTTCTTCATCTGAATATCAATATGGTTTTGATGATATCGGGACCGAATTATTGAAGATAATATGCATATTGAAGAAATTGAAGTAAATTCAGCAAAACAAGCAATGATCAAGAGCCAGCCAAGTT
>JAWDEX010000012.1:1951713-1962446 GCA_035221805.1 Trichilia hirta
GTTGAAAAAAGCACCAATTATCATAATATAACAAACCCTGGCCTAACTTACACCAGCTTGTGATTCAAGTTCATATGATTTTATCTCAAAAACGACCTCAAAATGTTTCTATTCATAAGAAAGTTTTCGGATACAAACGTTTATAATAGAACTTTATTTTGCAGTAATATACGCAACCCTAAGCATTCTCTAACAATCTTTTTCTAATTGGTAATTTGAATTCATTAATAAGGAATGGTCCGTGTTAAGCTATTGAGCATATATATTAATTAAGCATATTGAATCCATTACAGATAATTCAGAATGGGAAATGCTTGATAAATTTCTTTTTTAACACACAAAATTTTCACTAACCAGAATTCAACAGTATATATATATATATATATATATATATATATATATATATATATATATATACACAAAGAAAACTCTCCAATGGCATCCACGTCTGAATTTCTTGGGAAGACAGTGGCTGCTGTTGCAGAATATTCTTAAGTTATAAGCATCTTTTCTGGCCTATGAAATGCTAATTTCCATTTCTGGCTAAAATAAATGCATGCGTCTCTTATTATATATCCATCATCTCCCTACAAAAACCGTCTTTAGTTACACTGAAAAATGTTATGAATTAAGAGAACTCTCATTTCAGTGAGAGAATGTCAATGTATTTAATTATCTATCAGGGTTATGTATTTTCACAAACTTGATGGCCCTTTTTCACGTAAGGTTCTAAGAAACTAAAGAGGATGTTAACATTAGATATCAGAAATGAAAAGTTTTAGCTAACCATGCACTCCACAAAAATTAAACGTGTCTATCATAATTGAAATCAAGCTTGGTGTACAACTGCAGAATGAATAGGATATCTAGCAAATTAATAAGACTCAGCTTAGCAAAACCAGATGAATTTTGTAAACATAAGCAATAGATTCAAATTTTTTCTACAAGGAATATAAGCAATGGTCTTGTATTAATGAAAATGGAAGTTGACTAGATAATGCACAAACTAATAGGTTGCCCATTAGGGCAAGAAATTTATTAATTGCTTGCAGGCCAAATGGGGTACCTAAATTAGGTAAATACATATACCCCCACTCTTTTAATTCCTTTGCAGCTGATAATTGGCTTGTGATACGAATCCAATCCCATTTATTTATCTTTATCAGTCTTGCATTTTTGGTTTCCCACTTATTTGAACAAGAAAAATGGATCCACTTTTGTAAGGCTAAATACTAATATATGATACGCTACATTGTACATATTAAGAATTAATTTTGAGCCCATATCGTAACTCTGTTTGGAAATCAGAATAACTAAAATATCCGTTATCGATATTTCTCACTCATTTATGCACTTATACTTGACTAACTTTTACTTTTTGTATTGGTCAAAGGAATACTAATTCATACAAAATCTGTAATTTTATGAAGGGCAAGCACCCACATTTTATACTCATGCCTAGAAATCAATTTATCTTTTGATTATTTTGTAATACTCTTGAAAATGATAAAAGCACTTCCAAGTTCCAAATTAACTTGCTTTTCAAATGTCGAGATTAACCGTCTCCTTCTCCTTCCTGTGCATTCTCTCTCATTTTCCGACGAAATCATCACCAATTTGGTCCTTCAATGATTAGGCTCAAGACCTTTCATTTGGAAATTCATTAGCAGCTATATAGCAATATAGCATTATAACTGTTTCAACTTGTTTTATCGTCTTCTTAATTGGTGCAATAGCACTCATCCCACTATGAGGTGCTTTATCCAAATTTTCAAAAGTGCTTTGCCTTTGAAAAATTAATCACTTCTTACTAGGGATGGCAATGGGGCAGGTTCGGGGTTGGGTTTTCTATCCCTGAACTTGTCCTGTTTTGTGCCAATTCATTTTCAAACCTGCTCTATCAATTTTAAAAGAATCCGGGTGGGGGTTAATCCGTCCCTATTTTTAATCCGCCAAATTTGTTCACATTTCGTCCCCATTTAACTCCGTTCGACCAATGTCTTTTAACAACATTAATTTAATTGTCTATTTTAAATCAAATTTTATAATTTTAAACACCTTAATTATTTATTTATCAACAAATTAATCATTTTAAATCCTATTAGATCTTCTTTTAAACAATAAAAAAATAAAGTAAAGTAAAAATATATAATATATAAATTCTTCTTAAATTATATGCATTGTAAAACAATTCTTATTTCAATTCAACCACATTTTAATTTTTCTTTTTTTAATTTAATCAACTATATACAAGTAAATCAAAACAATACAAAAATAGCTAATTTTTACATTAATAATATTAAAATGTATAACATTAAATTAATAAAAAAATCAGCATATCAAGGACAATAACATCAAAAAACACAAAAAATAACTATCATCTTTATTACCTAATTTCGTGTAGCCATTATTTATTAATTTGTTTCAAATAAAATAGAATTCATGAAAATCTTTGTTTATTATAGTTTCTAATTATTTATTTCTAGTTTGATAATTTTTCATCATTATTTTTTACTCTTTATTATACTTTCATAAATTAAAAATTATAATAAAAATAATTATAAATTCATCAATGTAAGAGGAAAAGTATCAAGCAGTAATATCATGCTTTTTGTGTTTGTTCTCCTTTTACAAAATATAAATAATTGATCTATCAACTTATATAAATAGTTACCTCTTCTTTTACTTCTTTAATTTCAAATGAAATAGTTTTTAATTTTTAAAATCAAATCATATAAATAAAAAATTTCTAACATATAATATAATATGAAATTTAAAAATGTAAAAGGTTATTGTTGTAGTTTTATTTCATTTACATTTTTCTAAAAAAGTTATTATTTTATTTTCTTGATTGACTAATTATAAATGAATAATTCCATTAAATTTAGTATTGTCTTATTAAATAAGGAAAAAAGATAATATTATTTAATAAAATAAGATAATAAAAGTTGTTAACTATTTAAGATTTATAATAATTTCCACACATATATTATCAATAAATTTTATTTTTATTTTTAAATTTTATAAAATTTAATATCACAAATTTGCATTTTACGTATTTTAATTATTTTGTAATATTAATTGTGTATTTTAATAAATATATATAAGAAAAAAGGAGGAGATGGAGACTGTATATATGGTATGGTATGGGAAAAAAATTATAATTTTTGAACCTGCCTAAATTTTTAATCGAATTGAGTTTTTAGACCTCGAACCCGAACTCAAACTCATTTTAAGTATATTATTAAATTTTATACTTGTTTCAAATGAAATGAGTTGAGACGGGGACTAATAGATTAAAAGATTCTTGACATCATGATTCTTGTGGCCTTTTACTGTTTCAACCTTAATTGCAAGGTGAAAGAAACGTTGAAAGTTCAACACACAAAAGCTCTTCTTAATACTAGTCCAGAGAAGTTTATTCAAAAAATGTTAGCCAAATTTTTTTGGAAAGGAACAGTGCTATAAATAATCTCCACATATAAAAATAAGTCGTTGATTATTGTTATACTATGGAGAAAGTCTACAGTTTCATTAGAACGTCCATCCAATCAAACCATAGCATATGGACTATTTTTTTTAATCTTATTATTATAATTAAATGATTCATCAATTAAAAGATTAATTGAATGGACATATGAGAGTAAAATAAATTTTGTAACATATATATTAATATTTTTCTAATTTGTTAAAAAATATGTAGGACAAAATTTTAATTGGTAAAATTGAAATGCTCCGAGAACAGCTAAATTTTTATTTTTTTAAATAATTAAAAACGGCTTAATAAATATCCTTTTATGTTGATCTAAGACTAATATAAGGCATATTTCTTCATAAACCGAAAATTGAATATCTTTCCTATTTAAAATAAATTATTTCCAGATAATTTGTAAAGTCCTCTATGAGTTTATATAAAAATAATACAAGTTGGAAATTGGAATAAATATTGAACATTCAAATAGAACAAGGTGGAGCTTAGAGTTTTCAAGTGGGCCAATTGGGCTCAATGTCTTCATTTCCTTCGAGTCCATGGCATATAAATCCAATCCTTAATACATCGAGCTGAGTGCGTATTCCTTACATAATTAGCATCAATTTTTCTAAAAGGTAAAATAAATTATTACAAAAAATGAAACACTAAACCTTGCCCTTACTCAATAATTAATTTATTCTTTCTAATTTTTTTTTTCCCTTCTAATTTTCAGCCTTACAAAATACAACTTATCTTCACTATTTATTATTATTAATTTATCTATAATTTACTATGGTCATTTAATTTCGTCACTCTCATATTCTTACCCAACCGATTATGTTTTACAGTAATTTTTTGTATGTGAATTTCGGATAGATAACAAACAAAATTTTAAAAGTTATTAAAATAAATGTGAAAAAATCGAAGAAATATATAAAAATAAGACCACACACTGGAGTCGTTCTCTTATAAAGTCATGGCATGCCGAAATCAGTAAAAATGCACGCCATATTTACAAGTTTACTTCATACATAATTCACTCAAACAAACGATCAAGTGTTCCCACGAGCCCAAAACATTTGCCCCATGACAAAAACCCATTATTAATCCATGGCTTTCAAAATCCATTGTAACGGTAATACCAACCAAACCTGCCACCTCCGCTGGCTATATTTCTTACAACAAACAAGCCACGCAAAAATGCCAGCTGTCGGAAAATCCAAATCCTCGATTCCTAAACTACCTTAATTTTAATTTTAATTTTTGTTTTGATTCATCAAATCAATGTCGTCTTACAATCTAGCTTTGATTCTCAAGAACCTGCTAAACAACGACGAATTCCTTCTTTCGGAGCAAACCCCACCTCCAAAATTCAACGAAGAAGAGTATGATTCGTTTTTAGATTCTGATCACTGGGATTTGCCCTTTACTACAGTGAGCCAAGTAGAAGGCGAAATATCTGAACCCACAATCTCCATATAGGAGATCGATTTGATTAAATTCGATATTGAAACCGATCTTACTCAGGTATTTTATGAATTTATAGAGCTTAATCGGGAAAAGTTTTGAATTTATTCATAGCATATTTGCTATTGTCATTTATCATTTGGGGGGTTCTAGTAAAATTTCCAAGACTCAACTTTTTTTTTTTTTGTCAAAACAGGTACTTGGGCAAGTGGGGTTTCAGTTGAGAGATATGGGGAGAATGGAGATTGTGGAAGTGTGTGGAGGAACCTGAGTTTGGACCTGGATTGCTGGTTCATACGGTGTACATTATGGGCAAATTGTTAGATGGGAATCAAAGTTTGCAAGGTTCGTTCATGCTAGTTTAAAGTCAAATGGTTAATTTTTATCAAAGTTGATATTTTGTAAAAATTCGTGTCGAGTACTTGTTATAAGAGGATCGGTGTTGATTTGATTGAAGAGAAGGTTAACTTGATTTGAATTATCCTCCCAAAATAGATAGAATCAAGTTTAAGAAATGTGTTTATCAGATTTTACTTGCACATATGGAATATCATTAGATGGAGTCACCTTTAAATGCATCATATTGTTCTAATTTGTACAATTATTGGACTTTGTAAATTTTTCTTTGCTGATAGTAACAAATGTATCTGTTGGTTTTTGTGCTTCTGTTTTGTAAAATGCTGGAAAAGTATATTTTATATGCAGAAGGATGCAAGTGGTTGTCTACCCAAAGCTGTTTAAATTGGCTCGTGGAGTTGAAACCAAGTACTGATTGCGTGGAACCTTTGGTTGTAATTGGCCTTTTGGATGACTCGGTGCAATGCAGAAAGTGGAAAGAACCACCAACCTTGCATTACCAGGTTTGCTGCGTTTTCAACACGATTATGTTTAGCTGAAAAAATACTATAGGTGCAAATGTTAAGATTTGACCTTTGTAGAATGTACGTGGAAGAACAATTGAACGTGTGAGTCACCAGATTGATTCTGGATGGCCTATTGAGATATTATTTGTTTATTTCTTTACTCTTTATAGTGAAAATTGCAGAATCAAAAATCTAGTAGTTGGACACAACTAAGGTTCAAATCTCTTCGATTTCAATTGCTTTGAATTGTTTTAAGCTTTATCTAAAGAGTACCAAGAAAGGGGAAAATTGATTGGAATCGCTTCAATTGTATTCGTGAAATGGTTGAGGAAAATTGATGTAACAGCGTGATAAACAATGTAGTTGCTAGATTTTATGACTTTAGTATTCTTCATCAAGTTTGATAGTAAATCTGCCTAATCTCATAACCATGTGTGTTGTTCAGCAAATATCGTCGAGGAATCCAAGCCAGTGTAAGATGCATGTGATGCTAACTGCTACCTATGCTGTCTGATTTCTTTATTTCAGTGTTTTGTTGAAATTCTATTCATGTAGTTCTCATTCCTGGCTAGGTTTCTGGTACTTCCACCCATATGCACAAGTCTCATGTTGACATGGTTTTTGCAGAACTAAGGTAATTTCTTATTTTCAGGAGTATCCTCCAGGTGTAATCCTTGTGCCCATGCAGCATAGGACGGCAAAGCCTTTTCTCACTATAAACTTGATTGTATTTGCACCTAATTATGCATCAGATGACTGTGGGAATCATAGATTAGTTGCTCACGGAGAGGCATTGATAGTGGATCCTGGATGTCGCTCTGAATTCCATGAAGTGGTAAAAAAGTTTTTATTTTGTCACATCAATTGTTCCGATAAATGATTTTCCTTTTAGAATAAAAAGTTCCTTACTCCGTTTCAGTAGAAATCTGTACTGATTTCAGAGTCATTATGGTCATTGCTTTCCAAAATTTTGTTGAGATCCTTTCTTGAATTTTCAAAACTATGTATGCTAAATCATAAGGTGATGTTAATGTTTCATTTTGGACATAGATAAGTCAAAATGTCATATGTGTTATGTTACTGCTTTGATATAGTAATTATTTCTCATAATGAAATACCGGAAAAATAGGACATAAAAGAGATAACTTAAACTATGGATTTCTATGATGTTAGATTTCAGGTGGTGGCTTGCCAATATCAATTTTTGTGATTATGGCGTCATTTTTCTATGCTAAACTTGATAACGTTTCATTTGGTTGATCAGCTCTTGAAAGTTGTTGATTCTTTGCCCAGAAAGTTAATTGTCTTTGTTACACATCACCATCGCGAACATGTTGAAGGTAAATTCTTACATGATAGTATTACCACTCATCCTAGGTTTTTCTTTGTTTAATTACTATATTTCTGTAATTTCATTTGAATACTTTTGTATTGATTCAATATAAATGTATATTTTTCACAGATAAGGAACTGTATCATACATATTTCAAATTACGAGAACTCTGAAATAGAGTGAAAATTTTGGATTCAAATGATATCTATATCAAATTCTAAGAAAATAAAGAGAAATAAATGGATAGTATTTCTTTCCTACATCATTCTCCGTATCTCTTTCGCCGATGATATTACCCATGAGCTAGACATTTTCTAGTTGGATATTTATCTTCTGTAGCGTTTTTCTTCCCTCTTTTTCATGAATTTTGATTTTGTGCGCTTTTTTTTAGTGATATCTATATTTATTGGCTGTAATATTTGCTTTGTTTTTTGGTCAGGTCTTTCTGTTATCAAAAAATGTAATCCCGACGCTACTCTATTACTCATGAAAACACTATGTGCCGTATTAGAAAAGGTTGTGATAGCTGGTGTATGAAATTATGCTTTTTGGCCATTATTAGCCATTTCTGTGATGTGCTAAAAGGAAAAAACACAATTACATGTTACTTTTGTCCTATCTGCAACTGTTTTTCTTTTTCACTTTTTTAAGTCAACCTCATTAAATTCATGAGCTTTGAACAGAAGTTATATGATGTGAGATGACTGGTCTCTCAGCTACACCTCAGTTGCTGTAGCAGAAGATATTTGGATTGGTGGTCAGAGATTGACTATTGTTTTTGCTCCGGTATTTCTAATCTTACAATTGCACGTTTGTAATTATTGTAACTACTTAGGGGATTTTCTTTTATTAGTTTTGAAACCATAATGCTTTATTTCTTTGAGTGACATTCTATGTAAATTAATGTTCCTAACACATAATACAGGGACATATGGATGGCCATGTGGCACTGCTTCATGCCAGTACTAACCCATTGATTGTTGGTGATCATTGTGTGGGGTAAGATTCTAAATAATATTACCATGTTATATTAGGTACATTCAACAATCAACTGGTAAGAATTGATTAAGATACTGTAGAATAGTACTCTTTTATTTTAGAGCGTCTTGAGTTGTGATTTTGTTTGCAAAAAGAAGAATCAACTATCACAAGGACAGCAATCCAAAATCGAGACAAGCCAGAAAAACTGCAGCTAAGGTTTATGTCTGGTGTGGATGATGTGTTCAGTGAAAATAGTCATACATAACTCCAATTGAGGTCAGTAAATACATAGATCTAAATGATGTTTGCACGGAAACAGTGGTTCAAAAGGTTTAGGTGCCTCAAATGGAAGATTTGTTTCTCTTCTGGATTTCCCTTTTCCTCTTTCACATTTCAATTTATAAACGAAGCACTTGCTTTGGCTAAAAGTTTAATTTTATTCTTTAATGATCAAAATTACTCCATAGATCAGTCAAAGAGATGGAAGATCTAGTTTAGTATGGCTGTAGGCAATGTTACGTGGGCCTGCTCTTTAAATTTAAAAGATTTACATTAATGAATTGAACTGCTGAAGTCTATGTGGTAGTAGAGAAGTATGAAATGAGCTGATTCCAAGACTACCAAGTCATATTTTTTCCTTGAATTTTCTGTTAAATATGCAATTGGGACTTGTTCCTTCTCTCTCTCCTCTTTTCAAGAGGTTATCTTTTCACTGTCTTCTTCTGTTTATCCATTTATCAGTTATGTTTACCAGTTTTCCATTTTCTTTCAGCAGCAATTCTGCTGATGCGTCTTTTATTTTTTCAGTCAGGGAAGCACTTTCTTGGACATAGCTTCTGGTGGGAATATGACTGTAAGTGGATGTAAAAGTACTGAAATTACTATATTCTGACCTCAAATGTGGAGTGTAATAAGAATAAATATTGTTATGCTATCTACAAGGCTCCATTATTCTGTGTTGATACTGCATTTCCATTTTTTCTTTCTTGTTACACAGGAATTTGCATAGAGTTGAACCTTCTCCAGTTGCATTGAAGTTAAAATTTTCTTGCAATAACTGAGGAAGTCAATGCAAATATGTTTCGATGTTATTTGTTTTATTATTTTGTAATTTGGGCTATCGATGCTTGTAAATGCTGTTGATGTTTCTTCCTTTTTGGTTTCTTATTCTAGCATCGTTAGGTTATAGAAACTCTGTTATTTATGCAGGATTACTTTCAATCAACTTACAAATTTATGGAGCTCTCCTAACATGCTTTGATCCCCATGCATGGAAGAGTCAACTTGTGGGCAGAGCACATGCTTTGCAGACATCTCAAGCATGAAATGGATACTGCCATTTTTGTTTTTCCTTCTCATAGCATCATTCTTTCCATGATCCCACTTTTAGTTAATTTCTCTGTACTAAATACTCCATCATAGGATTTCATTTGAGAACATAGTCAAGTATTTTTTTCCTGCCTTGATTGATATCCCAACCTTTCTGAAATCTTTACCTTGTCCATATCATGTATTCAATATTCACATATCTTTTATTTGCAATTTACCAACTAAATAAGTACAGTTTACAATCATGTCAATGCCTACTTGATCTGCTAGCATATGGTATATATGCTGTATGTAGCAACAAGATAATCCAACAAATAATAATGTGAATTTTTTTCTTATCTTTTAGGAACCAAAGAAGCAGAGAGGTGGCAATACTGAAAGCTATGGAAAATGGAGCTCAAACATTGTTTGATTTAGTTGCAATTGTATATTCTGAGGTTGATCGCTGTTTCTGGATTCCTGCTACCTCAAATGTTAGGCTTCATGTGGATCACCTGGCGCAATAAATAGGGTTACCAAAGGTAAATCTTGCTGATGTTTTGAATTAGAATGTTGTTCGATGCTATCTGACAATGCATATATTGAAGCATAGTCCCAACTTCTTATTTTCTGAGTTACAACGTTTTTCACAAAGCTGCTTATTCTTTCTTTCATTTTTGTCAATTATTTTTTGTATAATTTATATTGGAAACAAGTTAAAATTAGTTTTGAATGTCAAAACCTATATTACACGGACAGCAAGTAATAGAAGGAAAATATTTAGGCAACCACATAACTTGTTAGGAAAACAAAATTCACAGGTTTATATAGCCGCAAAATTATCCAAGTGACCAATGGAGATGAACTTCAACCCTAAATTAAAAAAAATTTTGCTCATATTAAGTTCTTGAAAACTTTAAACCCTGCCAAATTGTAAGCAGAATTACCCTCATATTCAGAAAATTATAATTCTTCTACCATATATAATATGATGAATAAATCTTAAATCAGAGACTGCATTGACACAAAAGCTTCCCAGCCTAAATATGGATTCTGCAATTAGGCCTTGTCTCCTGCATATTGTAGAGACATATAAACTCAAGCTGCCAAACATAAAACTGCTGTGATTTCTCCATGGTTTCATAAATCTCGTTTGAATTTTTTTTTTTTTGAGTTATGCACTATGTATCCTGATATATAGTACTCCTGAATTGAACTTGCTTAAGTCTGCAACGTTTATTTTTTGTTCTTACACCATAAAGCTAATGTTTTTTTTTTTTTTTTTTTTCACTAGTTTTCAATTGAAGTG
>JAWDEX010000012.1:1973895-2027767 GCA_035221805.1 Trichilia hirta
AATCTAGTGTAATAAAATAGACAGTAAAATTTGTATCCTTTAGATATTTCAAAATATCCAATAAAATATCTACTTATGGTCTTAGGATCTAACTTTTTCTCATACGGATTGTAAACTCTTATTTTAGAAGGACAACCCTAAATACATATATGTTGCAAACTCAGTTTTTAATCTTTCTATAATTTAAATGGTATTTTAGAAATAATTTTAATTGGAACTCTATTTAAAATGTACACAGCTGTCTTAAGAGTTTCATTTCATAAAAACTTAGGAAAATTAGAGTTATTAAGTATACTCTGCACCATGTCTAATAATGTTCAATTTCTTCTTTTTGCTACACTATTTTGATATGGAGAACCAGGCATAGTGTATTAGGAAACAATCTCATGCTCTCGAATAAATCTCGTAAATAGATCAGGTGTTTATCCATCTTTTATGTATCTACCTAGTAGTCACTACCTTTATCAGATCTCACGATTTTTATTTGCTTACCACATTATTTCTCTACTTCAACTTTGAATATTTTAAAAGCATTTAATACTTTATCTTTATTATTCAACAAGATACATATATTGTGAATAATCGTCAGTCAAAGTGATAAAATACTTATAACTATATGAGTCTAAACTAGGGCTGCAAATATCTGTATGTGTGATTTCTAATATGTCTGAGCTCCTCTTGGCACCTTTTTTTGATTTGTTGGTTTGTTTATCCTTTATACAGTCTACACAAGTCTTAAAGTTAGTAAAATTTAAAGTATAAAGTACTTTATTATTTACTAATTTTTTAATTTTTTTTATAGAGATATGTCCTAATCACCAATGCCACAACATAGAAGAGTCTTTATTCATAACACTTCTTTTAATACCAGTCCAGTATGCATTGTATTATAAAAAGCATTATTTTTAAATTAACACGAAAAAGACCATCAGATAATGTACCATTTTTAATAAATTTAGTGTTATGAAATATATTTATTAAATTATTCAAAAAATTGAAGGAAAATTTGAATGGTACAAGTCTTGATACTGAAATTAAATTTCTAGAAAAACTAAGAATATAAATATCTTATTCAATGTCATTATAAAACTACTATTGAGAACTAAACTGTATGTCCTAATAGCCTTAACAATTGAGCTTATCTTATTTTCAAAAAAAATATAACGCTCAGCTCCTACTGGCTTTCTTAGGTTTTACAATCTCTGTAAAATATTAGTAATGTAAATCATTGAATCAGAGTCAATCCATCATGTGTTATGACAAACATCATTCATATTAGATTCATAACTTACAAGAGAAATAAAAATACTTTTTTTAGATAACCATTGTTGAAATTTGATGAAATCCTTCTTTATTTGCTCTTTTTTCTTGCAAAATAAGCATTTAAATTCTTTCTTAATTTCAGCTTTGACAGGTATTTTACTTTTTTCCTTGTTCCTATTCTTTCCCTTTATCACTAAATGTGCATTTTGAGAAGTTACTCCCATTTCAGTAATTAACCTCCCTTCTTCTTGAACACATATGATCATTAGTTCATTAATAGACCACTTATTCTTATGTGTGTTATACGAAATTTTGAAGGGTCTATAAGATTGTGGAAGAGTATTAAGAATATAGTGCACTAGAAAAGATTCTAACATTTTAACTTCTAATACCTTTAATTGAGCAGTTAAATCCCTTATTTTTATGATATGCTCTCACACACCACTGACAGTGGTGAGTTTTATGAAAGAGAATTTCATTATCAGGGTACTTGGTAAAGCTTTATCTGAAGTCTCAAACTGTTCATCAATAACCTTCAGTAAATCACGAATATTATCATACTAAAAGAGTGAACCACAGATACCAACAAAAATTTTAGTCTTTATGAACATAACACTAATGTGATTAGATTGCTCCCAATGTTTATAAAGTTCAATTTATACTGGAGTACTAGTATCAATAATTACTGGTGGTTTTTCTTTTCGAATAGCATAATCTATATCCATCCACTCTAAATATAGCAATACTTTCTCTTTTCATATTTTATAATTATCTCTTACTAATTCATGAACATCTATATTAATATCGAATATATTTGTAGGTTGTATTGCTGCATATAGTATATATTTATGTTAAAAAAATTGAGGCTTAATATAACTTTATCATGCTTTATCAATATAAAATATTAAAAAATATGAATCAGTTGACATAAAATACTACTTGTGGGCTAAGTATTTTACTCTAATAGATTAATATATCTATATGATAAAACTCATCAAATTATATTTTCTTAATTCCTGTGGATAAGTTAAGAAAATATAATTTAATATTTTATCCTAATTAATTATTTATATGTAATAAAATTTTTATGGGATAAAATTTATTACATCAAATATGACTAACTATAATTTATATCTTTTAAATTATATGTGATCCTAATATTTATATATAATTTTTTTTTTAATTTAGAGATGTTGTGGTTACTTTCTAAGTTACTTAAAATTTTATTTTCTTAATACTATTATGAGATAATAGAGAGTAATTTATTTAAGCCAAAAATTATACCAGCTCAATTCTCAAGAATGATTGGAGGGGTCACAAGCGGTCCCACTTAAAATTTAATCTCCTTAGGTAACTTGTGACCCTTTTGACAGAATTTTCCTTGACATATAATTAATAACAAAATACATTACATCAACTATATCTTTCAATAGTTCTTAATATTGGTATTCTTAACAAGTATATTCTTATAAAATAAGCATAATTAAGACATTTATTGAATATATATATATATATAAAGCATAATAAATATTCATAAAATATGCCAAATATGAAAAATATGGACTAAATTTTAATTATGGCAAACTTTTGATCAAAATCATAAATTCTATGATAATCGAATTTCTTTAAAAATAATATAAATAATTTGGCCAAAATCATAAATAATTAAAATGAGATTATGATCAAAATAATAATATTATTTAGATTAAAAAATATTTTAAATAAAATATTTAAATAATACAAAAAAAAAATTCCTGGCCCAGTAGTAAGGGCATTGCATGAAGAGGTCTAGCATTGGGTTCAAATCCTAACGCTTTCAAAATTTTCTTTTAATTTAAACGAAACATATAAATGACATGTTATCTGCTTTCAAATACAGACGACATGTCATTCGATCTGTATGAATGACATGTTGTCCAAAGTCGTCTTTAACCTCTAGCTGGGTCAACCTGACCTGATTACAACCCAATTGCAGACCCGCGACTCAGAAAATTTTTTTGGCCAATTTTCCGTCATATTGAACACCTTTTTCAATATGTTGTATGTTTATTTTACTCAAAATTTTATTCTAAATCTAATGGTAACATTTATTTGCTCTAAAAATGTCAAAATTAGACTGTATGAATGAATTTCAAAATTATGCATATTTGTTCATATTTATTTTCTTTAATAATTCATCAAAAACTTAGCAAGGCAGAGATATTAACATACTCTAATACCAAATATTAGTATGCAAACTATAATTATGCTTTAAAATATAAAAAAACTTAAATTACAAAAGGTTAGGAAGCCTAACTCTTGCCATTACCTTTTGATGCATTTTGAAGGTTGTCAAATTCTTCTAAACTTTCTTAATCTTCTCAAAATGGTGTTGTAAAAGAATAACAAGCTTAGGAAACTCAACAAAGTAAAAAATCTTTTATTTATAGGCGTTCTCTTATTAAAGACTAACTTTTTAATTTTAGAGGATTGATGGCCATTACCTACTCTTAATGTAGCAGTTTCTGAAATTAAAAGACTACTAAGAGAAGTTATGCCCACTAATAAAAAACTTAAAGGCCATCTTAAGGATTATTTATAGTCACTAACTTATGGCATTAATAGCCATGAATAACTTACAATATTTTCTCTATTAAAGCTTCTAAACTTATTAAATGTCTATTTTTAAACCCATTATTAGCTATAAATTTTTCATAATTTCTTAGCTCTAGAATGCAGTCAAGTAATCTAACGTCCTCCTCTAGAGTCCATATATATTAATGGCTTGCATACTTGCTCGGGTTTGGTGATTTGTTTGTCTTGACTCTTCCATTACCTTCAAACTAAGATAAAAATTTAGTAAATAATGCAATATTTAGAGATTATCAAACTTAATAATTAACTAATACAATTCAAGCTAAAATCACACAATACAAAGATGTAAATATAAATAAATTCAACTACATATTTAATTAAAGTACAAATTCAAGAAGAACTAAACTAATGCAACCAAGAGTTAATCTCTAACACATCATATAATTGAAATTCACCTTCAACACATTGTGCCTTTTACTCATTAAATATATCATTTGCTAAATTTGTCCTTCGAGTAGTCCAAGTATTAGTTATTTGTATTATAAGTATTAGATCATCATCATCAACCTCAGGAGTTATTATATCTATTTTACCTTTGAATGGGTCATCACCTTCTCTTCTTATAAGATATGCAACAAGCAATTATAATACAATTTTTTGTTTGCACAAGATAAAAAGATGCACTTCTAAGAATTACACAATGCATTTTGAACAAATTAAAATATCTTTCAATGACATTGCTTGCAAATGAGTGTTTCATATTGAAAATCTTTTTTGGAGTTCTAGGTTAGTAACCTTAGCTCCAATCATTTAAATTGTAACTTTGCCCTCTAAATGGAGTAAGGAAATCTTTACCATATGTATACCCAATATCAGCCAAATAATAATAACCTATATAATGTACATGCTATGTTTAGTTACACATAAATGTACATATGAAAAAATTAAATTTATATGCGTAAGACAAAATATGATTATCACGAGATAATTTAAATCTATTTGTTCTTTCAACTAAATTTATCAGCACCTTGGAGTTTGTAATTGAGACTTCCCACCGAGGTATGACATAAATGAATTGTATATCTTAGAAATATACAACTAACATATTTGTAGTGATCTCTCCTTTTTTGTTTTGATATATAGGTTTATCTTTTATAGAAACTCTCATCCTTATGGATGTTTCATCAAGAGTGCCTAACCAATTTTACATAAATAGAGATATTCATATTAACTCTAGATTTATAATAATATATAAAATTATAATAAATTTATTTCTTTTATCTTGAACTATTTTTATTTTTCATCTGTCAATTTTTAGGAATTGGTTCTACAATTTTGAATAATTCACCTTATAGGAAAATAATAGTGTTTTAGTACTAAGTTGAGATGCCTAATAATAATCTCCTCTTATCTCTCAAAGTTAAATTTAATAACTCTATTTTTTACATAATGAGCAAGAATATGCAAAAAAAAAAAGAAAAGAAAAGAAAAGAAAATACTACTTACTCATCTACTAACATGGTCTTTTTCTTTTTTTTTAGGTTTTAAGTCATCGTCAAACAAAATTTGTTCGAGGTTGACTTATTCATCCATATTTAATTAATACATGTAATGTTACTTCAATAAACTAATTTCCGAGGTGAGCTCGCTTGGCAAAAATATTTTAAGAAATATTACTTATTCCTATCAAGCTGGTTATGAAAAGCAGTAGCAACACAAATATTGAAAACAAATGAGTCTATGACATGTATAATATAACAACAATTCTAACTCTTTGCAAATAGTCTATTCCTGTTTGAAGAAAAATAGACATATAATGAATTAACTAACTTAATAGATAGTAAGCACAATTTATAACGTAAATAGTATAGAAAAAATTATATTTAGTAGGCGAAGAGAATTAAAATTACAAGTGTTCAGGTAATATATTGATAGCAGTACAATCAATTAATAACATAAATAATACAAAAAAATTATAATTCAGTTAAAACTAATTCAATTAATTTTACTTTATCTTTTGAAAATGTAAAAGCAATTCAAATGACTGAAAACAAAAATTCACACTTTTGAAGCAGACTCTGAATGAACCATAGCGATAATCACTCCACCACTGTAGCAAAGTACAAGAAAAAGGCTTACTAGGATTTAAAACTTTGTTTTATTTATTTTTTTTAATAAAATGGTAGTTTAAAATATAAAAAAAATAATAAAAATAATCTTGTCATAAATCTAATTTATGAACGATAGAATACTTATTCTATAATTTTTGTGAGAGAACAAAGATTCGTTATTTGATGGAACGGCCATTCCCTAGGAAATGGTCATTCCCATTTTATAATGCATATCAATAACACATTTTATCCATTCTTATTCTCGTTTTCATTCTCTAACATTCCATTCCATCCAACCAAACGTGATCTTAAGATGATGCAAAAAATTTAAATTATAAATTTTATTTACATTACAATTTAATTAATTTAAACCCATTTATATACAAATTTAAATAAAATAATATAAAATTAATTCATTAACTTTTAAATTTATATACTAATTTATATTTTTAATATTATTTTATTATTTATATTCATATAATATTTTAAAACAATAAAAAAGTACTTCCAAATTTTTAATGGGGATATTAATTAAAATATATATTTTTAGCTCTTTTAATTATGGATGCTAAAAATCATTAGCACATAAGTGCTATAAATAAAGTGAAAGAAGCAAAATAATTAATCATTAATAATTAGTGCAAAATAAATGCCAATAATTTTGTTACTCAAGCCAGTAGACTCCGTTTATTTGAGGGAGCAAATGAGCTGAAGGCGGTCTCTCGAGATAATCTTCCTCCCGAAATATCATGATAAATTGTCTGTTACGAAAATTGAAGAAAACTTCTCTGTTTCATACATGGATGCTGTCACCAACCTTCTCTTTAACCCTAAATATTGTAATTTCTTATTTAATGAAATACATTTTCATTTATATCAATTTGGTCGCGAGCCCCATTGAAACGACCAAATTACCCTTAAAATATTGAATTTTGACCTGAACACTCAAGGTTATTTGGGTCATTTTAATATATATAGGGACTTATTTGATATAAATGGAAAAGTTATATTCCTCCGTCAAGAAATCATTAGAAACTGTCCTTTTTGCCCATTTCTTTTTTAATTATCTACTTTCCTAGTGCCTTTGGCTTTGGCTTTGGCTTTGCTAGCTGACCCTGTAACCCTTACCTTTCTTCACTACCACCCTCTTTTCTACATTACTCTCACTGCATTCACACTCTGCTCTCTCTTTTTCTTCTTTATTAACCTCCATTGTTACTCTCTGTAAGCTCACTTTGGTTTCTGTTGCGGAAAGGTAAGCAAAGTCCTGAAATTGTTTGTATTCCATATTATTATTCTTGCAACGGTCACTTTTCTTCTCGTTGTCAAGATGCGTTTCTTCTTCTTCTTGGTTCTCCTTCTTGGCAACTGTAATGGTTTTGTGGATTCTCTGAATGGTGAAGGCTACGCGCTTTTGTCGTTTAAGCAGTCCATTTATGAAGACCCAGAAGGGTCTTTGAGTAACTGGAATTCTTCTGATGAGAATCCTTGTTCATGGAATGGAATTACATGCAAGGAACAAAGAATTGTTTCAGTTAGCATTCCAAAGAAGAAACTTTATGGTTTTCTTCCTTCTGCTTTAGGCTCTCTGTCTGATCTTCGGCATGTAAATTTAAGGAATAATAAGTTTTTTGGAAACTTGCCTATTGAGCTCCTTGAAGCTCAGGGGTTACAAAGTTTGGTCCTTTATGGGAATTCCTTTTCTGGGAGTGTGCCAAATGAGATTGGCAAGCTCAAATACCTTCAAACTTTAGATTTATCACAGAATTTCTTTAATGGGTCATTACCTCAGTCAATTGTGCAATGCAAGAGACTGAAAACTCTTGATCTTAGTCAAAATAATTTCACTGGTCCTTTGCCATATGGGTTTGGTACTGGTTTGGTTTCACTTGAGAAACTTGATCTTTCATTCAATAAGTTCAATGGTTCAATTCCTGGCAACATGGGAAATTTGTCTAGTTTGCAAGGAACTGTTGATTTTTCTCACAATCTCTTTAGCGGTTCAATTCCAGCTAGCTTAGGAAACCTTCCTGAGAAGGTATATATTGATCTAACCTATAACGATTTCAGTGGACCAATACCCCAAAATGGTGCCCTTATTAATCGAGGACCGACAGCATTTATTGGAAATCCTGGGCTCTGTGGACCCCCATTGAAGAACCCGTGTTCTTCAGATGTTTCGGGCGCGAATTCACCATCTTCATATCCATTTCTTCCAAATAACTACCCGCCCGGGAATTTAGATGATGACGGCGAAAAGAAAGGGAAAGGAAGAGGCCTAAGTAAGGGTGCTGTAATAGCTATAATTGTGAGTGATGTAATCGGAATTTGTCTCGTTGGGCTGTTGTTCTCATATTGTTATTCAAGGTTTTGTTCTTGCAGCGAGGGTAAGGATGATCATGGTTATGATTTTGAGAAAGGAGGCAATGGAAGAAAAGAGTGTTTCTGCTTCAGGAAAGACGAATCTGAGACTCTATCGGAGAATGTCGAGCAGTATGATCTTGTGCCACTGGATGCACAAGTGACTTTTAATTTGGACGAGCTGCTTAAGGCTTCAGCCTTTGTACTAGGAAAGAGCGGAATAGGAATTGTCTACAAAGTTGTGCTTGATGATGGATTAACCTTAGCTGTGAGAAGGTTGGGCGAAGGTGGATCGCAAAGGTATAAAGAATTCCAGACAGAAGTAGAAGCAATTGGGAAGCTTAGGCATCCAAACATTGTAGCTCTTCGAGCATATTACTGGTCTATTGACGAGAAACTACTCATTTATGATTATATACCTAATGGCAGTCTAGCTACCGCACTTCATGGTATGTTATGCCAAACTCTCTTGATTTCCCAGCTGTAGTTTTGGTTTTTTGTCTTTGCAATAGTCAACTTGAATGTTCCTTTGTTTTTATATTCTTCTTCGTGTAATCAGGGAAGCCGGGAATGATATCGTTCACACCACTATCATGGTCAGTGCGTTTGAAAATCATCAAGGGGATTGCAAAAGCTTTGGTTTATTTACATGAATTTAGCCCCAAAAAGTATGTCCATGGAGACATGAAACCTAACAATGTTCTGCTTGGACATAATATGGAACCACACATATCTGACTTTGGACTGGGACGTCTTGCTAACATTGCCGGTGGTTCGCCAATGCTGCAATCTAATCGAATGCCTGCTGATAAGCCTCAAGAAAGACGACAGAAGAGTGTATCCTCCGCCCTCACCACAATTAATTCTTCAAGTAACTTAGGGCCTTATTATCAGGCCCCTGAAGCTTTCAAAGTGGTGAAACCGTCGCAGAAATGGGATATTTACTCATACGGAGTGATCTTGCTAGAAATGATCACCGGAAGAACGCCAGTTGTCCACGTTGGATCATCAGAAATGGATCTTGTTCACTGGATTCAGCTCTGCATTGAAAAGGAAAAACCGTTTGTTGATGTTTTAGACCCATATTTAGTTCCGGATGCTGATAAAGAAGAAGAGATTATTGCAGTTCTAAAGATTGCGATGGCTTGTGTTCGTAGCAGCCCCGAAAGGAGACCTACAATGAGGCATATCTCCGATGCTTTGGACAGATTGATCATATCCAACGATTGACTAAATCCCACAAAAAAGAAGTGTCTTGTTCCAGTGATTACTTTAAGTTTTTCCCTGCTGCACTGACTAGATGTTTCATGATAACAGATGCTTCAGCATCAACTGAAAGTAATGTGTTTGTTGTCTCTACAAAAGAAATCTGTTGATCATTTTATTCTTTCTGTCGTAGGATTCTCTTCTTTCTGAATGATCTAAGGCTTAGCTTAATTTTGGTCTGCCAGGAGAGCATTGCTATAAGAAGATGTGATTGCTTTTTGCACGAGTTCACTTCTCTGCACATATGTAAAATGATTTCTTCTTCTTCCTCCTCTTGTTGCTCTTATTGCAGACCTCTTGCTCTTGTTTTTCTTTGGCTATGAAGTTATTATTTGGTCAATTTCCTGATCAATGTTCCTGGGACCATTTGATCATGAATATTATTGAAAGGAGATTTGGACTTAATTAAGAAGTTTCAGTGGTAATCTTATTATCACTACTGGATTCCAAACATATCCCTGACAATCTGCTCATGTACTGTTGGTTTCAGAATCTATTCAGTTTTCACCGCATATAGAAATGAGCTATAGTCCATGTCTTATATGACACGTATCTTTAGATGGTGCACATTTTACGTATTTAATTTTGTGCTCTCACACAACTTTTGTCCCATCCAACCTGTCTGTATCCTCCATATCTTATTTTCTATGCACAAAAAATTATAGCCTTTTTGGCAGGTAATTTTTTAACTATTTTGTTATAATTTTCAATTCAAAAACCTAATTTTAAAACAAAAACAACATAGATACAATTATGAAAATGAAAAATCATTTTGTTACGTGAAAACAGAATGAAATTGTAACCAGCTAAACATTCTGCGTGAATTTAGGTGAGTGGAGACCACCAAACCGTAGAATGCAATGAATTAGAAAATTCATAGCTGTCCAACTGGGATTTACTTAATGTGGATTCATTTGTCTTGTTCTCGACTTCTAACATATCTTCCTGTCTGAATGTATTTGGTCAATTTTTTACCAGCTAGCATACATGTATCTTAATCTTAGGATTCACTCACATTCTCAATTTAATCATGATTTTTGATTAATCAACGGCTGATTTCAGTCCAGATTGAGCGGGACTTTCAACTTTTCGAGCCAAATTTCTAGGAATCCATAATCCCAAAGACAAACAAGGCTTCATCAGAAAAAATAAATAAATAAATAAATATGGAAGAATGTTGGTCTGTTGCCTGTATTAACACAGTATTAATAATCATTAATAATTAGAGTCATCTTTTTAATATGAAATAAACATGCGCTTGTCAATAGGATCATTTGGATAGATTTGTTGGTAATCATTCATTAATTATACTCATTAATAATTTAACTGGACCATAAACAGGGTTTCTATATTGAATAAGTAATGAAACTAAATTATTAATTTCTGTCTACACTTAGATGTCTTAGATTATTAAATTAGCAAGAAAGTCTTGAGGACTTCTGATGTTATGACATATCTGTCCATAAATTACTTATCCATTTTCCCTGTTGAGAACCCAAGAATTTCCATACAAAACAAACAGAGAATACAGAAAAGCCCACTAATTAGGTTTCATTATACTATTGAAACTTTATTCAGAAGAACGAAATGAAAATTATGTTACCAGCAACAAAATCATTCATGTTAACCTGGAAGCCTGTGCAAGTAGAAAAGATAACCTGAACAGTTCAACCTTTCGACTCTTTCGTTGCATATTTCTAATTAATTGTTTCAATTTTTTAAAAAAAATTAAAATATATAACATATAATTTAAAACTAAAAAATTAAAATATATAACATATAATTTAAAACAATTGTAACCTAAAACTTAAGAATTTTAATGAAGGAATTAGGATTGCAATAAAAGAGTTGAGAAGCTAAATTTGAGCTCGATATCATGGTTATCTGGTGAGTTCGGTAAAAAATTTCAGTGAATTGCACGTTTTTGCATATGTAATATCATTGAATCATGTCATACACACGTTCCATCGCATCAGCTACTATATGTTGTCCAAGAAATTTGAGCACAAGAGGACCAAAGCGTTTAATTTTAAATCTCTCGATTTCGATAATACCATGGACGTTAACGTATGAAAATGATTACAATTTATGACAATGTTTTCTGACTCCTATTTTGATTCCACATTTAGATAGTGACTATAAATTGAAGTCTTGTAGAACTTTGTGAATCATAAACGAGAGCTTCAATTTCTTGCAATCCTCAGCCTCTTCACAGATTCTACAAACTCTCTGTCAATAATCAAAATACAAATTGCTCAACAATGGTGTCTACCGTCCAATTCAAACAGAACTAGTAAACAGAATTAATTAAAGAACTTACTTCCACGGAATGTCACCCACAGTTCTCCAATTTTCGTCCCTGTCCTTGTAAACTAGGGAAAATTCTGACCCAGCCTGGAACAAACTTAACCCAGTTGCAGAATTTCTCCCTGGAAGCAAAATAGTTAAAATCCTGCTATTCATTTCTAAAATGGAAACAAGGAAAACAAAATCTTGAGGTTCTGTGACTTTTGTTGCCTACCAAACATATCGTCCAATTGGCATGCAAGACTTGAGTAACTACAGTGATCAAGTATGCAACTTTTTCTACCAACCAAAACTCCATCCATGTTAATTTTCACATAAGCCCGTCTCTCTTTGCTCTCAATTCCCTCTTCTTCATCATCAGCAACCCTATCTTCTTGCATATTTCCTTGATATCTCCTGTTTGAATTCTTCACCTGCAAATTTTCCTGGGGCCATTCTATCAAGTCACCATACGCTTCAAGGCCTACCACTCGCAAAAAATAGGAAAACCACAGTTAGTTCAATAAGAAAAAGGCAGTAAACACAAGTGTTCGTAGGAGAGGGGACTGAAGGCTTACTGTGTCCTCCAGATGGATGATAGGCTTCAGTTTGCACTGTTCTGAGGCTGAGACCGAGATTGATGATTCTATCTTCATCCTTGGATGGATAGTAAAGAGAGTTGAGAAGAAAACCTGAAGCATTGGAGTCCATTGAGAATCTGTTGGAAACAAAATGCAGGATATGATATGCAAAGGCTAAGCAGAAAGCAGATATTTATAACTGAATCTGAGTAGCTGGTGAGGGCCGAAAGAGGAGACAAGGAAGATAAGTGAGAAATTTCTCCCATCATCAATCATTTAATGCTTTTGCTTACATTCTTCTGCTAGTCTGCTACTAACAACATGCTTATACACAACCAGGTCAACTAAAAAACAGAAGAACAAGGAATGGCCAAAGTGATTTTAACAAAAGTTGGTTTGGATTCTGCAATCCAGCATTGATACATTGGTTTCTGCTTTTCAGGTAGACAATCCACTGGTGACCAAAAGTGGGCAACCTGCAGCCAAAAACGTGATTATAAATGAGAATTTGAAACTACTTATACCAATAAAAATACCCACAATACCAAAAGTAATATCTATCTATCAAATTTCAATACTAATTTACTTCTAAAACTCAAAATTTTACACATTCAACTCTTTCCTATTATTAAGAACCACCTCTTTGGCTTAACCTAAAGTCGAGGTTCAATCCTCATACCAACCTATAATACCGAAAGTATATATTTATCTATCAAATTTCAATACTGATTTACTCTATTAACTCAAAATTTTGCATATTCAACTCTTTCCTAATATTAAGAATCACCTCTTTAGCTTAACCTAATGTCGAGGTTCAATCCTCCTTATATTTTAGTTGAGCTTGACTGTACGTAATTAGTAGTAATTTTGTGCTAAACTATGGCAACCCGCTGCTAAAAATATGGGACGATGAATATTTTTCACTGTGATTGTTTTCATAAAACTGTTTTTCAAAATATTATGGAATGGTTCATTCAAGAAGTACAATTTCTGCACCGGTTTTAGTATCACATCTGCTTATTTGGGTGGTCTCTCTCGAACAAATCGCTGCTGCTAATAAAGGAGACATGTTTGTAAGGAACCAGGCATCCCATACCGCCCTGTTGCTTTAAACCAATGATCCAAAACACGAAGGGGGAACATGTACTTATTTCCTTTTACTTTTTTTCTTCTCCTCTTCACCTTTTTCCTTTTTCAAAAGCAAAATTCAGTAACTAAATTCTCAGTAATTTACAGAACAATTTCAAGAAGACGAGGAATCTATTCCAACTGCATATTGATATCCTTGGTTTTCGCATTTAATGTACAACACAGTGACAAAGCTCATGCAAACTTCAACGAGTCTTCTATGTGCAAAACTTCTGCTTCAGTTTTGGAGGTGCTTGATCTGAGCAGCGTTCTAGACGAAAATGATATACATTTACTTCATAACCAAGATCAATCGTTGAATAGAGAAAATACTTTCAACATCCGGTATAACAACAAGAATCAGAGAAAGAGAACGCCGGCCTGCTGGATCTGGAGTTTTGAAGGGTTTATGGCCTAGATCATGATATTCAATCATGGCAACTGAGAAATTGGATTATGCAAGGATAAACTTGCTCCACTGCCTGCATTTTATATTATTAAATGAGTAACTATCTATTTGTGCAAGAGCCTTTTGGCGGGGAAGAAAGAAATGCATACCAATCGTCCTCCAACCAAATCATAATGTGCATAATGAGGGCCCTCGGGTTTGCCAAATACTTTATAGGTAACCAAATCCTGAGGAAGGAGCTTAACGGTTTCTGGGTTCAAACCATAAAACAAAGCAGCAAGCAGAGAATATTAGAATCTGTAGAAACTAAAAGATACAAATGCATGTGTATCCTATATTTGTAGTTAAAGCATACCCTCAACAGCTTCTGGTGGGCAAATTAGATCCTGATCTCCAGCAATGGCTAAGATAGGAACATTGCATTTGTGTAGGTGATCCTTGTAGAAAAAATTACCACTCCTATCACGTAGCCCACCCTCACGAAAAGCTGTTGTAAGCTGCAAGATAAGTTTCGCGGGTATGGTACCTGCCAACCAAATTTGATCTTATGATCTCAAACTCAGCAGGTGCCAATATAAGGTGAGAAGAGGAAAAAATAGAATTTTTCAATTAACACAATTGTAGATGACTGAAAATATGGTAGAGGCAAGTTCATTGCCTAAGAGTTGATCTAAATACAAGCAAATTCAAAGTTTGCTGCTTCTTTTTTTGTGCTTTCTTGAAGTTCGTGAAACTTGTCAAAAAACTCTCTTGAATTTGTGAGAACTCTATTTCAAATGTAGCACAAACTTTGCATCTAGTAGCATTTACATCAAGCCTTAGGAGAGGTACATAATGTTTTTCCAAAAATTCAGCTGTATAAAGAAATACTGGGCCACAGCAAACTCTGCCAGCATGAAATGATAATGCAAACCATTCCAGTGCCTAGTATTGTGTCCCAGTGAATAAGACAAATTACTTTTAACTCATATGAGAAGTATGTATCCACCCAGAATTGCAAGCATGCTATACATATTTGCACACAAAGAAGTTATCATACACATCATATCAATAAGGAAAACACACCCATACTTACAGAAGTTGTTCAAGATAAGCTTTTTCAGCAATTCTGGATTCATCATGTCTTCTGCTGATATCAGCTGATTAATCCAAGAGAAGACATAAGGAGGACTAGATGAAAGAGGATAAGTAGCCGTTAATAATGCCCCTAAAGGAACAACAGGTACATTTAGAGCCTGCGCAGGATCAGCCTGTATACACATGCCATTATTTTCTTAATGAAGACAGTTCCTCCAAAAAGTTTACACAGTTCTCAGACTCCAAATGAATGCTTTTGGTGCACATAACAATAGATTTTTCATTCACTTACTAGGGGTAAGAGCAATTTGAGTGTTGATTTTGAAGAAGTGTAGTCAAGAGATGATGCCAAGGTAACAATAGCAGCCAATCCAGATTCTCTTCCTGCAAAGCCTTATGAGATGAAAATATTTCATAAGTACCCATTTGATGAAGATATAATTGCAGTACAAAAAACGCAACCATACAACATAAAAGTATGAAATACTGAGACTACATAATTTCATAGTGCTCAATTGTCAAAATGTAGAAAATCCCACTGCTAAAACACGTCATAAAAAATAATGGATACTGCACAAGCATTGAAGCGTAGGCGTGAATTATAGCATCACAAACAGTAAGAACAATGACTTTAAAAGTCTCCTAGTTATGCATTGCTGTTGAAGCTGGCATCAAAATAAGTTGGTTTCTGCTTGAGTCACTATTCTCCTCCAAAACTATGTAGCATCACCATAATTTAAGCACCAATAATACAAGATTTACAAAATAAAAAATAAAGAGTAAAGCAAACAAAAAAGGAAGAATCTCTCAAAAGTGTCTATCCTGAAAAGTAAAAGAATATTAAGAATTTCATAGAATATTTAAAATGGTTTTTACCTTTTGCCATTTAACTTTTGTTGTTGCATGTTATTAGCAAGTTTTAGCCATGAACTTGGCTAGTGTTCATTAACCCAAAAGAATAAATTATTCTTGTATTTATAGTTTGGTCAGTAAAGCAGATGAGTTGCCACAAGGATCTACTTAGCCTCACTCTCGTATGGAAGCCTTGGTTGGCCTAGTATTAGATTAGTTTCTTGTCTTTCTATAACATCCCAGGCATCAGATAAAGAAATCTCATATGACTTGGCTGAAGTTCTCAATCACAGTTCAGAGTTAAACAAAGTGTCAGCCTTAAAAGTCAGCTCGACTTTTGAGCATTTTCAAACTAATTTCAAAATCTTAAAATTAAAAATTTAGATTCTATTTTCAATGTTGCAGCATTAATAAGTTATTAAAAAAAGTCTAAGAACAAAGTCATTTAAAGAAAGTTGCGAAATGAAACCCAAAACAAGAACCTATAGCCTGATCAAGCTATTAGAGTGATACATAAGAGAATTGTAACAAATAAAACAATGTCAGGACACGTAAGGGCATATGATGCAACTACAAGAAAGTATCTTTGCCTGTCTAAATCAGAAGATTTCTTTATACATCATTATGATTTGTTAATCATAGTAATATGAAACGCTGCAAGTGATACTATCTTACCACATTTTGACAGCATTGCATACAGCAAGATACCTCCCATGGAATGTCCAATTGCTAGCAGCTTACCATCCTTCGGTTTGCTTTCTGCCCTTATATATTCCATCTGTATCACAAAAAAATGGAAGACAGATTAATCAAAATCAAGAGAGAACACATAACAGTTCTCCGCTTCTTGTTTTCTTTGATTGTATTGTGCTCAATGGAACTAAAACATGTCAATGGCTTACATAATATACAAACAAAATCTGGTTCCCTTAAAATTGTAATATAGAAGAATAAATGAAACAACGGCCATATCTAAATCCCAGCAAGATAAAATGTCACCTCACCGCAGCAGGTACATCTTCTTCTAGGTAATGATCAAAATCCCAATCATACTGCACAATCAAGTCAAGTTGTTTCTGGAAATCATCTATTGTTGAAAACAGACGCTCTTGCAAGTCAGACAACTGAGGTGAAACAGACCGTTGACCTTCCTCAATAATATTAACAAGCCTTTGACTTAGATCTCTGATTTGGCTAGTAATAGCAGAATTTTGCCTTCTTTCCAACAAATTTGAAAGCTTCACTCGTATCTCATTAAAGCGTTCAGACAACTGAGAATCTTCTAAAAGTTTTGACATTTGGTCAAACAACTTCGCAGACATTATCTTCGATTGACCTTCGCTTAGAAAACCAGAGAGTCTTTCTGACAAACTCATAAAAGTTTCTGTCAACTTTGTAACCAGCTCAGATTCATCCCATGCCATTGCCAGCCCTCTTAAGTCTTCTTCTTTGACAAGAGAAATCTTGGAATCTGACAAGGCACTTGGGACATAATTCAATTGTCGCTCTAAATAATGAACTTCATTATTCACACTCTTAGCAAAAACTTTGTTGGCACTACTGTCAGTGAGAGCTTCCATTTGCTCAGACATTGCATGGGCAGACTGCTCAACTTCTTTCAGATTTGATCCCCGAACACTCAACCCAGCGCCTCGAACTTCAAGTATCCATGTGTCAAACCCCTGGTCAGACATGTATCGTGCAAACGAAGACTGCAGGAGTATCACATGCATTGCTAAGAGATTGAAATCTTGAGTGTCAAATATGAAATGATAACAATAAATCGCTATGATTGCTCATCATGCAAGTCAAAATAGCAAAATTTGTACTACATTATTATTTATACAAAAGCCATCACAAATAAAATCTTGATTGTGAAAAAATTGAACATTCAGAAAATTTATTTTCCTACTTCATACATCAAAGTCAACTTCTGTTCTGCCTTTGTCCTACAGTATAATTTTGAGTCCTAATGTCCCTCCAATAGAAATAAAATCTTTTTCTTCTTATATCAGGCTTGAAATTGCAATATTTAAAATTAAATTCTACGGAAAATGACTATGCAAATTGACATTTAATTTCAAAATTTTGATTTTGCTACTCACTCCAGGCGAGAGGTCGTAACCAATTGCATTAGTCCCCACCCCCGACAACAGCAACAGCGGATGATTTCTCGTCGAAGCCTATAAATACAATAAGAACAAACGTACAATAATTGATCGACAAATTAAAGATTCGAAAAAGAAAAGAATATACGCATGAGAAGGACCTGTGGTGGAGGATGATAGCGCCACAACGCAAGTCGCCAATCGCAATTGGGTACGGAGACATAGTGGAGTTCATCGGCGGTACATATCGCCGGTTTCTTTGGACCCTTGTCTACGAAAGATTCACTCGCGTCAGTGGAGAAAGCGAACAGCCGAAACGGCGTCGTAGAGCGCGAGGAAGATCGACTCAAGGAAGCTGTGCGTCGAGGAACGAGAAGGTGGCGGCAGCGGTGGATGTTAATAGAGCGGAAGAGTGTGGAAGTAGCGAAATGAATATCGGATTGGATTTGGTAGTGAAGCGTTGTCGTCGTCGCCATTTTTTGTTTTTGTTGTCCGATTCTGTTTTTTGTTTTTGAAATGGAATTTTCCGTAGATCGTAACAGATATCATATGCAATCTGCTTGTGTCGCGTGCCTTGATTTGCGCGTATGGGTTCCCAATGTTTACAAAACCAACAAATTGACACAAAATTTTTATGGGTATGGCAGTTTTCCGTAATCCTTTTTTTTTTTTTTTTTAAGTAAAAAAATAATCATATTTTTAAGTGTAATTATCAAAATAATTATATTTAAAAATTTTTTGTTAAATAAATTTAAAATATATTTTTTAAAATAATAATATTTTTATAAAATTATTAAAAAATATTATTTTATATTGTATTTGAAAATGTTCTTTTAAAATGAATTTAAAAATTTTATTTCATATTGTGTTTGAAAATATTCTTTTAAAATAAATTTAAAAATTTTATTTTAAATTATATTCAAAAATATTATTTTACACTGTATTTAAAAATATTTTTTAAATTATATTTAAAAATATAATTTTAAATCGTGTTCAAAAATATCATTTAAACTGTATTTGAAAATATTAATTTTATATTGTATTTAAAATTGTTGTTTTAAATTATATTTAAAAGTGTTATTTTAAATTATATTCAAAAAGACTGTTTTTATTTATATTTTAAAATATTATTTTAAATTATATTTAAGAGTATAATTTTAAATTTTATCTAAAAGTATTATTTAAATTATATTTAAAAATACAATTTTAAACTATATTCGAAAATTTTATTTTAAATTATGTTCAAAAGTGTAATTTTAAAAATATATGATTATTTTTTATGAGAATATTATTATTCAAAAAATATATTTTTAATTTATTTACTCAAAATTTTTAAATATGATTATTTTGATAATTATATTTAAAAATATGATCATTTTCACATATTTTTTAATTTTTTTTAATATACTTCTTACAGGGATTAAATTGTTCTATTTAAAATTAATTTGTTATTTTACTAAAATTTGATTGAGACATTATTATCTCGTTTGTTCTTATCTTATTTATTATTTAAAAATAAAAACAACTTTTTAAGACAAAGATATATCTATTACTCTATAACATAATTTATTAAAAAATCAAATAAATTTGTTCAAAAAAATGTATACAAGAGTCAAAATTATCGTACATAATTTTTTCATACGTCAATTGTTTTTATTTTATCTCATCAAATTGATTTCTTTGTTATAACGAATTAATAAATTTTTTCTGAGAAGAAATTTTTTTTTTTTTTGAGAGTGACATTACATAGAATAATTTAATTGGTTTTATATTAAACTTTATGGCCCATAATACAATCCACTAAAGCTAGACCATACTTTTCTTAATTACACCCTATCATATTATCCTTCTTTTTCCCAAAACCTCCTCCTGCGAACCTCCTTGGACTGCCTTGACTAAACCGGCTAAATGGAATGCAGTTTCAATTCAACCAGCTTGCCGCCCTCTGTAACAAGCAATACTACAGAGCATCAGCGGAACACTCTCTTTTTCCTGCAACTCTCAATTTCATGTAAGCGGCTAACGGCGGCGGAGCGGAGAAGTAGAAGTGAACGGAGTGTTCATGGCAGCGGGCTGCAACATAATTGTCAACAACGTTTCATGGGGCGCCTGAGATTTGATCTCCTTCGGGGCCCAAAACGCTGTCGCCGTTTTCTGCTCCAAGGTCACCCCGCTTCAATTTTTGGCCATTTCTTTGCGTATACCAACTAATTCTCTTGTTTTTGTAATAATTTTTTTCCACAGACAGTTCAGATTTTAACTACTCTTCCCGGCCCCAAGGCTTCAGTGAACTGCACGTACTGGGTTACTGGTAATAAATTTGTATTCAAAGGTATAATTTTTTTTGCTTCGTCTCTGTTAAGTCTGCTTTATTTGTTTTTTCTTTTAGCATAAATTTTTGGAACTTGAGTTTTAGTTTGCTATCATATTAAGAACTGCCGTTTTGCTATTGTGTTTAATTGTTTTTTGCCTTCTCTTTTATGGTTTGTTTGCGGCTAAGCATTTAGAGCGCCAATATTTGCTTTCTGGAGATACTGATGGCGTGATTATTTTGTGGGAGTTCTCTCTGGCTGACTGAAAGGTAGTCAGATTTCTGTTTATTTTTCTTCTATGCCATGGATTTTGTCGATTGTTGGAGATTTTCGCTTTAAAGTTTTGAATCTATATTTGTTCTGTTGAATGAGCTGTAAGAATTGTTTAATATCTATTCCTTCTTGTTTTTCTCTTTACAGTGGAGGCATGTGTTACAATTACCACAATCACATAAGAAGGGTGTTACTTTCATTACTGGAATTATGGTTTCGGAAAGTGATGCAATTTTTGCATCTACTTCTTATGATGGTGCAGTTCATATACGGGAAGTGGACTTTCCATCTATGCGAGGAGATAGACCATTTTTTTTTTCTCAACTGAATTGAATGTAACTATTTTCTTTTCATGGTTGTGATGGAAATGTGTTGAAAGTTCTTTTGTCAGCTCATTTGTACAATACTGATTAATTCTTGGGTTCTGGAAAATTTCTTTCATTAGAATTTTTATATACTTGACAATTTGGGGCAAGTTTCCGTTTCCCAAAGCCCATGGTTACTATGTAACATTGTGGAATTTGGATGTTAATTTTGACATATTACAGTGCCTGAATTCTGTATCAATTCTCGTTCTATGTTGTTTTTGATCCCACTTAGGTTCTATCTGGATACTGGGTCCTATCAAGTACACATACTTAGATCCTGTTTGCTATCTGTGCCACTGAACAAGGCCACCTTTGTCTCCATGCAGGTGGCTGTAAATTGTCATGTCTAGATTGACTATCAGTTGGTTCAAAGGCTATGCCGCCGCTTTCATTAGCTGAGTTGCCCGGAAGTACCTGGCTAGGGGGCAATTGAATAACAAGATTCACCTTTACTGTGGGCAAAGGACTGGAAAGGTATCCAACTTCAGATTAATAACTTTTAATATAATTTTTTGCTTTCTGTTTTCCTTGGCTTTAAGACATTCTAGGTTTGTTTTTGTTTATGCATCCAGTTTGTTGATGCTTGTGAATTAAAAGGGCATACCAATTGCATCTGGAGTTTGGACTTTTCATTACACATATGCACCAGTGATGGAGCAATCAGTTTTTGTAGAATTTAATCTAAATTTTAGATTTATAGATTATAAATGTAAATATACGATTGGTGTGTCGATTGAGGCAGAAGGTAAATATAAATAAATCAGGGGTATTTTGTTAATTTTGGCATGATTACTGTAGCAGCAACAAAATTTGTACTAATTGATACCGGATGAAAGCTTATAACTTCTTGTTTATCATGCCACAAATGACGCTCAAATTGAATAAGTATTGAGGGAGTTATGACACTTCACGTTAAACGTGTAAAATTGCAACTCGATTTCTATACTAACTCACTTTTGGCAGCATTTTTTTCATAAACTTTGAGAGCGGAAGGAAACTCATGATGTGTAGAGTTTAACGCCGCAAACGATGCTCAATTTAAGTAAGAAATGATGAAATTGTGACATTTTTCGTGAAAATCTTGGAAATGAATCAGGGGCTGAAAATTAGAGTCTATTATAAAGACAGATCACGAAACGTAAGTTAGGATGCGGAGCAGGACTAGAAATAACAATTTTGGCCTGAAATAATAAATTTACTCCAAATAATAATTTTGTCCCTAATATCTATAAATACGACTTGTAGGGTGCATTTTCAAGGAGGGGAAGAGATAGAGAGAAGGGAGGAGAGAAAGTAGAATTAGCCATAATTTTGCGTATACATATCGGATTAACGTACCATTTGTGCCATCGAACTCGCGTCAATAAGGAGATTCAGATTTTGGTCACGGATTGTCGAAAAAGTAGCCAGAACAGTACTCCAAGCTCTACTATAGCATTATTGAAAAGTTGATATTTTTTACAATTTAGCATCTAATTTGCCTCTTAAAGGCCGGATAAGCTCATGGTGAGTAGTTTTTCACTATAAAACTTAATTTTTCGTGAGTTTAAGAGGTGGATAAATTATGGTTTATCATTAAGTAATTTTGGTTGGTTGATTTAAAAGTTTTGTGATGAATGATAATATTAAGTTGTTAGTATGAGTGTGTAATTTTAAATGATTGTAATATTGGGTATTGTAGACTTAAAAGTTTAGAAAAGATTGGTTTAGTATCACTTGGCACACCAAGTGTTTGATGAAATATATAAGTGATCGTAAGTGTTGACAAATGTTGGATTAGGTCTCATAGTTTGGTATCCAAGCTATAGGTTTAGAATTATTAGGAATATACATTGAGTATGATTAATGACGTGTTTCATTCATGCAAATTTCGTCATGTTCGGAATTGGTGGAGAAGTTGGGATAAGG
Source organism: Trichilia hirta (assembly GCA_035221805.1). Lineage (NCBI taxonomy): Eukaryota > Viridiplantae > Streptophyta > Magnoliopsida > Sapindales > Meliaceae > Trichilia > Trichilia hirta. Next base: position 1,996,773 of record JAWDEX010000012.1, read on the forward strand.
CAGGGTTAGGGTTTATTGTAATATGTTGCATTATAAACCTTATACGTTTGATTTGTATGGTATTATTATCACTTATATGCTCTTTGTGTTTATGAATAATATTGTGATTGCAACTGAATGTTTTTCTTGCACGGAGAATGGTGTTGTTAAGATTGGGAAGTATGCAATGTTGGGATGTTCGACATAGACAAATTGTAGATCTGGATGTTTTGTTGAAATTACAAAGCAATTCTACTAATGTTGAGTAAAATAGCACGATATATGAAAATTTCGTGGACGAAATTTTTTTAAGGGAGTGAAATTATAGAACCCAATCTAAATTTGAGATTTATAAAGTATAAATATAAATGTGTGATTGATGTGTTGATTGAGATGTAAAGTAAATAGAAATGAATTAGGGGTATTTTGGTAATGTTGTCATAAACTGTAGTAATATCAAAATTTGTACCGGTTGATACCGGATGAAAGTTTGTGACTTTTAAGTTATCATGCCACAAATGGCACTCAAATTGGATAAGTATTAAGAGAGTTATGACTCTTTATACTAAACATATAAAATCGCGGCTCGATTTTCAAAGTAGCTCATCTTTAGCAGTATTTTTTTTTCATAAACTTTGAGAGCAAAAGAAAGTTCATGATGTGTAGAGTTCAACGCCGCAAACAGCACTCAATTTGGGTAAGGAATAGTAAAATTATAACATTTTTCGTGAAAATCTTAAAAATAAATCAGGGGTTGAAAAATAGAGCTTACTATGAAAACAGATTGCGAAACGTAGGTTGAAACTCAAAATGGGAAGAGAAATAATAATTTTGGTCCAAAATAACAAATTTACTCAAAATGATAATTTTGCCCCTAATATCTATAAATACGACTTGTGGGTGCATTTTCAAGGAGAGGGAGAGATAGAGAGAAGAGAGGAGAGAAAGTAAAGTTGGCCATAATTTTACGTATACATGTCGGATTGATGCACCGTTTGCACCATCTAACTCGCGTTGATGAGGAGAATCAGATTTTGATCATTGACTGCTGAAAAAGTAGTCGGAATAGTACTCCAAGCTCTATTGTAGTATTGTTAAAAAGTCAATATATTTTTGCAATTTACCATCTAACATCGGAATTTTTGCCTCGTAAAAGTCAAATAAGCTTCTGATCAGTAGTTTTTTACTATAAAACTTAATTTTTCGTGAGTTTAAGAGGTGGATAGATTATGATTTATGATTAGATAATTTCAGTTGGTTGATTTAAAAGTTTTGTGATGAATGATAATATTAGGTTGTTAGTATGAGTATGTGATTTTAAATGATTGTAATATTAGGTTGTTAGTTCTCAGCTATAACGGGTTGTCAAAACAACAATTGCTTGATTGATGGGGAGGGTGGATCTTAGATAAATAGATTTAGCAGTTGATACTGTGACAGAAGCTGAGAACTACCATTTTGTTAGCCAAGTATAATAATCTTCTTATGCTATATGTTAAACCTCTCATTGACATAACTATGAATACATGCTGATCTATGTCTGTTCAGAAAATGAACAAACCAGAAAAATATGTTTGTTTCAGAAGCCAGCTTTACGTGATTATGAAAGAACTTTTGTGACCACATCTGCTTTATTTCTGTAGTCAAAAGCTTTAAGGTTTTGAACTATTTGCCAATGTTAATATCCTAATATAAAGGAATATCTAAGGAGCCATTTTCCTGTGCAGCTACACTTGAGACCCAGGATAGAAATGGGAATGATGGTCTTGACCCCTTGAAACTGTTCCGGATGCAGTTCCAGTTGTATTTACTGAAACTCCCATTGAAGACCAGCTGGCATGGAATACACTGTGGCCAGAGTCACACAAACTTTATGGTCATGGGAATGAACTGTTTTCGTTATGTTGTGACCACCAGGGAAAATTTTTTGCATCATCGTGTAAGGTATATGACTCCTGTTATGCCATGTAGTCAAGTTGATTTGTGCTCCAACTACTGTGAGAAGAAATGTCAAATTATTAAGTCTGCTTTAAGTTTTTTCGTTTTAGTTAATAATGTATTGCTTTGGTTTAATTCCCCTGGTTTTATCGTGCTCCTGTTAAAAGTGGCTCAAATTTCGTGGTGAATGGATGGCAATTTCTGGTTTTTATTTTTTAATGTAATGCTTCCTGTATGCTGCAGGCCCAATCAACGGCAGTAGCAGAAATATGGCTTTGGGAAGTAGGTTCATGGAAGGCAATGGGTTGTCTGCAGTCTCACAGCTTAACAGTGACACAGACGGCATTCTCTCATTACGATAATCTTCTTTTGTCTGTCTCAAGGGACCGTCACTTCTCCGTATTTGCAATCCAAGGGACTGGTACCCGAATCCTTGTGCTTAGATGTTCTTTCTGTTATGTTCTGTCATTCTGTTTGCTCAGCTGTTTACTTGCAGCATGCCAATGGATTTGAAGGTTGCCCAAAAAATTTACAAATTAATCAACAAATAGTATTCAAGCTCTAAGATGGTTCCATCATGTGCAAGAGTGCAAGGCTGGTTTTAAACAACTGGATTGTGATATGGATTAAACAAAATATTAATGAACTTGGAATTATAACTAGTAAAAATTAAATCAATATAGTGTACTGATTTGAATTCAAAACATAAAACTCTGTCGAATTAGCTTAAATATATCGAACCATTAATTCTTAAAGCTTAACCTGATATTAGAGGTTAGGGCCAAAAACAAGATTTAATCTCTACTAAATTCCTCTCCAGTTTTAGGTTATTTTCTTTGAAAAGTAACGGCAGAGAATAAAAAATATTACTAGTTTAGGTGCCAGAACCTCTTTTCCATTCATTTTTGGAATTATCTCAGCCACTAAAATTTCTATTCCTCGGCATCTGTAATTATCTTTCATCGGACTTCAATATTTAACTTTACTTCTACTTGACTTCTATGGTTCTGTTACTCCTAGGACTTCAATATCTCTCTTCTTTTGTTTTTTAATAAGAAAATATGGTTAATCAAAACGCGGTCAGTGAAGGGTAATTTCCTCCATTTTATGGGCCTTACTTCCTTAGCAGCCAAATTGAAACCAATACAAAACTTATCACCAATATGAAATTCTAAGCAGAGGACAACTGGACAAGAGAAATTTGTTTGGATTCCTGATGATTTTTTACTGTCAATGCACATGAATAAACACTGCCCTTTGATAGAATGTTATCTGGTAAAAATTCACAAAACACTGCCCTTCATAGAATGTTAACTGGTTTTCTGTTTAGGGACTAGTGAAATTAACTCTCAGCTTTTAGCGAAGCAGGAGGGTCACAAAACACTGCCCTTCGTAGAATATTAGATGAAAATCTCTTCTGAGACTCCAATATTCTACGGCTGTTGATGATTTCACTCATTTTGCGCGTCCTGATCTTTACTGTTGTTTAATAAGCGATTTAATTTGATTTTTGTTGCCTCGGTATTCTAACTCTTACCTTGATTATTGAATCGGTTCAATTCAATTATTTAAAAAACAAGAATCTCGAATGAGATATACAGACGCATTTTTTAAAAAGCAGTTCTAGGGTTTCATCACGTTAACGAATGCCATGTCCTGTAAGTTGCAGGCATGCATTACAGTCCTAAACTTAACGTAAAAAAATAGTAAAAAGACTTAGTAATCATACTTAATCATGTTTAATCAGGCTCTTGTTCTCCGATATTCACATATGCAGAGATCTTACAAATAGTGAAATTGTTATATGAAAAAGGATTCGATTCTTTTGGGCTATTTTTGACTAGGAGAGAAAAAAAGAGAGTTTTGCTAGTAAAGATTAGCCCTCTCTCATAGACATTTTTCAAGCCTAGCCTCCCGGGTTAGTAAACACTCAAACACTCATAATTCATCTCTCTTTTAACTTGGTTTTAGATAATTCACTAATTTAAGTATCGGAGTTTATTCATCGGTAATCTGGTTTTACTCCTAGCTTATTTTTTTGTGATTTCAAGTAGCCCCTGAGAGTTTCTGTTAAGAGCTAAATAATGTTCTATACGGCTTCTACATCGATCGCAACAATAAAATCTGTGTGGTGTGTGGAGTTTTTCTTTCTTAAAAAATTTAGGCGTTAATAGTTAGCACCGTTTATTATTAAAACGGTAGTCTTAAGCATCGCGCCGGTTCGAAAGTAACCGCTAGTATACCTATACATGACTGCGCTATGCTTTATAAGAAAACACTACATTTAAGTTAGACCTTTTTCGAGGAACAGCATATCAAAATCGAAGTAGCTGCATTTAATAAAGACTGTTAGCTGTTAGAAGCATGATAACTTTTGAGTTAGAATTCTAAATTGCCTAGGTAAAAACGAAGTCATTTAAATTTCTACTCTCGCTTCATGACAGCAAAAACTTGGTAACTTATGTTGATAACTTTTACCGACCAGTTATTTTCTTACCCCAACTATTGTTTAATAAGCGTCCTAACCCAGCTCCTGTCTTCTCGGCATTTCGACCCCTGTCTTGATTACCGAAGCAGCTTAATTCTTTTATTTCAAAAATAGGAGTCTCAGATGGGACATACGGGCACATTTATTAAGAAACAGCTCAAATTTCGCACGCGTTAAGGGACACCATGCCCTGTAAGTTATAGGCACTCATTGTTATCCTACACCTAACATAAGAGAATGGTAAAAAGATCTATCAAATAACCATACCTAATCCTGTCTAATCAGGCTCCCGTTCTCCGATACTCACACATGCAGAGGTCTTATAAATGGTGAAATTACTACATAAAAAAGAGGGGGATTCTTTTGGTGCCATTTTTAACAGTTGAGAGAAAGAGGGAGTTCTGCTGGCAACGACTAGCATTCTCTCATAAATATTTCCTGAGCCCAACTTTCTGAGTCGATAAACAGTGAAATACTCATAAAATTAGTGCAATATGCTGAGTTTTTCGTCTTTAAAAAATTTAGTCATCAACACTTGTCTTTTACTGTCATTCATTATTGAGATAAAGAGAAGATGGCTGGAAAAAATATATTTTCCCTCTATTTAGACTTCTTCATTGAAACTATACTTCAGGAGATTGTTATTCCTCTCCAAACAACCAAGCTATTAAAACCTTGCGGGCTTAGGATCTATAGTAATTACAACTCTGATTGCCCGTTTGCACATTTTTGTTTTGTTTTAGTAACATGGCATCCCTGGTACGTTTATGTGTCATATTGGATAGCTTGAAATGTTTACTTTCAGTTAATTCTTACTTGTCCCCGCTTGTTGCTTATCATTACTGTTTGATATTATACATTCATTTGGGGCAGTTAATTTCTCCGATATTTCTTTGAAATCAGCTATTGCTAGGTTGTGGATGGCAAGACTTGGGAGCTTATGCCATTCCCGTCCCTGGTTGAAGTTGAGAGGACCAGGTTTTTGGATTGGATCACAAGCTGAGATTTTGCTTCATATCATAAAAAAACGTACAAATTGGCAAAAACAGGTATATCCCCTCTTTTTTTATGATTCGGTTGATATTGTGGTGTCCTAGTGAGAAAAAGCTCCAGGTATCAAATATCAATATAAAATTGCATGGATATTATTAAAAATTAACCTTACCAAATACTTTGTTTACTTTAAGTAAAATACTATCACCACAACAACAAATGGACCCTTGATCTCTGTAGAAGCCACTCTGATGTTTCTACAGTCCAACATTCTCATTAGCTATTTGCTTTGCTTGTTCACGAGCAAGTTAAATAGTTGTTTCAATCTCCAAGTGTATTTCTGGGATAAAATATTATGTTCGTCCATCTGTTTCAGTTGCAGAATTATAATAATTATTCGCAGATGAGGATAAAAAATCATTTTAGTTTAACTAGTGTTTGATTCTACCAGCGATTTGATAATTTTCTGCCAATTTAAGTTAATTTTTCTTACCACATGGTTACTTTGGTATTTCAGGTGAGGGAGAGGATATTTCAGTGAAGATTTTCAGTAAAAAAAATAAAATGGTTTTAAGGGAGGAACTAAAGAAATCTGACAGGGTGATATGAAGAGAAAATTGCATCTTAAACTGATGTATGCAATGCCCTTTGATTATAGTCATTCTGGCATTAAAGTTTCTGTAACCAATGGTATACGATGTAGCATATGGCATGGTATATTCTTGTTATGCAGATTGCCTGCTATAGGACAGCAAACTATGAAAGCATGCAAAAATGAAATAGGAATTGTAGCATTATGAAAATTTTGATTTGTAAAAATCATACCTATAATCCAACTAATTGGGTCCTCTGATTCGAACCTTGTCTTGTTATCTTCCTAATATTGCGAATGAATTTTTTATGAATAATATTAGTAGATTGCATTTTTAATATTAGAAAATCAAAATTATATAACATTTTAAAAGTCCAGGTCGAATTTATGATTTTTTCATTCACATTGTAGTTTTCATGATTTTTAATTTTATTTAGATAATTTAAGAATTTTTTCTTTTGCACTCATCAGGTTTGATTTTATTATAAAATGAACAAAAATTTTATTTATTTTTTCAATTTTTCGATTATATTTTTCAAAGAGAAATTAGACTTCACATTATCGTGCTAACCACCCAAGCAAAGACAATTAACCCATTTCATTGGGTCCTAAGAGCTTATTCACCCCTTAGATGTTTCTAATATTAGCCCCGTTACTTGAAAAACAATAAAAATAATTCAAGATTATTCTTTTGGCCGATAGAAAATCTCTCGACTTTGAACACTGAATATAACAAGCAAGAATCTCAAATGCTTTTACAATGAGTTTGTAGACACGGAACCGCAGATGAACAATGGCATTTGGTAGTTAGGATCTACCAGCTTGGCAAGCTAAACCTAAACGCCTCAGAATCTCTTAATTCAAGAAACTTGCAGTCTGATAATTCCTATTCTTTCTAAGGAAGCAAAATCCAAACTCGAAAGCGAGAGTGATGGTTCCAACAGAAGCCGATTTATCTTGATGTCAAGAATGTCATACCAGTCGATCTAGGAATAAGGTCTACTGAGAATTGCAACATGGATGCGATAAACTAAGTGATGCTTATCTATACCACCATAAAAGAAATCAAGTTGTTAGTTGAGGAAGCTTATTCGTACTGTTGAATCTGTTATCTTTTCAACCTAGAAGAATCGAACCAAAACAAACGTACTGGAAACCCAAAGAATACCCATAAAACATGAGAACAAGCTCCTGGTTTTCAGAGCAAATCAATCATATCTGGAAATCAGTCTTGCTTAAAGAAACTGCCAAGAAACAATGACGAAATTAACAAGGAAGATCTAGAGATAGACGAGAGAATTCCATAGAAACCTCAGCCTTTTTACTAGAATCAAGAACTGAATGTATCAGAGACTGCAAAAAACATGTATTTAACAGGCTTTTTCTTCAGCAGCATGAATCATAGTGTCTGACATTGTTAGATAGTGATTGTGGAGTGGGTAAACGTCTGAGTGAAATTAATGGTGACGGATATGTGTATATAGAGAGAGAGTGTGGGAAACATGTTATCCAAGGATTTTTAATTCCTAACCTGAATTTGTTTTTGGATATTGAATTATAGTTTATCAACTAATTTGCTTTTTTGGTATTAAAATCAGTATCATGTTAGAAATATCCCGTGAGTTACAATATAACAGTATAAGAGCATTACCACGTTTTTCACCAATAACTCAAGTAAAATGATATATTTTTCTATTTTTTTTTATCATTAATTGATATTTGCATCTTTGATATATCACGCAGTCATCAAAAATATAAATATAAAAATCCATACATTGAAACAGGATATATAAACTTATTATTAGTGAAAATAGAGATGCTAACACGGTTTTGTTGAAGTAATATATCACGAAAAATTTGTCACATGATAAAAGTAAATATCGCTTGAATAGGATGAAAGATTTATTTGAAACTGGAAAATAGGAATTAGCAGTACATATAGATCCCAAGAGTTGAAGACATGGACTAGTTATATTATATAGCTTACGTATTGTATATATATGTCATATTTAAAATTACAATTCTAGATATCTCATTTACTGTGAGGTAATTTGTATTTACAGTGGAGCAACATTTGTAAATGTGTAACAGTGTAAATTGCATATAAATAGAAACATGGCCCTCACTTTAAGGTTGAGCTGCCATTCAAAGAATCTCCCTTTATTCCTCTTATTTCCTCAACTGTCTGAATCAAAGCCATAATACCTTGACAATCAAACTTGGTATCAGAGCTACCAGCCATGGAAGGAAATGCATCCTCACCAAACTCAATAGCAAACACACAGTCAAATATACTTGGAAACACATCAAATGCACCAGTTCAAAACCCACTTAATTCCTCAACATCTATTAAACTTGATAGGAACAATTTTCTGGTATAGAAAGCAAATGTTCAACCGGCAATTCGTGGAAATGGACTTAAAGGGTACTTGGATGGCTCAAAGAGGAAACCAGACAAATTCATCACCACTGTTGGTGAAATCAAGATGAAACAGCGACTGAAAATCCACCATATGTGCAATGGAATAGACAAGACCAACTCTTATTTTGTTTTCTGTTAAATACCATAAATGAAGCTGCATTTGTTCCATTCACAAGTTGCTCAACATCCAGAGAACTATGGGATGCTGTAAACAAGATATATTCTTCAAGGTCAAATGCAGGAGCAGTTCAGCTCAAAGTACAACTTCAGTCCACTAAGAAAGGAAACTTGAGTATAACAGATTCCTACAACAAGATAAGAAGCCTGGGAGACTCACTTGCTGTCTTCGGAAAGCCACAAGGAAAAGAGGATCTGATTCAAGCTATGATAAGTGGACTTGGACCAGAATATAATCCCATATATTTAGCATCACATCTAAGATGGAAACAATCACGCTGGAAGATGCATATTCAGATTTGCTAACCTTTGAAAGCAGACTAAAACAAAGTGACTTTCTAGGATCTGTCAACATTGAGACCAATATAGTGTCAAACAATAGCACCACCAGAGGATGGAGTAAGAAAAGAGGTGCTGGGAATAAAAATCAGAATTGGAATAGAAATAGAAGTAACTTCAGAGTCAGGGGAGAGGCAGAACATCACATAGTAGAGAACAACAACAACAACAACAACCAAAGCCAACCTGTCAAATCTGCCTTAAAATGGCCACACTGCAGCGGCATATTGGCATAGGTTTGAAGAAGATTTTGAGCCAAAGAGTGCAAACACTCAGGAGTAATCTGCATTGATTACCACACAGAGCCAACAAGACGATGGTGACAGATGGCACCTGGATAGTGGAGCAACAAATCATGCCACAAACAATGCCAACCATCTTCTCAACAAAATTGAGTACAAAGGTAATCAATTCCTTAAAGTAGGGAATGGTAACGAACTTCAAATTTCACACATAGGAAATTGTAGATTGCCAGGACAAAACTCACGACACTTACTTTTAAGAAATGTATTGTATGTTCCTTTCATTACCAAAAATCTTCTGAGCATTTCAAAACTAACCTCTGATAATAACCTATCTGTTGAATTTTGTTGTGATGTTTGTATTGCGAAGGATTAAAAGCAGAGGGAAGTAATGCAACGAGTGGCTAAATCTGGTTTATACTTGGTCAAGAGTACAAGAAAGGATGAAGAAGCTATAAGGAAAGTGAAAAAGTCTGAGTCTAGAGTAAGGTCCTTGTTTGCTGACGTTAATTCAGAGTCAATAAGTTCAAGTGTAACTCAGTAAGAACCAGTAGACTTGTTAGATAATTTGCATAGAAAGTTTGGTCACTCTAGTCAAGAAGTTCTTAAAAATGTCTTATCATTATGTAAGAACTTTTCCATTAATGAAAAATCATTTCATTTGAACTTTTGTGAAGCATGCCAACTTGGGAAAAATCATAAACAAGCAATGAGGGCAAATGCATCCAAAACATCTAAACCATTAAAGATACTACATACAGATTTGTGGGGACCTGCACCTATTAACTCAGATAATAACTTCAAGCATTATCTATGTATAGTTGATGACTATATAAGATACACTTGGACATTTCCATTAAAAACCAAGTCAAAAACATTTTAAATTTTCGAAGATTTCAAAAACAAAGCTGAAAACATACATTAAAATAAAATAAAAATCATTCAAAGTGACTGGGGAGGCGAATTCGGAACCTTAGACATGTACTAAGAAAGGAGAAGGAATTGAATTCAGGCATTCTTGCCCTTCAAAGAATCTCCCTTCATTCCTCTTATTTCCTCAACTGTCTTGAATCAAAGCCACAATACCATGACAATCAAACTCCAAGTAAGGAGGACACAGTCGCCCTTGCTTTCAAGTCTCAATATATATACACAAACGTTAAGCTCACCCTTTGCTCGCTGACTAGAAGCAATGTCTAACATCATCATTTATAAAGCTGAGAAGAATTCTGTGAAATATATAACAACATAACTGTATCATATAATTTATTATGTAATCTGCATACAAAAATTTATCTCTTGCGTTAGTTTTTTTTTTCATTTTTTAAGTCATGAATTTACATTAATTTGTATTTAGTAGACATTACATTTCATCTTTCTATATAGCCCGAAAAATTTTGAGATCAAACCATCCGTGCTAAAATTTATGGTCAAACTATAACCATAACATTCGAGGTGCTATAGAAAAATACTAATTTGAATTCTTATAATGGAAAGGAAAAAGAAAAAACAGAAGGGAAAATCATATCACAGACTACGAACGTTTTGATTCCATGGTTGCTAGAGGAATCGAAGGTTTCAGTTACATAATAATTAATATAGAATCTATCAGTCTGTCAGATTTCTTCGGTTGCTTTTAATAAACTATTTTCTGGTGAAAATCTTCCCTCAAATATTCTGTCTCTTGCCTGTCTTACCTGCAATAACAAACTCTCCAACAGTAAGAAAAAAACAAAAGTAATTAAGTTTATAGATATTAAAAGTAGAGAATAGACCTGTTTTCCCCAATTTGTACGCTTTGTTATGATTAAAAGCAAAACTGTTTGCAAAAAAGCACCAACTTGTATTCCCATCCAAAGACCTGGTCCTCTCAAATTCAAGAAACCCATAGTCACAGCAAACGGGATTCCACAGATATAATATGTGGCCAGATTGACATATGCCCCCAAGTATTTGGGATTATTGCACTTGGCTAACAGCAGCTTGTAAGAAATGCAAGAATTAACCTGAAAGTACACACTGCAAGCTGTCCAGTAGGACCGATGAACATACCAGAGGAGCCATGGTTGTAACATAATCCACAACTTCCTTTGTGTTACTAAAAGCATAGCCAAAAAATCGTTGGGTGACAAACAATGTTGCAATAACGATAATGGACTCTGACACCGCAAGAAAGATCACAGCTTTAACAGCCAAAGCAGCGGCTTCCCGGTTTTCGGCTCCTAACTCATTTGAAACTCGAGTGCTATTATATATAGAAAAAAAAATCATCATATGAACTGTGGAGACACTTTGACAGGTTATTTTGAGATTGTTGTGCTTTTGTTGTGTGTTTATTGTGCTTTACATAACAGTTAAAGTGTTTGATAAACACCTAATTTTATTTGATAATTAATATTCATTAACCATATTTATATTTGACAGCTAATTATTTTTCAGCATGACACTGCTAAATGGAAGGGATATGTATGCAAGTTGAAACAAACCTTCTAGCAGCACTCTGAGTCCATCTGGTAAACGTTATGGTAGGTTAGTTTAAGACGTGGTACTTTTATAATACTTCTGTTGTGCAGTTTTTTTGTTCTTTAAAAGTGTTTGGTAAACATTTAATTTACTTAAAAATTAATGCTCATTAACCACTCACACTCTTAAGTTTGACAACTAATAATTTTATTTTTTCAACATAGCAGTACTAAAAAAAACCAATATGTATGCCAGTTGAAGCATACCTTGCAGCAGCACTAAGTCCATCTGGTATTGCATCGAGGGTGTAAATAGTTGACAAGCTGTTTAAGAAAGGAAATATGAAAATCATAAAGCTGTTGAATATAAATTTATGCTATAATTTAGAGTCATAATCTAGACAAACACACCATGCAGACAAAACTGAAGTTTCAAGCGCTGGATTTGGAAGAAGCCCGGAAAGGATAAGGATAACCTCAAATGCCCACCATTCAAGACTTCATAATCAACATAACAACAGATATCAAAAACAGAAAATGATAAAATTAACTCTTTTCAAAAGCACTCTATTCACAACTGTAAAGAAGAAACGGAGAGAAACTTTTTTACCAGGTAATACACGCAGAAGGAATTGCAAGGCGAAGGAATTGTCCAATTCCTCGAAAAATCTCCTGGGAAACCGGGGCACGGGACTTTTCACAGGTTGGAGAATACTTCATGTACAATCCGAGTAAGAGCACATTCAACCAATATGACAATACAATTGATAAAGCTGCTCCAAGATTAGCCAATCCAGATTTGAATACAAGAACCCAACTTAGAATTGTGTGGAAAAGAAAAGTAAGACGAGAGCTTATGAGCAAGGGAATAATCAAACTTTGAGTTTGAAAGAATCGAACAACTACTTGAAGAGCAGTATATCCAAAGAGTGCAGGAACAAGCCAGATTGTGAATCTTCCAGCTTCTTGTGAAATTCGAGGGTCTTGGCTCAAGAAAGTTAGAATTTCACCCATGTAAACCCACATGAGAGATAGAGGGAGACAAGCTAAGATGAGGCAAAAAAGAGCAGTGTAAGTTTGGATTCCAAGTTTCTGATATTGCTGAGCTCCATAGGCTTGGCCATTTAGAGTTTCCAGTGCAGTAGACATTCCATACTGACATCATTCAGCATGATTTTAGGTAAAGAAAAAAATGATTACATGCGAAAATAAGAGAGGGAGACTTACAATAACACTGAAGCCAGGGACACCACAAAAGGAGAGAGCAATAGCAGTGCTCGAAAGATAGAGCTCACCAAGATGACCTACCATCATCACAGATATTGTTTGCAGGAAATAGTGATAAATTAACAGCAACCAGGGGTCCACCTATGCGACAAAACCTCTTCAATTCAAGAATAAATAATAAAAAATTACTTCTTACATCATCCCTAATCTCTTTTTCCACTCCATTTAACATACCCTTTTCCTCCAAAAGCAAAGTAGCATCATCCACTTCCGCGGCCAGTTTCTGTCCGTAATGGAAAAGATATTCTTCTGGATTATATGGTTTCTCGTTAAAATCCTTGATAATCCGCTCCACAAACTTCTTCCCCATTTGATTGATTTTACGAGCAAGACTGGTTGAACTTGATCTCAATTAAGTAAGCTACAGGCCTTGTTTTTCCATAACTTTCTATTCCTTAATAAGAATCTGACTAAGTAGACCAGAAATTTGAGCTATTTGAGCTTAATTCAGGGAGAGATCATTTCAGGAATAAAATAACTTGTCAAAACATTAAACCCTGAATCCAAAAACTATAAGCACATCAAGAATACATAATACAGAATAAAATTAAAAATTCTATATTATGGTATTATAGTAGATCAGGATATCAAATCCATAAATGAGCGAAATCAAATCAAACATTGAAAATATCATGGAGATTGAGTGAGAAGAAATAACCGTAGGCGATGGGAACAATACAAGAAAATGCAAAAGAGCAAACAATGAGGTGAGTGCAAATTTCGTACGTGTGAAGCAACCAGAGAAATAGGGAGTGAAATTTTGTGAAAGGATGTCTTTTCCTATAGGCCGACGCAATATCGACTATCAAATTCATGTAAGGCAAAAGACCATTTCTTTCCAGGATCTTAGCTAACGTCAAGTAACTAGTGCGATATATGTGCCTGAGATCGAGGCAGGTGTTGGTTTTTAATCTGCTAGTGTTTCACTGTTTCGTTTTTTCTTCGTTCTAATAAGAGGTTTAAATGTCGAAGCATAAGTGTACTCGGTGCAGTGAACGTGAATCATTAGTGATATGGATCCAGATTGTTTATATAATTTATTTTATAAACTAATATAATAATAATAATTTTATATAAATTAATATAATAACGTTATATTATTATTATTATTATTATTATTATTATTATTATTATTATTAATTTATGAATTTTTGTGTAAAAATATAGTATATGCCAGTCAAGTCATTTTAAAAAATTGTAAAATTTATAGTTAAATTAATAAAAACCACTCACTTAAAACAACTTGAATAATTAATTAAAATCTTAGTATTAATAATAAATTTTATAACATTTGCATTTAATTTAAAATTAATTACTCATTAAAGTAGTTATTATATTAAAAGAATTTAATACATAAATGTTATGTGTTTATTAGATGATTAATTTTATAAGAAAATTTTATTAAATTTATAAATTACGACTATTCAAGACAATAGGACAGGAATGCTTTGAGAAGAAATAGATATCCGAGAAAGCGAGCCTTTGATGCCCAAACTTTTCAATACCCGAATACTTCCAAACGGTCTGCAAGCTTCCTCCGATATCTATGATCTATCTAGAAGCGACCCAGCAGCAAAGCGCTTCGGCGAAGGCGAAGTAAGCTTAATTTCAGCGAAAATGGCTCGGCAGTCTAGCCAGGTACTCGATAGTTGTTGCTCACACCGAAAAGTCTATATCCAAGGCGGGCCGAATAGCCAGGATAGGAAACTAGGACCGTAGTTCAAAGAAAGTCTTCGTTGTTTGGCCCTCCTCCAAGAATGAAATGTTTCAATATTTAGGAGTCAGTGCGGGCCTTCTTTGTAGTTAACAATATACCATTGTAGAGGAAGTGAACAAGTAGGGGGCGGCAACTAAAGAGGTAGCGAGACTAACCGCAATTGCGGGAAGATTTTATTTGAAACCGGTCTTAACTTCAAGGCGTGTAGCACCTACTAGTTTTTTCTTCCCTTGAACTGAAATGCTTTCTTTTTCTCCTGAAGCTTAGATATTAATAATTCCTTTCTTTGAGCTGTACCTATGAGATACGGAATCTATGCCACAGGCTTTCCCTAGACTTCTTCATGGAGTTAGGTCCCTTTTTACTAGACTAGATTGGAGCTGAATTCAAAGCTTTCCTGTTCGCATTTCAAACTTGCCTCTGAACCCTATTCGCTTGCCCAGGTATTCCCGCGGCGAAGGGTAGCCGGTTGCCGCTCTATCTATTATCTTAGTGGAAGACTCTATTCTGTTACTGGAATAGCCAGCTCTTTCAACGATATCGCGGAACGGGAATTGGTGAGAATGATCGATTTGGTAGGTGATTCCAGTCCGGAGTGGGGTTTCTGGCAAGGATGATGTACATAATAATAATAATAATAATAATAATAGTAAGCAATTATATTCACATATTTGATTGAAACATTAATTTATTTAAAAATTAGATAAATAAATAAATACGAAGAAAATAACTTAAAAAATGGAATTGTTGCATGTTGAAAGCCCTGCCTTGGAAGGCGTTTAACAGCAGCTGATAATTGCTTCAGTTAGAAAATTCAATGAACAATCAAATATAAATACAGTAGGCTCTCCTTTCCATGCCGTATGCGCTTATACTTGACTTGACTTGACTTTTCCCCTCTTCCCGTCTTTTTCAATTCAAGATATCAACAAAATTGTTCATCATTTAGAGAAAAATCACGTTCCGGAAACTTTTCTCTAATTGCAACGTAAATACCGCAAACAATTTTCTCTCTTTATATATATTTTATATTTTCCCTCTAGAATTTTTCTCTTCTCAATTTTACTTTCAATTCTCTCTCGAAATGGCATTTCATTCATTCTATTATGGATTAGTGAGCTACTTGTTACAAACAAAAACATTATGCCCTTGTACAGAAAAACTAGAAAATGAGGAGCCAAGATGTTAGTATTAGATTTGACATATTCTGTTTTTACAGCCGGCTGAATGGGGAAGAGGATGCCGAAAGACGCCTTCTAGCCAATGCATTACTTGACTTGTCCAACGAAAGATTTGTACTACTATCCGAAACATGCATTCTCTTATTCAACTTTACAACAATTTGCAGCTATCTTATCAACCCGTGTCACTATCCGATTGGCGGAAAGGCTAGCAATGGCTCGAGATTCACCGGAAGATCGCTGTGGAAATAATTTCAGACGTGGCATACTGTCTTGTCTTTAGAGACCACTGCAAACCCCCTTGTTACATGGTGAGCACTACTTCTGGTGACTAAGCTTTGTTCGGACATGAACTCGAATAAAAGCATTACTTGTGTTGACTGGTCAAGAGGTGGATCACATCCGACAACATATGTAAGAACAGATGTGTCCGATATGTTTTTGAGTGGGATTAGGCATGGATTTAAGTGTAATTACAATGGTGTGGAGACTACAATGTGCTTCCTTTTTGCCAGGAAATTTCACCCTAATACTCTTAAGCCATTGCTAAGAATTGCTCCAACTTTATTTGGATTTGATCCCTACGAGTCTAGATAGATATGGTCTTGCTTAAAAGTAAATTTCTCTAGCATGATTAATAGAGATATTAGACATGTATGAAGTGCAGGAGTGAAGATATATTATGTTTACAAGTGTAGAACCAAACTACGTTGGCGATTTTTATATAGACTTAATCGTACAAATTAAGATGATAATATTATATTATTATTATATATTATATATTTAATTTTTGTGAGAGTAAACAAGTTATAGTATATATATAGAACAATATAATTATGATATTGCAGTATCAATGTCTATAAAAAAAATTGTATCCTAGCATTACTCTATTATCACAGTGAGATAATATTAAATTAACTTTACATATAAAAGATAATTCTTGCATATTGTGATTTTTGAGTTGAATTATTGATTGTTAATAAAGTTTGTTTAGGTATATTGAACAAAAATTGATTGTAATATTAAACCTAACCCAATTTGGTAAGTGTAAAAACAAAGTCGATCCCTTCACTATCAAATAAAAATAAAATTATCATCACTTCGGAATTAAATTATTTAATGCCATCACATTCAACCATGGTTCTAAAAATGACATTTCAGGAAATTTTCGGGTACTTATTGGTTTTCTTATTAACTTCTAATTGATTTACCCATTTCTTTTGTTTGAGCGAAGTTAATTTTGCACTTTATTACATTTATTTGTTATATATAGTATCAAACGGATGTTTTGTAATTAAGTTTTTTTTAATGGCCTCTTTAATTATCAAATGGAAGTTTTGTAATTAAGTGCATTAATTTATTTGTACCATATGTGGTTCTTTAACTTTCAATTTCATTGAACATTTATTCTCTCTCTCTCTCTCTTGTTATTACCTTATTTTATTTTGGTTGTGAATCATATAAAAGTCTTATCGTTTCTTATTCCTATCAAACTTACATTGAGATTTATGAATGTTTTTAATTACATTTATATAGTATTTTAAAAAAGAAAACTATTAGAGTGTATACCTATAGATACGCATCAACCTTTAATCTTACCGTTAATTAAGGATGTTTAAAATATGGGGTAATTCCAAATCCCTCTTATCAGATTCTTATTTTGTCAATCAATTTAAAGAGAAAAATCATCTAGACATAATGGGATTATTTAAATATCGTCATAGTTAATAAAAAATAAAATTAAACAAAAAAAAAATAAGACAAGAACAAAAGCAAAGAAGTTGAGATTACTCTTTTAATTAAATGGAGAGATCGATAAAAGGTCCTTTTCATTGGTGCAAGCTTTTATTGATAGCAAAATCGGAAAGCTAAAAGAGAACTTATGGGTGGTGTAATGTCTTTATGGAGCATGAGTTGTTAATTTTTGATAATGGAGTTATGGATTAATTGAAAGTGAAAGAGTATATATATATATATATATATATAGTAGAGTGATTAATGACATTAGCTATACCATGATAATATTTTATTTTAATCAAATTTAATCTACACTTCAACTTGCATATCCGTTTAAAGACCAATCACCCACATAAATGTTAAAAGATTAAGGGCATGTTCAATATTATTCCTCTCTTATTAAGAGAATATACAATTAATTTAGAATGAATAAAATTTTGTATTCCAATAATTTATCCTCATTCTTGCACATAAAATATATAAATTTGTCTTTCTAATGCATAAAAAAAATAAAAATAAATACAAAGAGTAATACTACATATACAGACTATTAAACAAATTTAATAATACAAAATAATATATTATTATCAAATATTTAATAATTTTATGAGTCTAAAAAATATATATATTAAAAAAAAAATTATACATGTATGAAAATGAGCATCATATCATTCATTAAAAAAGTGAAAGTGAATGGATGAGAAGTGTTTTTTCAGTATAATAATTATTAAAATAAAACATATATATATACTGTAGTCTTAATTATTTTCAACTCTACATATATATTAACAATAATTTATTTTTATATTTTAATTATTATAATGCATATAAATTTCATGAATTGTGTTAGCTAATTTAAAGGATAGAGTTTTTTAAATAATACAAAAAGTCTACAATTTAAATCTGGTTCACACTAAATTAAGAAAAATTTTGAATTTATTTTATTGTAATAATTCTAAGAGAAATTCCTTGAGTGACAGAGTTAATGGATAATTTTTTTCTCTTAACTAAAATCATTCGTACGTCATCGCATGCAATCCTTGCTTGATTGTTTCCGAATAAAGCCTTCGTCCTCAAGTTCCTGTTGATGGATCATGTGCATGACTTTCGTCTTGTCGACTCCACGGAAAATTCGTGCACTACGTGTCGTTTGGGTAGTAGAGTTAATTGCAATACACTCCCTATACTTATTAAAAAATTTATTATATCCCACTATTTTGGTAAATATCAAATCACCCCCAACTTTTATTGTACTCCGAAAGATTACGTTTATTGTTTTTAAAATTAAATAATTTAAATAAAATCACAAAATCTTCTCTATTTTATCAATTTTTTAAGAAAAGTGTCATTTTTCTTTTGGTGTCTAAATATTCTATTTTACCCTTTCAAATTGATTCTTTTTCAGTTTTAGATTAGCCAATACTCAAGGGTAAAATTATAATTTAAAAAATATTAAAAATGGTTTGATATTTGTGAATAAATAAAAGGGTATAAAATGAAATTAATCCTTGTTGATAATTCCAACTATATATATTTATAAAAAAAAAAAAAAAAGAACTTTTAATTAATTTTTAAAATGAAAAGAAATTGAGTAAGCAATAAATGTTACACGGAATCTTCCTTTTCTTGTGGATGCAGAAGGAAAAATCATGAATCTGCGGCTAACTCTTTATTCAGACTCTTTCTTATAACATAACAATTCAAGTTTCAAAGTCCAAAACCAAAATAAGATGGCTTACAGAATCAATCCATTGCTGATTTATTCCCATAGAATAATTTGCAATTTTTTATTTTTTTTTTCCAAAATTGAATCTCTAGATATTCAATAAAATAATGTATTTTTTAACCAATAAGTTATAAAATATGTTAAATTGGAACTCATTTTTACTTCTAAATTTAGAAGAAAAAAAATTATCCACGATGGGACGAACCCATTCTAATTCCTAAACGTGTAGTGGTGAAGGGGGGTTTACCACCTGACTAACAAGTTTTATAAATATATAATATAAAAGTATGAAAATTGTTTAAGAAAAAGACAGGGAAAATATTATGCCATGGGATTTTATTAATAAATTAAAAATACATTTTAAAAATGGGATAATAACAAATGTCTCTTACAGTTTACAATAAATAATAAATATTTTCTGAATTTTTTTTTTTTTTGTGACATATATCTTTTAAATTCAAAACTGATGATAAATATATTTTATAATTTTAAAAATATTTCTGTGCATAACTTTTTTTTATGATAAATACTCTTTTAAATTTGATACTAATGACAAATACCTTTATAATTTTAAAAATACATAAAATTATTTATAAAACATATATAAAATACATAAAATTATACAAAATATATAAAATAAATTTTTTATTCTTCAAATTATAAATTTTATAATTAAATTTTATTTATTTTATATAATTTTATGTATTTTTATTTTATAAATTTTTTCTGTTTTTAAAATTATAAGCTTTATTAATTTTTGATTTTATATAATTTTTGTTTAATTTTATGAATTTTTTATAAATTTTAATCAATAAATTTTTTATATTTTTCAAATTATAAATTTTATTAATTAAATTTTATACATTTTTTATAGTTAATTTTATTTATTTTTAAACTAAAAGAGGTATTTGTTGTTAATTTTAAATTTGAAAAAATATTTATCACAAAAAACTATGTAAAAGAGTATTTGTCACTAAAAATTATGTAAAAAATATTTTTAAAATTGTAAAAGTATTTATCTTGAAAAAATATATATCACAAAAGAAAAGAAAACAAAGTAGTATTTATTATTTCCTGAGACTAAGGGTTATTCGTTAAAGATATATAATATTGAAGAAACAGTTCAAAACTGAAGAAAATTAATTTCAAATTTTACAAAACTCTCTTTCAATAAAATTTACAATAAATTGTTGAGTCAAGGAGAAAACGAGTGTGGAAATGGCGTTATAAATTCTCATCTAGACACAAAAGCTGTTATCCAAGTTTCTAACACTGCAAAGACCTTTCAAATTCATGTCTTCCTCCCTCTCTCTCTCTCTATCTAAGCAACTCATTTTCTGGGTTTGAATTTTCTTCAGAAATAATAATAATTTTCAGTTTCTTTGACGTTCTAAGATCATACTTTAACACGATTTCCTTGCAGCTCTGATTCTGAACTGACATCTCTTGTCACCAAAGCAAAGAACTGATGTTTAAATTCATCTCTCAGATGTGGAATCAGTTTTCTTTACACTCGAAGTCTAAGCTTTCTTGAGAATCAAACAATTTCCATCTTCTTCTTGTGTATAGCTTTTTACACTTATCCTATTGTTGTTACAGCAAAATTAGAAGGTTTCAGCATTTCAAAGCCATTAAAAATGAAGAACCAAAATCAAAACTTGTTTACTCCATTTGCCAAGATCTTCAATACACAGCTGCATATTCTCAGTATACTTTCATTTTTTCTCTTCTTTGGTTGTGGTTTGATTCTTGGTATCGTTCTCAGTTTTTCTCTCAAAGATTTCTCTTTTAATCTGCACATAACACAGTTCTCCCTTTCTCCTTCTTCAACACCATCAATCAAATTAGCAGCAACAACACAATCCCATAAGTTATCCAATTCCAGTCGCATTGGGCTTACAGAATTTCTGAAACCACCAAATATAATACATGATATGGAAGATGCAGAGCTTTTGTGGAGAGCTTCAGTGACTCCAAAAATTCATGAACCTCCATTCAGAAGAGTTCCCAAAGTTGCTTTTATGTTCCTTACAAGAGGTCCTGTTTTGTTGGCTCCATTGTGGGAGAAATTCTTCAAAGGGAATGAAGGATTATACTCAATTTACATTCATTCAAATCCATCCTTCAATCAATCAGAAGCAGAGCCTAAAAATTCTGTATTTTACAGCAGAAGAATTCCCAGCAAGGTCAGTTTCTTTATGTTATTTTCCTTTTTCTGGAGTTTATTTTAATGATGTTACTGTATGATTATCCATTAATCTTGCAAATATGGACGGAATAAATTATTGGAACCATCAAAAGATCAGTTTTTGAAAGCTTTTGGAAGTCAAATGCCATTAAATACATATAATTTAGGGGTATTTTGGACCACCAATGGATGCTTAAGACTGAATATATGAAAAGTCTACGATTTCTCCCAAGCAATCTGGTAGTGGTAAACTAAATTCCTCATGCCAGGCACGAGTAACATCGATTACACTATTGGAAGCTTGTTAAGTCACTCATCTCCTTAAGAATATCAAAAAATCCTAACCCAATTTTTAACCGTGTCATAGATTGTTTTCCAGCTTGTAGAATAAAATCTGAGGTTTTGATTTTCAAATGAGTGTAGTGTGTAGGGCTAAAATGTGCAGGTATCACATGTATCACTATCGCCTTTTTAGGCATTGATGATCTATTTATCTTATCTACCGAAAACATAAAATCGTAAGAGAAAAAAGATTTACGTTTATGATTTCTCTATGATGATGAACCCATGTGTCCTTAAATGATCAGAGGTCAATTGCCACGCCATTGGTCTCATTCTTCATCGAACAGAAGCATCTCCTTTTTCTCTTGACATTTCCTCCACTGAAATTCAGCGTTGAACACTTCAAGAAGTGTGACCGTTAGGTACCAAATCAGGACAGACTATTTACCATGGTTGCTATGAATTCCCAAAAACATCGCTGTAGTCCTTAGCATTCTGAACTTTATTTTCTCTAGGATACTCAAAATTCAGTTTTTTGGCAGATTGTCTTGATGCTTAACTATATTCACAATTCCATGGTCCTAACTTGAAGGGAACATAAAAAAGGTGATGAAAATTAGATGCCTACCTTTTGCGTGGCTGTGGCATAGTCTGTCAATCAATTTCCATGTATCGTAGGTGGAGGGTCGACAACAATATGAGTGTCGGTCGATGGTCACTTTTGCCCCAAAAATTGTAATGACAATTCCTATTTACTCTTTAACAGAGATGTTCAAGCTAAATAGAGTTAGTTTGAAATCACGGCGTTTTGGTTGTGCTTTGAACATTTAGTATCAAACAGAGTCCTAATATAGTTGTAATGCTAATAACCATATGGTAATATTAGCTCATGTTTTCTGATATTCTTCTAAATGATTGCAGGAAGTTGAATGGGGAGGAGTTAACATGATAGAAGCTGAGCGACGCCTACTGGCAAATGCACTTCTAGATTTTTCAAACGAACGTTTTGTTCTGTTATCAGAATCTTGTATTCCTCTTTTCAACTTTTCCATAATTTACTCTCACCTTATGAACACTACCCAAAACTTTGTTGAGGTCTATGATTTAGAAGGTCCTGTCGGCCGAGGCCGATATAGCTTTAAAATGGCTCCACAAATCTCCATTTCTCAATGGAGAAAAGGATCCCAATGGTTCCAGATGAACAGAGATCTTGCCATTGAAGTTGTATCAGATAGAACCTATTTCCCCTTATTCCAGAAGTACTGCAAAGGCTCATGTTATGCAGACGAACATTATCTACCAACATTTGTGAATATGAAATTTGGTAAGAAGAATTCAAACAGGACATTAACTTGGGTTGATTGGTCTTTTGGTGGACCTCATCCAACCAGATTTGTAAGATCAGGTATTACTGTTCAGCTTTTGCAGAAGTTGAGAAATGGAAGTAGATGTGATTACAATGGAAATAGGACAAATACTTGTTACTTGTTTGCAAGAAAGTTCTTGCCCAATACTATGGATAGGCTGTTAAGGTATGCACCAACCGTGTTACACATCAGCTAATATTCATCTTCTGAAAAATGAAAACATACTTTATTTCTTTCTTTGTAACATTTTTGCATACAGAACCAATTTTTCGTTAAGTTGACAAACAATTGTTAGTAAAATCTCCACAATTGTCATTCGGCCAGGAATGAAAAGCATATTCTCCATCTTTTAATCTTCTGTTGCATATTTATTAAGTTGTGAACTTCTCTTTTCTTTTCAGGGTTGGCAAATGTGTAAGTTGGTAAGAAATCAAAATCAGAAAAAAAGATTCTCTACCTTATTAAGCTAATACAAGTTAAACAGAAGAATGTAACATAGCAAAATAACAATAATTATTCTGCTTACAAAGCCACGTGCATGAATCGTGACACGCCTGCCTAATGTGACAAATCCAGAAGTTCAAAAAGTTTAAAACCAATGTCCTTTGGTTACCTGTCCCAGTGGTCAGATTGGACTGATTAATTTCCACCTTTTCGCAAACAGTCCGATCTCATATAAACCCGTATGCATAAAAATCATACGATGACACTGACCCGAGTAAAGTAATGTTGGTTACAAGCAGAATTGACAAAGAAAATATTAATTTAGTCAAGTAAACATTCACTAATCATTTAAAATTAGGGTTTTCCCACGAGAATAGCTAATAACAACAGAATCATTTATGCGCTAACTGCATTCTTTTGTGCTCATGGACCCTAAATTATATCAAAAAAACTTCCATCTGCCACAAATTGTCAAAGCATCACACTTCAAATGCTCATGAAACTTTGATAATCACCTACAACTCCTTTGTAAGTACCATTTCAAGTTCCTCCATTAACCTAAATCAAAAACCCAGAGCTAAAAACAATACTAAATTTTCAGAAAAACAAAACCCAAATCAGATTTACAATACTAGAATACTTAAAATTTATAAATTTATGATCTTTTACCCAAATTTGCTCGTCTCTAATCTCTTCACTGGCTCGCTCTTTCCAACGTGTCTTCGGACAAGCAAGGCGAGTCAGAAACCGAGTCAATCGTCTCATGACCCGGCGAAACTTCCACCCCACGAATCTCGTCTATCATTTTCACCACGTGGACAATGCTAGGCCGTTGATCAGGCGAGGCCGAGGTACAAGCCATAGCAATCTGCAACAATCCCACCATTTCTTCCTCAATGTCCTTGTACCTCATCAGCTCCAAATCAAAAACCTCAGCCGTCCATTCCTCCCTCACCACGGACTGGACCCACCTCGGTAAATCCACGACCTCACCGTATCCCATTCCGGGCCCACCGCCATCAATAATGGACGGGCACTTCCCAGTCAACAACTCCAAAAAAAGTACCCCGAATGAGTACACGTCGGATTTCTGCGATTGTTTACGACCGTCTGATGATGATAGTTCTGGTGCACGGTAGCCGTTTGATCTTGGAATAGTATTCGGAGGGGCGAAAATGTAGAGACCGAAGTCAGAGACACGAGCGTTCCCGGTTTTGTCCAAAAGGATGTTTGTAGATTTGATATTACCGTGGGTGAGTTTAAGTGATTTGCAGGTGCTGTGAATAAAAGCTAGCCCACGCGCCGCACCGCCTGCAATTTTTAGCCTGGTGGTCCAGTCTAGCGGGGTTCGGCCCGGCCCACGGTTACCTGCCAAATTAAATAACTCAATATTATTTAATAAGCCTACCTATGTAAGGAAATTTACACGGTTGCCACTCAATCAGAAACATCCGAGTTCCTAACTGTTTAAGTTTTCACAATAAAGAACATTGTTTGGACATTCGTACCACATAGGTCCCTACATTACGCCTATGATATTAAATTTTTACCAACAGATTCAAATATCAGCACAACATGAGAGCAAGTAATTTAATTTACAAACAGACAAACTGTGCCTTTCTTCGTAAAAAACCTCATTCGGGGACACGGATGTTATCGTCCAATTCTTCAAGTTTCAATAAAAAATGGGAATAGCGAATCAGGCGGCAGTTATAGAGGGTTGTGGGGCCGGCAGAGGCATGATGTGATCTGAGAGTGATTAAGTAATGGTTAATATTTTTGGCCTTTTGGTCATATTTGATGGAGAAGAGTCAGAACCAAAATGCAAAATAGAACAAAAAGAAAATACTGGATTAAGCGTCATAAATGAAAAGGTTAAAAAATTTAAAAAAAAAAAAAAACATTTATCTGCTGGAAAGTGCAGAGACTGAGCTGTAGCAGCAACAAAACAGTAATCCTAATTCCCAAATCGTAAACTAATTAATTAATCCTCGTCTGCTTCTGCCTTTTTTTTCTTTCTTTCTTTTTTTTTTTTTTCATGTGTCATCGTCTATAGCAGTATCCTTGTTTGAAATTGATTGACAACAGATAAAAACATATAAACTCTCTCTCTCTCTGAGCCTCAGGTGAGACTGTGGAAGATTTCCGGAGAAAAGCGAAAGCAAAATTTGGATTTTGTGCCCAATTTCATTTTCCTTTTTGTTCAAATG
The DNA here is from genome assembly GCA_035221805.1 of Trichilia hirta. Taxonomy (NCBI): domain Eukaryota; kingdom Viridiplantae; phylum Streptophyta; class Magnoliopsida; order Sapindales; family Meliaceae; genus Trichilia; species Trichilia hirta. The sequence goes on from JAWDEX010000012.1 coordinate 2,022,544, forward strand.
AGAAACAAGGGTTCAACATTTCATCTGTTTACTTTCGCCTAGACCTTGTATCCCATGCCGGCGGCAGCCCTAACCCACCACCCCCAGTAGGTCACAATCCCGAAATAATACGAAAAGGACAGAAAAGGACATTACTAAACGAAATATTAATTTCTGTTTTGTCGAAGAAAATTTTGTAACGTACCATGGAGAAGCCAAAACAAGCTGCCATTGGGCATGTAATCAGAAACCAATAATTTCTCTTCCCTAGCAAAGTAGTAAGCTTTCAATCCAACCAAATTCGAATGCCTTAATCTTCCCAGAACTTCCATATGCTGTTCAAAATCTCTCTTCCCGCCGATACTCGCGTCCTTCAATCTCTTCACAGCAACCACGCTTCCGTCGTCAAGCACCGCCTTGTATGCCGTCCCGAACCCGCCTTTGCCCAGCATCTCCGCCGACGCTCGGAGTAAATCCTCCAGCTCAAACCGTTTCACACCTTCGAAGAACACCATGCTTCCGCGCTCGTACACTGCCTGTGCCGGGAATGGGCTGGAAGAGTAAACAATTTTCTCACTCTCTAGAAGTTTTGACCTTTTCCTATCCTTGACATAGTTTCTCCAGAAGTAACAGTAAAGTAAGAGTGAGATTATAGCAAGAACTAAGAAATCTCCGATTACGATAGCGATTACCGCTACTGAACTTATTTTCCCCGAGCTTGATTTGTGCGGACTTGGAGGTTTGTTATTCGGTGTTGTATTTGTGGGTATTGAGCTCGGAGAAGATGAAACGGTAGTTGTCGGGTTATTTCCCGGATGTAGTGGTGACGCTATAGCTCCGTCGGATCCGGGTTTTTTTGGGTCGGTCACCACCGTTTTGCATGCCTGCATAGGGGTTCCGCAGAGGGCTACGTTTTGCATGAATGCAGATTCAGGGAAACCCGATAAGGACTCGGATATTTCACCCGAGAGATGGTTCCCCGAGACGTTGAAGTCCTCAAGATTCGGCAGATCCAAACCCGAAATAGAACCCGAAAATTTGTTTCCTTCAAGCCTAAGTGTCAAAAGATGACTCAAATGGTTGACTGTCATCGGAATCTGACCAGAGAAGTTGTTAAACGACAGATCGAGACGATAGAGTCTAAACAGTGACTGTACTGACTCTGGAAACTCGCCATTAAAATTATTGTGAGATAGAAACAAAAGCTTTAGCGCCGTGAGGTTCGAGAGGTTCGGAACCGGACCGGTGAAACGGTTGCTTTTAACGCTTAAAACACGGAGTTGAGTGAGAAAATTCAGCGGCTCCAGCGAGCCGCTGAGTTCCAGGTTTTCGAGGATGAGGTGGGAAACCCGATTCTGAAGACATGAAACTCCGGTCCAAGAACATGGGCTTGAGGTTGAGTTCCATGCGAGCTTGTTGGCCCTGTCGGAAGCACCTTTGAAGTCTAGAAGTGGCTTCGAATCTGGGTTTACGGCTGCTTCGAGCAGAACGAAATGGACTGCTAAGATGAAGAGAGTGAAATGCAGCGTGTTGGATTTTTCCATTGATGCTGAGAGAACCGAGAGAGACGGAGAGAAATGGATGGTTTCAGATTTTCCGTGTGCTAGTGAGTGAGATTGTAGAGTAGGAAGGGCATATGTGTAGTTAAGTGGAAGATGAAGGGTTTTCTCTTGTAGTTAACGAATGTATCATCGTCCAATTCATTAGGTCTTAAACTGGAACGTGTGGTAAGCTGTAACATGAACCCTATATACGTACTGCGGGGTAACTATAGTTGAAAATACATTTTTGTCCTTGATACATTTCTCTCTTCTTAAATGGGCGTCGACTCATTTTGTTATTGACAAATCTAGGCCGTTGGATAGACTCACTACTGCTTACGTGGAATGACGGTGGAATGGACGGCAAAGATTCAAAGATTTCGAATGCATTTTATACTTTTGTAATAATAGAAATATGTAAGAAACTTTTGTAAGTGTTAACATGAAAGCATTATAGAAAAAAAATATTTAAAAATATAACATTAATTAAATAATTGCTTATAGATATATTTTCAAAAATATTAATTTGGAGAGGATTAATAGCGAATTTTTTACATATTTTTTTACATATTTTATAATAATTAAAAATAAATAGTGTATTAATTATACACTAATTATATGTATTAAATTTAAAAAGTACTTAAATTTCTTAATTAAAAAATATAATAAAAAATATCATTAATCTTATTCCTATCTATTTTTTAATTTAATTATATTAAATTAAAATGTTGGAATTAATAAATTTTATTATTTTAATACATTAAACTATTATTTAAATTTAAATAATCAATCTTATTAATCTTATTTTATATTATTTTCATTTCCAATGAAACCTTGCTCATATATTATTACCATGAAATACAATTTTAAATTTTAATAATTAATAAACATCATATGGAATTAATAATGGATAATTAATCCTAATTAAAAACTCATAATCTTCTTACAAATTCTTCTGATAAATACACGCAACGGACTGCAGTTATACTTTGATAGTAACATACTGCCAATGGTATAGTGACACGTGAAAAGCCCGTTATGACCTATTTAAGACAAGCGCAGGAGCCTGGCAATCATGTCCAGTGCCCCATTTTGTCTTGAATCCGACAATGTCTCTCCCTACTAACCCCGAAATTATGACGCGCGCGTGCGTCACCTCACATGGTTTACCTCATTATACTAATTAATTATTAATTAATTGGTCCATCATCAATTATTGCTACGGGCAAAACTTGCCTTTTTATTATAATATCTCACCTTTTTTTTTTTATAATTTTTGATTTTTTTCTAATTCTCAGTTTATAAAAAATTAAGAAAAAGTGACATTTATTTCATTTTGAAGGAGCAAACAGAAAAATTAGAAAAATAAAAATGTTTGATAAAATTAAAAATAAATGTAACATAGCATGACCCTATTATTTTTTTAAGACGCGCAAAAAGGGATTTTGAAGTTGAAGAGATATAATAAATGAGGGGCAATTTGGTAATTATGGTGTAAAGTTACCTTGACTTTGAGTAGACTAGATGGATGGAATAAATAAAAATACGTGGGGGCGGTGGTCTTTTGGTTTTGGCTTTGGCTTTGGCTTTGGCTTTTCCTTGTCCCTTGCCTCTTGGTTTGAACTTTGAATGGAAAGCTGCTTAAGTGGATGCTTTTTAGGAGAATTTTGTCCCAAAATTATGAGATGGGTACTGAAAATCCATACTCTTAACATCATAAAGTAATAGAGAGTTTTCTAAAATAATCAAAGCTAAACCAAAATATGTAAAATTTTGTCAATATCTATTAAAATTTATCATACTAATTTGGGATTTTTCATACTTGTGGTACCACAACGTGTAGATAAAAAAACGAGTGTAATAGAATTTTGCATTAAAGGTCAAATATTACTTCCTTCTCATCTTATCTTATGAAGTCAATAGTTATGCTAGATAGGATGGGATTTAATTTAACTTATTTTGAACCTTTTGGTTGATAAATTACATAGTCTTAACTGTGAGAAAGTAGGTTATCAATAAATTAGTCAAAAAAAGTAAAACCTAAATTCAACGAGAATGTAGAGGAATATAGAAACAAATGGAAGAAGAGTTTATTTGTATGTTTCCAAAGTGGTAGCAATGATGGAACCATAAAAGCAACTTCCAAGAAACAATGTATTAATAATTAATAAGAATTTATCTTTATCAATTTGGAGCCTTGAGCTTCAACTCAAGTACTCAAATAATTGCGGAGGAAGGAGGACCCCCATGTAACATAAAGTATACATGTGTTTGTGCGTGTGTATGTGTATACGTTGGGAAGAACATAAAATTGAAGATGTACTTTGGTGAAATAATAACTTAAATATTAATATAGAATATTTGATTTATTGTTTGATTACAATACCACACCACACAACTCTATCTCACCCTATTATAAGCACAAAACACAAACTAAATAAAAAGTCGTATATATACGTGCTAGAGTTTATGATATGCTTCAAGGGATTTAAAAAGGAGTGAATCAAGATATGACTAAGTAACAGGAGTCTAATAATTTAGGTTAAAGAAATTATATTTTAAGGGTAGATTAATAGAGAAAAAAGTAAGAATACGACAGATTATGAGTTATTAGGATCTAGTGATTGTGAAAAATGTTTTCAGGTTAATTTTAGAATTATTTTGATGTGATTTATGGATGGTTAAAGGTCAAATACGGGATTGGGCTATTTAGTGTGAAAATTATGTTTTAGGAGGGTGAAATACAATAGAGTTTGGTTCATATGGCAGCAAGAATTAACTAAAACAAAAGAAAAGAAAACAAAGAAGTTAAAGAACCTTGTTTGATAAGATTAAATCGCCACAAACAAGATTAATTAGGTCAATTCACCACATTCTTTAAAAAGTAGAAGAAAGAATAATTGTTAGTGTATGCCTTATAAATCATTCGTATTATTGGTTTTAAGACTTATGATCTTATATAAACTTGTATATATTAATGAAAGAAATAGTTCTTTATTTACAGGCATTAGGTACTTCCTTTATTTTTTATGCAAATGAATAATAAATGTATGTAATTTGCCCAGATAATTTTATTTAAATTGTTAAATAAATTATTAAATACGTTTTCTACGTATGTGGTATTGAATAGGCTATTTTATCATATAATAGACATACTAGATACCGTCTAATAATATTATTTGATAATATATGTATGCTGATAATATATGTATTGTCATAAGAGCATTAGTGTGAATTTATAGTTATTAAATTATTTATTGAACAGGACCGAATATCGATAAATCACAAGATATGCATGCAGTTAATGATTTGTCAATAGATTATAATAGTATGTGACGTAATTCTTTGACTTGAGATGTCTGGAATCAAACTCTATATGAATGGGTATATTTCATATAATGTATACATACAGGGCTAATCACACTTTGTACAAGAAGTCAGTTTGGGTATGCTTTATTCATATAAGAATTCGATTGACAATCAAGATAGAATCCATTAGCTTGACATATTGGGCTAAGAATTCTTATTGCCTCAGTCCCAGTCAAATTCTTAATCAAATGTCGATATAATATCTTGATTATAAGTCTGTGGCTATAGTATAATATTAACATATGATCGATGATTCGAAAGAGAATCAAAATTATAGTTTTGATAGTCCATGAACCTCTATCTCGATAAGAATATAACAACGAAAGGATATCACT
>JAWDEX010000012.1:2029999-2040699 GCA_035221805.1 Trichilia hirta
CTACCTAACATGATGGGACATCTGAACAGTTATTTGAATAGTATATTTGTCGGTCTTATTCACAACTCTTGTTTTTTAAATAGAATCATTGAATCGCCTCGATAATTAAGATTGGGTTATCTCGATAAATGAGGTAGGATCGAAATACTGAGATAATTAGAGTTAAGTCAAATTACTTGTTTAACGATGGTTAAAATTAGAAATCGTTTAAAGGTCAAATCAGTTGTTTAACAATGGTTAAAATTAGAAATCGTTTAATTGGGGAGGCCCGGGGTCAGTAATAGTTATCAATAGTTAATAAAGTTTGTTTAGGTATTCTGCAGAAAAAATTGATTGTAATATTAACCTAACTCCAATTTGATGCGCGTAAAAACTCAGTCGAACCCTCAATCATCAAATATCTACAGTAATGTCATCATAACTTCGGGAATTAAATTATTTAATGCCATTGCATTCAACCATATTTTCTAAAAGTGACATTTCAGGAATTTTTTATGTAGCTGTTGGTCTTCTTACTAAGTTGTAATGAATTGTTAATTTTATTTTTCTTGAGTGATTACATTTATTATATAGCATCAAACAGATGTTTTGTGATTAATTTTTTTTTTTTTTTATTTGCATGCCCTCTTTAATTATCAAATAGAAGTTTTGTAATTAAGTGGATTAATTTATTTGTACTATGCGTGGATCCGTTATCAATTTGATTTTACATTATGGCCCATGAGACGCTTTCCATCTCTTTCTTCTTCTTTGTTATTACCTTCAATTTTATTTTGGTTATGAATCTTTAAAAGTCTTACCGTTTCTTATTTTTTAATCTTTGTTTCCTGTGAAAGAGATTTGTGGTTAAAATCAAGCTTACATTAAAATTTATGAATGTTTTAAATTACATTTATATAATATTTAAAAATAAAAATAAAAAACTATTAGAGTTTATATACCCATAAATATTTGCGTGTAAAGCAATTATACACATCAATCTTTGATCTTACTATTAAATAATGATGTTTAAAATTTGTGGTAATCCAGTAAAAACTAGATCATTTAAAAATCATAATATTTAATAAAAAATAAATTCTAAAACAAAAAAGACAAGAAAAAAAAAATAAAGAAGTTGAGATTACTCTTTTAGTTCAATGATAAAAGGTCCTATTCATTGGTTCATGCTTTTATTGATAACGAAATTGGAAAGCTAAAAGAGATCCCATGGGTGGTGGCATGCCCTAATCGTCCTTAGAATAGTTAATTTGTGATAATGGAGTTATTTATTAATTGAAAATGAAATACAATATATAGTAGAGTGATTAATTACATTAGATATACCATGATAATATTTTATATTAATTAAATTCTAGCTACACTTCAATTTGCATATCCTTTAATAAAATTAATCATCCACATTATGCTGAAAGTTTAAGGGCTCTTAATTTTAAAAGTAAAATTGGAAAATATAACTCTAATTTTTAATTAAATTTATATTTACTATTTTTAAATTTTATTTTATACTAATTGGTCCTAAATTTATAGAGTTTGAAATTTGTTCAAATGAATATGAAAATCGTTTTCTTCTTAATTATTTAAGATTAACAATCTTTCATTATGTAAATTTTTAGGCTGTATTATAAATTTATATTCTACAGATCTAATTTTTGTTCATTATGAAAATATAAATGAATGACAAAGTGTTTTTGTCAGTGTAATTGTCATTAAAGGAAAACATATATCGTGGTTTTGAGTTATTTTATTATAATAATTATCAAAGAAATTCCCTGATCGGAGTCAATGGATCATTTGGTCTCTTAACTAAAATTATTCGTGCGTCCTCACAAGCATTCACGGCGTGATTTTTTCCAAAAGTAAGCCGTCATGTCACGTTCGTGATCATGGTGCTGTCGGCTCCACGGAAAATCCAAGTACTACGTGTCGTTTGTTTCGTAGACTTTTCTTCTAGTTAATTGCAATCTAACTCCTATACTATTAAAAAATAAAATTTATTCCCCTATCTTAGTAAACCATCATATCACCCCAACTTTTATTGTTCGCCAATAGATTACGTTACTTATTATTTTTTTAACTAAATAATTCAAGTAAAATCACAAAATTTGCTCAATTATTTTCTTTGTTTTCTTTTGGTGTCTAAATTGAATAGTCTATTTTACCCTTTCAAATGGATTCGTTTTAATTCTGGATTGGATATGTTCAAGGGTAAAATTGTAATCTTAAAAATAGTTTGATGTTTGCCAATTAATAGAAAGCAATAAAGACATGTTGATAATTCTATCTCTACAAGACACTTTCAATTAATTTTGAAAATGAAACGAAATTGAGTAACCAATAAGCAATAATATTACATGGAATCTTCCCTTTTCTTGTGGATGAATGAAGAAGAAGGAACAATTATGAATCGGCGGCTAACCTTCTTTTTCAGACTTTTAGACTATTTCTTGTAACTAAAAAAGTTTCAAAGTCCAAAATCAAAAACGAACTTTGTATGTTATGCGTGTTGTCTGTCAAAATAAGATGGCTTTTTGAAACAATCGATGTAGTAAATTAAAGTGGCTGATGCTTCCAAATTGAAGAAATTGCAATTATATTTTTACTTTATTTTTTTAAAAAATGTGTGGGTTCATGATTTGAGTTTCTAGAATTTCAATGAAATAATGTATTTTCTAACCAACAAGTGATAAAATATGTTGAAAGTAATTAATTAATTGAATAATTTCAAACTATGAATATTCAAGTTCAATAATAATATTTAGTATTATGTAAAATTCACTTATTTTTTATTAATATTTGATATTTATAAATTAAATATTTAAACTTATTTTTAATGGAATTTATTTATACTTTTAAATTTAAAAGAAAATTTTCCCCACTGATATACACAGTCACCACGGAACAAATCCATCCTAAACATATAGTAATGAACTAACAAGTTTTGTAAATATATAATTATAATTTAAACTTTCCTATAAAATTTCCAAGAGAGAAAAAGATAAAATATTATGGCCATGGGATTTTTCAATAAAAAAAAATATATTTTTTCTTTCAAATTGATAGGTAAATTATGAAGATTTGCAAAACTGATGAATACTAATTTCAATTTTACAAAACTCTCTTGGAAAGAAAATTGTAATTAATGAATTATTGAGTCAAGGAGAAAACGAGTATGGAGATGGCGTTATAAATTCTCATTTAGACACGAACCAATGTCCGAGTCTCCACACTGCAAACACCTTTCAAATTCCTCCCTTCCTCCCTCTCTCTCAGCTTCTCAAATATCTTGGTTTGAATTTTCTTCAGCAATGGAATTATTTTTAGTTTCTTTGATATTCTAATATCATAATTTACCACTGTTTTCTTGCAGCTCTGATTCTGAACTGACATCTCTTGTCACCAAAGCTGAGAACTGTTTTTTAAATTCATCTTTCAGATGTGGAATCAGTCTTCTTTTCGCTCAAAGTTTTAAGCTTTCTTGAGAATCAAACAATTTCCATCTTCGTCCTGTGTATAGATTTTAACACTTTTCTATTGTTGTTGCAGAGAAACCGGAAGGTTTCAAAACTTCAAACCCACTAATAATGAAGAGCCAAAATCAAACCTTGTTTACTTCATTCACCAAGATCTTCAATGCACAGCTGCATATTCTCAGTATACTTTCTTTTTTTCTCTTCTTTGGCTGTGGTTTGATTCTTGGGATCGTTCTCAGTTTTTCTCTCAAAGATTTCTCTTTTTCTATGCACATAGCACAGTTTTCCCTTTCTCCTTCTTCAACGCCATCTATCAAATTAACATCAACAAAACAATATCAAAAGTTATCAAATTCCAGTCGCATTGGGCTTACAGAATTTCTGAAACCACCAAATATAACGCATGATATGAAAGATGCTGAGCTTTTGTGGAGAGCTTCAATGACTCCAAAACTTCATGAACCTCCGTTCAGAAAAGTTCCCAAAGTTGCTTTCATGTTCCTTACAAGGGGTCCTGTTTTGTTGGCTCCATTGTGGGACAAATTCTTCAAGGGGAATGAAGGATTATACTCAATTTACATTCATTCCAATCCATCTTTCAATCAATTCAATCGATCAGAAGCAGAGCCTGAAGATTCCGTGTTTTACGGAAGGAGAATTCCCAGCAAGGTCAGTTTTTTCGTTATTTTCCTTCTTTTGGAGTTCATTTTACTGATGTTACTGTGGGATTATCTATTAATCTTGCAAAGATGGACAAAACCATTAAAAGATGTGTTTTTGAGAGCTTTCGAAAGTCTAATGGTACAAAATACAAACAATTTAGGATATTTTAGGCCATTACTGGATACTTAAGAATGAATATATTAAAAGTCTAGGATTTCTCCCTAGCAATCTGGTAGTGGTAAACTAAATTCCTCATACCAAGCACAAGTAACATGGATTGCATTATTGGAAGCTTGTTAAGTTACTCGTCTCCTTAAGAAGATAAAAAAATCCTAGCCCAATTTTCTGACTTTTGCATAGAATGTTTTCAAGCTTATAAAACAATATCCGGAGTTTTGAATTCTGAATAAGTTTAGTATGGAGGGCTAAAATGTACAAGCATCACATGTATCACTGTCACCTTTTTTGGCATTGATTACTTAATTTATCTTATCTAACATAAACATAAAATGACGAGTGAAAAAGATTTACATTTATGATTCATCTATGGTGAGGAACCCATGTGTAATTAAATGATCAGGGCCAATTGCCAAGCCATTGGTCTCATTCTTCATTAAATAGGAGCATGTGCTATTTCTCTTGACATTTCCTCAACTGAAATTCAGTATTGAAAACTTCAAGAAATGTGGCTGTTAGCTACCAAACCAGGAAAGATAATATATGGTTGCTATGAATTCCCAAACATAGCAGGAATCCTCAGCTTTCTGAACTTCTTCTTCTGTAGGATACTTAAACTTCAATTTCTTGGTAGATTGTCCTGATGCTTGACTGCTTGCACTTGCATTTATTTTCATAAATTCGATGGTCCTAACTGAACGTAAAAATGGTGATGAAAATTAGAGGCCTAGTTCTGGGTCGCTGTGGCAAATTAGCCGTCAATCAATTTCCTTGCATCGCTGGTTGATAGTTGACACCACAATAGGAGTGTCTGTTGATGGTACTTTTGCCCCAAAATTTGTGATGTCAATTCTTATTTGCTTGTTAACAGAGATGTTCAAGCTAATTAGGTTTAGCTTGAAATCATGGTGTTTTTTGTGCTTTGGACGTCTTGTTATCAAACAGAACCTTAATAGAGTTGTAATGCTAATTACCATATGGTAATATCTATTCATGTTTACTGATATTCTTCTAAATGATTGCAGGAGGTTGAATGGGGAGGAGTTAACATGATAGAAGCCGAGCGACGCCTACTAGCAAATGCACTTTTAGATTTCTCGAATGAACGTTTTGTTCTGTTATCAGAATCTTGTATTCCTCTCTTCAACTTCACCACAATTTACTCTCACCTAATGAATACTACCCAGAATTTTGTTGAGGTCTATGATTTAGGAGGTCCCGTTGGCCGAGGCAGATACAGCTTCAAAATGGCCCCAAAAATCTCTATTTCTCAATGGAGGAAAGGATCCCAATGGTTCCAAATGAGCAGAGATCTCGCCATTGAAGTTGTATCAGACAGAACCTATTTCCCCTTATTCCAGAAGTACTGCAAAGGCTCATGTTATGCAGATGAACATTATCTACCAACATTTGTGAATATGAAATTTGGTGAGAAGAATTCAAACAGGACATTAACTTGGGTTGATTGGTCTTTAGGTGGACCTCATCCAACAAGATTTGTAAGATCAGGTGTTTCTGTTCAGATTTTGCAGAAGCTGAGAAGCGGAAGCAGATGTGATTACAATGGAAATAGAACAAATACTTGTTACTTGTTTGCAAGAAAGTTCATGCCCAATACTTTGGATAGGTTGTTACGGTACGCACCAACCGTCTTACACATCAGCTAATATCCACCTTCTGAAAAAGAAAACATTCTTTGTTTCGTTCTTTGTAAGATTTTTGCATACAGAATCAAGCTTTTGTTGAGTTGACAATCAATTGCCAGTAAAATGTACACAAGTATGTCATTTGGTCAGTAATGAATCGCATACTCTTCCCTCTTTTAATCTTCTGTTGCATAATTGTTAGGCTGTGAACTTCTCTTTTCTTTCAGGATTGGCAGATATTAAGTTGGTAAGAATTCAAAATCAGGACAAAGATTCCCTACATTGTTAAACTAACACAAGTTAAACAGAAGAATGAGCATAGCAAAATAACAATAATATATCTGCTTCCAAACCCACACGCATGATGCAGCTGCCAAATGGGACAAACCAAAAGTTTGAACAAGTTTAAAACCAATGTACTTTGGTTAGCTGTCCCGGTTGTAAGATTGGACTGATTCATTTAGACCTTTTCGCAAGCAGTGGGATCTCGTATAAAGTCATGCAAATAAAAATCATACAATGGCATTGACCCTGGTAAACTAGTTACAAGCAGAATAGACAAAGAAATAATTAATTTAGTAACTTTAGTTGAGTAAAAATTCTCTAATAATTTAAAATTAGGTTTTCCGTGAGATTAGCTGACAACAACAGAATAATTTATGCACTAATTGTATTATTTTTGCTCGTGCACACTGAATTATATCGACAAAACGACTTCTTCCTGATATAGTATGTCCAAGCATCAATCGAAAAGCTCATGAAACTCTGTAACAATCAATCCAATTCCTCTGTAAATACCATTTCAAGTTCGCCAATTAATCGAAGTCAAAACCCAAGAACAAAAAACAATACTAATTTACAGTACTAAAATTACTTAAATATTTAAGATCTTTTGCACAAACGAGCTCATCTCTAATCTCTTCACTGGCTCGCTCCTCCCAAAGTATCTCCGGACAAGCAAGGGGCGTCAGAGACCGAGTCAATCGTCTCATGACACGGCGAAACTTCCACCCCACGAATCTCGTCTATCATTTTCACTGCGTGTCCGATGCTAGGCCTTTGATCAGGCGATGCCGACGTACAAGCCATTGCAATCTACAACGATCCCACCATTTCTTCCTCAATGTCCTTGTACCTCATCAGCTCCAAATCAAAAACCTCAGCCGTCCATTCCTCCCTCACCACAGACTGGACCCACCTCGGCAAATCCACGGCCCCACCGTATCCCATCCCGGGCCCACCACCATCAACCATGGAGGGATACTTTCCAGTTAACAGCTCCAACAAAAGTACACCGAATGAGTACACGTCGGATTTCTGCGATTGTTTACGACCGTCTGATGATGATAGTTCTGGGGCACGGTAGCCGTTTGATCTGGGAACAATACTCGGAGGCGAGAAAACGTTGAGACCGAAGTCCGAGATCCGTGCATTGCCGGTTTTGTCCAAAAGGATGTTGGTGGACTTGATGTTTCCGTGGGTCAGTTTAAGCGATTTGTAGGTGTTGTGAATAAAGGCGAGCCCACGCGCAGCATCAGCTACTATCTTTAGCCTCGTGGTCCAGTCCAGTGGGGTTCAGTCCGGCCCACGGTTACCTGCCAAATAAATAACTCAATATTACTTAATAAATCTATTTATGTAAAGACAATTACATGGTTGCCACTCAATTAATAACTTCCAGGCCCCTAACTATTTAAGTTTTCACAATAAAGAACATAGTTTGCACATGCGTAAGAAATAAGTCTCTACATTACTCCTGTAGTATTAAATTTTGATCATCAGATTCAAATGTTAGCACAATATCATAGCAAGAAACTTAATTTACAAATGGACAAAGTGTGCCCTTATTTGTAAGAAATCGGACATTCTGGGACGTGGATGTTATCATCCAACCTTCAAGTTTCAATAAAATATGTGATTGGGGAATCAGGCAGCATGGGGCCGGCAGAGGCATGATATAATCCGAGGGTGATTAAAAAATGGCTAATATTTTTGCTTTTTGGTCATATTTGCTGGCGAAGAGTCACAAAAAGAACAAAACGGAAAAGCTGGATCAGGCTTTTTAGTATTATAAAGGAAAAGTCAAAAAAAATAAAAATAAAAAGGATACCATTATCTGTTGGAAAGAGCAGAGACTGAGCTGCAACAGCAGCAAAACAGTAAACCCAATTCGAAAAATCGTAAACTAGTTAATCAGCTTCTGGTTCTGCTGTTTCTTTGTCATATGTCCCGTTTACAACAGTCCGCTCGCCTGAAATTGATTGACAACAGATAAAGAGTCTTATAAACGAAACACTCTCTCTCTCTCTGAGTCTCACACTTCCCCCGGAAAAGCGAATGCAAGACTTAGATTTTGTGCCCCCATTCCTTTTATCTTTTTTGTTCAAATGAGAGAGAAGGGTTCAAATTTCATCCAATTACTTAAACCTACATGTTGTATCCCACGCCGGCGGCAGCCTTAACCCACAACCCCCATCGGGTCACAATCACGAAATAATAAACGAAAATGACAGAAAGAGATATTTTACGAAACGAAATATTAATTTCTATTTTGTCAGAGAAAATATGTAAGAAAATTTTGTGACGTACCGTGGAGAAGCCAAAACAAGCTGCCGTGGGACATGTAATCAGAAACCAGTAGTTTCTCTTCCCTTGCAAAGTAATAAGCTTTCAATCTAACCAAATTCGGATGCCTTAATCTTCCCAGAACTTCCATGAGCTGTTCAAACTCTCTCTTCCCGCCGATACTCGCGTCTTTCAATCTCTTCACTGCAACCATGATTCCGTCATCAAGCACCACCTTGTACGCCGTCCCGAACCCGACCTTGCCCAGCAACTCCGCCGACGCTCGGAGTAAATCCTCCAGCTCAAAGCGTTTCACATCTTCGAAGAACACCATGCTTCCACGCTCGTACACCCCCTGCGCCGGGTCCGGGCTGGAAGAGTAAACAATTTTCTCACTCTCTAAGAAGTTTTGACCATTTCCTGTCCCAGACGTAGTTTCTCCAGAAGTAGCAGTAAAGTAAGAGTGAGATTATAGCAAGAACTAAGATATCTCCGATTACGATGGCGATTACTGCTACTGAACTAATCTTCGCCGAGCTTGATTTGTGCGGACTTGGCGGTTTGTCATTCGGGACTGTATTAGTGGGTATTGAGCTCGGAGAAGATGAAACGGTAGTTGTCGAGTCATTTCCCGGATTTAGCGGCGACACTATAGCTCCATCGGATCCGGGTTTTATCGGGTCGGTCACCGCCGTTTTGCATGCGTGCATTGGGGTCCCGCAAAGAGCTACGTTTCGCATGAATGCAGATTTGGGGAAACCCGATAAAGACTTGGGTATTTCACCCGAGAGATGGTTCCCGGACACGTTGAAGTCCTGCAGATTAGGGAGATCCAAACCTCAAACAGAACCTGAAAACCTGTTTCCTTCAAGCCGAGGTGTTAAAAGATGAGTCAAATGGTTGACTGTTATTGGAATCTGACCAAAGAAGTTATTAAACGACAGATCGAGAAGGTAGAGTCTAAACAGCGGCTGTACGGACTCCGGAAACTCGCCGTTAAAATTATTGTGAGATAGAAACAAAAGCTTAAGCGTAGTGAGGTTCGAGAGGTTCGGAACCGGACCGGTGAAACAGTTGTTTTTAACGCTTAAAACACGGAGCTGAGTGAGATAACTCAGAGGCTCAAGCGAGCCGCCGAGTTCGAGGTTTTCCAGGACGAGGTGGGAAACCCGATTCTGAAGACATGAAACTCCGGTCCAAGAACATGTGCTTGAAGTTGAGTTCCATGGGAGATTGTTAGCTTGGTCGGAAGCAGCTTTGAAATCTAGAAGTGGCTGCAAATCCGGGTTCACGGCTGCTTGGAGGAGAAAGAAATGAACTCCTAAGACGCAGAGAATGGAATGCAGAGTTTTGGAGTTGTCCATTGATGCAGGGAGAACGGAGAGAGACGCGGGCAGGAATGGAGGGCTTCAGATATTCCTGTGTGCTAGTGAATGAGTTTGTAGAGGAAAAAGGCTATATGTGTAATTAAATGGAGGGAGAATGACAAATGTGACATTTAACGTCATAAGATTATTTGCGACAAATTTTTTTCATAATTTTTTAAATTATCATCTATTTCTTTTTTATAAATATTTACTACAAATATTATTATAATTTAAAAATAACAAAAAATTTTCATTATTAAAAATAAACACATATTATTATTATATAATTTTTTTAATTAAAATAATCAAATATTTTTAAAATATATTTTAAAATTATTTGTGAATTTAATACTTTTTTATTTTTATATTAAAAAAATTTTTAAATTAATTTTTAAAATTAAATTTAAAATATTTTTGTTTTATATTCAAAAAAATATAAATTTATTTTTATTTCATAATTTAAATTTACAAAAATTTATCTTTCTGTTTTAAAATTAAATAAAAATAATTTAATTATTTTATTTAAATTATTGAAATACTATAATATTTTATATTATAAAAAAGTTTAATTTATAATTTTATACCTGTAAGTATTTTTAAAAATTTTATTTAAATATAAAATTATAAATTATATTATTTTATTTTCTAATATTATACAATAAAATAATTTATAATTTAATTTTTAAAAATTAAATTTAAATTACTTTTATGTTATATTCATAAAAGTTTATGAATTTTTTATTTTATAAATTAAATTTATAAATATTTTATTTTATTTTTATTTTTAAAAATTAAATAAAAATAATTTAAAT
>JAWDEX010000012.1:2040799-2093516 GCA_035221805.1 Trichilia hirta
AGAAATAGATGAAAGGTAAAGAAGAGCAGAAGATAAGAGCACAGAGCCATCCTAAAATTTCCTGAACGGGAGCAGAACCATTAACAGCTGCTAGACCAAGTATGATAGACTTCCACAATTTGTCTTATAGATTTCTTCTCAGTAGTCTGCTGATTATTCTTCAAAACACACAAGTTGACTTGAAATTGCATGGAAAAAACTAGAAGGGAAATATAACCACTGATTAAATCTCATTCTTAACGAGAGTCTTTGTATCACTCCTTTTTATCTTCCCAACAATTCCGGCTGATTATCATGTAAAACACGCAAGTTGACTTGAGGAAATAATAATAATAATATTTTGAGATAATTTTTATAAAAAATTAATTAATTAATTAATTTACATATATTTTTTATTTATTTTAAAATATATGTATGTATGTTTTGAATTAGTATCAAAAGAAAGTTTAAAATTATAGAGCAAATATATTAAATATTTTAAACTAATCCAAACAAACAAAAGCTAAATTAAGATTTGAAAGAAATCATTTATATTATGAAATAAATTTGGATATCTATTTTACGAAACATGTTTAATAAAATTTTGGAAAATAAAAATAACAAAAATAGAAACATAGGACTAATTTCATAAATTAATAAATTTTAATTTAAAAAATAAAAGATAATAAATAAAATTCATATTAAATTCAAGTGATTTTATGTATTTAGCAAATTAGAAATAACATGAATGAAATTTAAAAATAAGAATAAGTAATTTTATGTTTTATTTAAAGAGTTTACTAATGAAAGGTATAAAATATATTGTATACAGAGTAAAAAAAATAATGAAAGATAAAAAAACAAACATGTAAAAGGTCAATTTTTATATAATTTTAAATTATTATTTAAAAATATAGTAATTTTTTAGGATTGCACCATTTATATTTAATTATTCAAATTAAAAGCTTATGCCAATGGGGCTGCAAAGTATTTTATTGGGTTCTGGAAAGATATTTGGCCAGAATTTCAACAAATTTCAAAGGGCGGTAATACTTCCCCCGGTTTTTCTCGTAGCGGCAACCACTGACACCCCATTTACTCAATCTTTCATAATTAGAATTTTATCCTTGATTTTATGTCAAAAAAAAAAAAAAAAAACTTAAATAAATTATTTTTGTACACTAAAAAATACTTTAACCCATACAAAAAAAAAAAAAAAAAAAATTAAAACTAAAAACATTAAAAAACTCCTAAATAAAAAGAGAAGCGAAATGAAAAAAATTTAAGATAATCACTTTATATTTCTGAGATAAATAAATACATATAATGAATATCTTATAATCACTCTATATTAATTTTTAATTTTTTAGCTGTAAATAAAATAAATGCTTATAAAGCTTTTTTTCATACACTTCAATATAAAAAACTTATTCATACATATATTATATAAGTTTCAATAAAAATAATTTAACTTTTCAAAGAAGAAAATAAAATTAATTTAAACCTAAACATAACTACAATGATAAAATATTCAAAATTAAATAATAAAAAAATGATGAGTGAAGAATTACTATCTAGATAATATGTATACTATTGCTATTATTATAAATATGAAGAAATATAAATAAGTACTAAAAAAAGAAATGATAAAAAATATTGGATAGATAGTGATATTTTTGGTAGTTCATAGAGTGTAATAATAAGTGAAGGGTTATTATACAAAAAGTAGTCTGCGTCATCAAATGAATATGAATGTTGTTGATAACAAAACAGAAACTTTACTAAATGGTTCACAAACTTTGCACAAGTTCTGGAAAATGTTGTTCTAAAAAATCGGAAAATGGTGTGATTAGGAATAAGGTGGAGGTGAATTAGACGGCAAAAGCTACAGTCACCAAATTTGGCATCGTCCAGAATGGCAACCAAGATTTTACAAAAACAAGATAGAACTGCCCATTCTCAAACTGGTATAGTTCCGGAACGTTGATTATATAAATGAAGACATGGAAAGCAGGAAACTCAGGCATCCTTGTACGAGTCCTAGTAATTAAGCATAAGCAACTGATAAAACTGACTATTTGAATTACCTGACATACATTTTGTAGTTGAGGCGCCAAGCAAACCCAGTAGAGTAATGATATTAAAATAAAATATGAAGAAAGAGGATTTTTATCTTGTGGCATTTTATTGAAAATGAAACCTATATAAGTTTCTAATCCGAGCAATTAATTGCAATTTTAGATACTATTTTTTGCCTTTGAACAATGGAAATTTCCCTTGTTATCATTAGAAATTCGCCGCACTCTTCTTCTACATGCACTTTGAGAAAGAACCAACCAGTAAAAATATTTAGAAACTCGACAATATTTTGAAGATCTTTTTGCAAGGAAATGAATTAGTGAACAATGAGGGGGACATTTGATGATCATATGTTGTCTGCATCACTAGTTAAAGGAAAGTATGTGACGTTGGGATAGATAATAGAGTCTTGGGAGACATTGCAGGGCAAACTAAAATTTTGGGAAATACTGTAATGAATGTTAGGGCATTTGAACAGAGTTCGATTGACTGCAACCTCGAAAGAGAAAAGAGGAGAGACGGGAAAAGAAAGATTTTTCATCAATTCACAGCTTTGGTTCCGAACTCTTTGATAAGTTTGGAGGTCATGAAGCTTGACAGTATCGTTTTTTAGGATACTTGAAATATGAAACCATGGTCCATCCTTCCTCTGCTGGATTTTCTGAACTTGTTTGTCGCATTCACCTACTAAAATAATCCATACTCAGGATTTGTGCTGTTGGAGAAGGGAAAGCCAATCTGACCAAGTTTCTACGAGGAAAAGATGGACAACTTGGATTGAATCTATTTTCTTCTTGAGCTAAGCAAAGAAGGAAAAGATGAGAAAATGAAGAACTCAAGGTAAGAAGCAGGAGCCATTACGCAGTTCCCAATTTGGCTCCAAAATTAAACACAACAACTGCACCAACTAAACCAAAGATCGGATTTTACCATTAAGAAGCCTTTGTATCGCTCCCTTTTGGTGTCATTCATGTTATAGCTTCTCAACAATTTTGAATGTCATGCAAAACACACAAGTTGAATTGAAGAAATAGACACATAGAAGTAAATGTATGGTTGCACACAATCACGTGAACCATGCATGAGCAGTGCACGGTAGGTTGGCCAGGGACGACAACACCGTTTTCCGTACTAATTACTACGCAAAGAGTTGACTCAATTGACTCTTAAAAAACTACATAAAAGAAAAATATATCAAGATGGGGACAAGAAAGAATGTGAACTTCAAAAAATTGCAAATTAGCGTGAAAATGAATAAGACGGTGTTTACATAGAAATTGAAAAACTATAGTGATGTGACTAAATTGGCATCATCCAAATTCCTAACAAGATTCAACAAGCAAAAGGACAGAATTATGTCACCTGCTATTTTCTTTGGACACTTCAAATATCCCTTGCCATCAATTAGACATTGGCCTCCTCTCTCAACACAGCCTTTACAGTCTCTTCTTGCCTGCCAGTTAGGAAGGGGTCTAAGGGAGAAAACACTGGTTAACGTATGAAACAAGTCGGAAGCATTTCGAGTCTTATTCACTGGGAGCTGAATAAGTGAACATTCAGGTGGAAGACTTGGTGAATAGTTACCCTGATGATTGTAGTATACTGTGGAATCATTGCAAGGCACACTGAAATCTGTGGGAATATGGTTGAGGGCTCGGGGGCATTTGATCAGGGTGGTTAAATTCGATAGGAATTCGAAAGAGATAAAAGGAGTACTTCTAGGAGGGGCAAAATTTTTGAAGGATTCACAGCTGCGGTTTTTCAGGTGACCCTTTAACACTTGATCATAAAGTGTAACAGTATCATCCTGAGTGATGCTTAAAATATAAAACCATGGCCCATCCTTCTCCAATTGAAGCTTTTGAATTGGCTGGTCGCAGTCATCTACTGTTAAGAATCCACACTCGGGATTCGTCTTATTGGAGAATGGGAAGTGGATATTTTTTAGGTTTCCGCAAGAAAAAGATGGGCAACTTGGTTTGAATGTCCTTTGCTCTTGAGCCAAGCAACGAAGGAAAAGATGAAAGATGAAGTAGAAAATGAAGTAAGAGAAATGAGCCATTACAAAATTCCTTATTTGGATACCAGGATGTTCTTGCATGACTCCTTTATATATATGATCTTGTAATTCTATTTATGTTTCTTCTCAGGATATTCGGTTGTTCACCCTTTAAAATACATCAGTCGAATTGGAGATTGGGTTGGCAAGATTTGTAGAATCAAACTGAAAGAAATTCAAGGTTGAAATTCATGCGCAGTTCACGAAAATCTTCTTCGATTTTGGTCAACCAAGTAACTTAAGGAACATATTTTCAACCCTTCTTTCCCCATCCAGCCGCAGTACTAGAAAGACTACGACTCGTTCAACTCTTCAGAACCGACAACCCGAAATCAAACTTTAAATAGTTTTGAGTTGTCTTCTACGGCCTTATTTGACACTCTTAGATATGTGACTTTGTAGTTCTCCTAAAGGAGAAAGATGAAATCTTCAGATAGTGCACATTATTGATAAGAGAGCAGATGAAACTTTACAAAATGGTCCACTAACTTCAAAAGGCTTTTGGATAGTAGTGTTGGAAAAATTAAAAGATGTTATGGAAAGAGATGTTTCCTGTAAAGAAAATGATTCCAATATTGCAGAGCAACATAAAGCTAACCAATTTCTTCAACCCCATACGAGAGAACATTGATGAAAAAACCAAATGCTTTGGGGGAACGCAGAATCAAACTGCAAAACCTCCAATGGTTCAATCTTTCAACTTGACTAGGTATGCAAATTGTTTTTTCAAATTGAGTAAGAATTAAAATAATTAATTCAATTAATATTGTATGATGTCATGGAAATTGTCTAATATCAACTATTTTCGAAGTTGTCTGGTCATAATAATGCTATGAATGATCTACTTGTTAAAATATTCAGAATGTAAAATGCATATTACTTTCTACTATTGGAACCAAACAACCAAACATTTCAAAAGATAATTTAACTTTATCTAAGCTTAATACTTTTCTGGATGGAGTTCAAGATTCTGAAGAATGTTAAGGATTCAAGTAAACTGTTTAATCTATAATATAATATAGATTAGCGGAGGATTCCTGGAATAATAGATATTTTAATATGATAAAAATAAATAAATCATTGACTGTACTTTTAGATTGTACCAGAAATTAACTCTCTGTGGAATAACTTCTTTTCTATTTATTTGTAATTATAATACTGTAATAGATAAAATTGAAAAGGATTGTTTGAGTAGAATTTTCAAAATACTATTTATTTATGAAAAATAAAAGTACATATAAATTATATAATCAACAAATAGGACAGTTATTCAACTATAGGTTAGTTTACCTATATTTTTTGCAAAATTAACATGAATTTTTTTTTTTTTATAATATGGGTTTTACTATCTACATAGGATTCAATAAATTGTGTTCAAAACGTCAAAGTATACCCTTTGTGAAAAAAAAAAATAATTTTGGCACATCATCCTTTTAAAACATAGATTTTATTCAATTTTTATATATTAAGAGAATTTTAGGACAATTTATTATAATAATTATAATTATGATAATTAAAAAAATTAAAATATAATTGAGATTCTTTTCTACATCTTCCTTTATCTAATGAGACGGTAAATTATAGCTTGCGAAATCAAACTTGGGCTGCTGGGAAACCGACAAATAATAAATGTGCAAGGGTTTATGATAACAAAGAGATCCCTATACATTCGACAATTACATAAAAACTGAAAGCCAGTAAACTAACTTAACCGAAGCCAATTATATAGAGAATTCAAATTCCATGAATGCGTGAGAGGAAAATCTGCAGCGATATACAGCTTAACCTAATCCTATTTAAAATAACTAAGTTAGTCTCTTTATATATATATAATTTAACCTAAAGGATATTGGTCATTTTCACGAATATTGTAGACTAAATTTGATAAAAGTAAACAAATTATGTAAACACGTAAAAACTCGTAGACTCGAGTGTTATTACTCCATCATGCGTGCATTCTATATATTTCAATAAATTAACGATGGGAAATTCGTCAAATGAGTTCCAAGTTGATGTTTTTAGAAGTTGGTGGCAAATGAAAATTAGTAAGCGCAACTCCGCGTTATGGGTATCAATTTCTATCGTACAGGAGCAAAATTCTGACCCAAATGACATGACTTTCGGGCCGTGGAAGCAAAAATTTATGTGGCTAAATACAACGTGTTTTTTGACCCAACACCCCGCGCCATAGACCACAGCAGATGTATATTTATATAAAGTTCCAAGTGGACACAAAATCTTTCCTACGAATTTGTGATCAGAATTCTTATATGATCCTGGAGCTTTCTTGTAATGTTAAAATTGAAATCGGACAAATGTCCCAAGTTTCTGAATCTGTAAGAGGCTGACTTCAATTGCTATTTTTTTTCTTCAAATTTTAACTTTTATTTAGGCAAAATTAAGTAGTTGAAAATTTTTCCCTTATGAATTGAATACAAACACCTTAAACAGACATTAACGACCGGCCATCTTCACTACCGTCCTAAACTACGTTTCGTACTTGAAATCTATTTCGATGTTAACGAAGTCGACGAATTTGAGAGAGAAAAAAATTCATCAACTCACAATTCCAAGAAAACAATAGAAAATTCGGCGGTGAAGAAAAAATACCTGGAATAGGAGTACACTGCTTAAAATGGGGCCTATCAGGGCAGTAACATTGAAACTGGTAAATCGATTCATTGAAGCCACAATTACCACCGCTTGCCTGACAGACACTGCAATTGCTCGCAACCCACCGGAGTAAAAACCCTCTCCTTACTATTTCTCCAATATTCCCGGTCTCACTTTCTTCCCCAAGCTTCTCCACCGGCGCCGCCACTTTATCTCTGCATCCCTCCGACGCAGAACCCAGATCATAATTATCCTTAAGCAAAGCCAAAACCGTTCGCGTTTCATCATCCCTGGGACAGTTATCAGCTTTGTACTGTAATAATTTCTCGGGCAAAGAGGAGTTACAGTTGTATAGTAGAATAAGTTCTGCAGTTTGGTAAGGAGCCAGCAGGAAGCGGTCGCCGGGGAGAGAAAAGTTTTTGAGTCGTGGAAAAGTACATATACCTTTGTTATTTGCTTCAGAAACGGCTGCTGCGTCTGAGACTCGAAGAGATTGATTATTGTAAAAAATTTGCTTTATAATGTAGAGATTACTGGACAAATTCAGAACTGGGTTTCCGTTCTCATTGCAGGAGAGCTGAAATCCGGGATAGCCACAAAAGGGTTCCTGCTGGTTTCTAATATAGAATGGGAAGCTTATGTTTTGGCCGTCGCTGCAGGATTTTGGAACACAGGCGATATAATTAGGGTCGACATCGGCCAAGGACGTGCAGGGCAGGAGGAGGATAATGATAATGAAACTTGTTAATGATGATGTGATCAGCTGGGTGAAGCTGAAGCTTTGATCCATGGAAAGGGTACTGCTGAATTTGTGAAGGAGGATCTAAGAAAGAAGATGAAGATGAAGATAGTTGTTTAGATATCAAAAAGTGAAAGACTGTTGGCAGAGGGATAATTTGTCTGACTTTGTAATTTTCCATTCTTGTCTTGGTTCCCAATAGTTCAGAGAAAAGGGTACGGCTCTCTGTCTGCATTATATCTTAGACCGTTAATTCAAGGGATAGAACACAAATAATAAATACTTAACTTGTAGAACAACGTTTAGGTCCAATTTCTTATATGTTTATAATTAAGAATATAATTTATTTATTTATAACAAATAGACTCTATATCGTTATTCAAATCAAATGATTGAAACATAAAAAGGGAACGACAAGTGAATGGGATGTGAAGTGCCATTTATTAATTGGATAATAAACTTATACAATATTTAACATCATTTGTTGTCTCAATTATTCACATACGTGGTTTCTTAAGTTCGAAAATTCAATATTATAAGAATAGTTTTGTTCTTTCAATAGAAATTGACGGTTTATTAAATACTTATATTATTATTGTGAAAGTATAAACTTTAAGGGACGTAAATGTTATTATGCCAATAAACTAATTCAATTGGGTCAGTGTCAAAAAAGTATGGCAAGTTGACCAACTTACATAAATTTAATTAAATCAGTTAGTACAATTCTTATTTAATAAAATTTTCTCTTTTGGCTGAAAGTTTTTTAGTACATTTCATGTACTTAAATTAATTGAAAAGTTTTTAGACTTTGCAACTGTAATAAATAATTAATTACAGTTGAATAATGTCAATAAATTATGGGCAATACTTTTTAATTGCATGAGATGGTCACAAACAATTCACATGATTAATCAAGTGGAATAGAAAAAATAAATCCAGATATATATTCAAGTACTTGTTTTGATAATTCACATGAATTTTGATGGGTTGTCATATTCATAATAATTAGTATGCTACAAGTTGTGATATGTAAACATTTTTTATTATGTCCCTTTCTTATTTAATCTATTAGTATTTATTACATATTAAAATTGAATATAAAATTGTGTAATTACATAGAATATTATTATATGAAATAATAAAATCTTATGAAGAATTGACAATAGAATTTCTTTATTTAAATCTTTTTATATAATTAGATTAAAAAAACAATTAATTTTTTTACATGATAACTTCAATTCAATTATCAAATAAATTATTATAATTTATTAAAAAAATAAGATCACCACCTTTTAAATAATTTTATATCTGAATATGATGCCTTCAAATTATATCCCTATCTAACGAAGAAAATATATCATGTCAAAGATTATGATTGTCAAGGAGAAGAAAGCATAATAGCCAAGAAAATAAAAGAGAATTTCATCTCCTCTTTTATTTGTTTTTTAATTTTCTGATTTCAGCTGGGTTATAATATTCATGCAAACACTTCTTTTTAAGTCAAACAGAAGAAGGTTCAGCTCGTTGAAAATTTTACCAATTTTTTTTTTTTTTTAAAGTATGAGAAATTACAATGAAAAATAAAGTTTATTACAAAATTTGGGATGAATTTATTTATGCATTCATTTAACGAAGTTTTATTTATTTATTTTTTTCAAATATATGAATGCTTATGATACGGCGACGGGCTAAACTGTTGCAACGATTTTAATAGGTGGGTACTTCTGTTGGGGCTGGTTGCATGCTGTTATTGGCCCTCAGAGAATAGGTCCAGCTCAAATTTGTCATTGTGGGCCTTGCTAAATGTGTAGTTCATTTTGTTTGTTGAAACTGAAAGTTTCTTTCCAGCCACCATATCTACCAACGTTGAATTTACGCTAATGGTTTTTACTAAGAAAAACTGAATAAGAAATGGACACGAAAACATGGAGAACTTGAATTGAATCGGCTGCAACTCCCAAATTACATCATCAAAATGTGTTTGTCTATCGACGACCTGAATTGAAAGTAAATCATTATGAAACCGAACAGTTGCAAGGATCGTGTCACCAAACCAATTTCCCAACTTGTGGGGATTGGGATCCTAAAAATTATTCCATCGGTGCTTCCAACTACTATAATGATATGATGCCATTTTGAGTTCACTTGCGGGGTGAAATGTGGAAGTCAATTGCAACCGGCAAAATAAAACCGAACCTCAAAGATTTCTGTATATTCTTTACATGTGAAATGTATATTCTTTACAAACACACATTTCCCATTATTTATTTATAATTATTTAAATTTACAATAACCGACTATCACGTGTTCTGGCCCAATTTTTTTTAGTAACTTAAAAGAGGAGAAGACGGAATAACAAAATCATTATTTTTAAATGCTATTATTCTTAAGACTTTACATGTAAGTTAAAGGTTTGTTAAAACTTACTTTTAAACGGATCTTCTTAAACTTAATTTAAATTTTATTATAAGATATTTAATTTTTAATTTAAATTCTTTTGTTTAGTAGCACTATAACAATTAAAATAATATTAAATATATATTAAATTCTAGTGGGAATATAATTTAACATTTATATGATTTAATTATTTTTAGAAGTATTATTAATTAAATCAACTAATAATTTAAAGTAATTAATATTTAATTAAGTTAAAAATAGGTTAAATTTTTAATCAACAAAATTTGGTTTGACAGTTGGTTCATTCATCTACATTTTTGTTTTTATTTAGGACCTTTACTATTAGAACTGACTTGGAATGAACCTATCCTATTGATTAAAGCAGTGTAATCATTGGGAAGACGTAAAGAAAAAAAGTTAAATAGTTATTCATGAAACCATAAAAAAATAGGTTACTCGGGTGATATTATATACCGACTGAAAATATCTAACTCAAATCAAACGTCATATACGTGGCGATGTGACGCCACGATTTGCTCTAAGAATTGGCGCGTTTCTGCACTTTCGAAAAACGAGCGTGTTTTTTCTTGAAAAAAACTATTCAAATTTCTCGAGGCAATCGATGGGATAAGAAAAATACATCCAAACCCATCTCTTCAATCCCACCATCCACGTGTTAAGTCCAATTTCTCTCCTACACATGGCGACACGTCGTTTCTGTCCTCAATAACTAATCCGGCTCTCCCATTTTCCACCAATCACAGGCCGATTTAGTCAAATTATTTTACATATTTAAGAAAATAAAAAATAAAAAATTAATTAATTAATTAAAAAATAATAATAATTGTTTTTCTGCCCCCTCCTCTCCTCCATTTATTCCGAGTCTGATTTTTGAATCTCCCTTCTCCCCCTTACGTAAACTGTTTTGACCAATTTGTCCTTCACCTTCTCCATTATAACCGTTAGGGCTTTATTTGACTGAAACTCTTCTCCATTTCATCTGATCTAGTTCACATCTCATATAATTTTCATTCATTCCCTAGTTCACTATCAAATAGTTTATTTTTTTTTCTCCTTATTTGGTTGTGGAGATGCTCGGCACTGGATTGCAGTTGACGCGCGGCCGCGGAGAGGATCGGTCTTATAATCCGGCAAAAGCAAGGAGAACGCAACAGAATTTGCTGAACGAACAACTACGGGGAGCTAAGAGCGATGTGAGTCTGAGTCAACCGGCGGAGAAACAATCGAATGATGTGGTCAGGGAGCCGGAGAACCGTGCAGGTTCGGTTGACCCGCCCAAACCGGTGGCGGAACCTGCCTTTGAACCGGTGGTTCCGCGGTCTAGTAATTTGGAACGGTTTTTGGAGTCGATCACGCCGTCGGTGCAGGTGCAATATCTATCTGAGGTTTGGTTTCACACTGATTTGTGTTTGTTGGAGATAATTATCAATCAAATGAAGTGGTTAATTGAATTTAGTTTTGTTCTGTAATCTAAATACTTCTTTTAATTTTTAGTCTACTATATTTTTCTTCAATTTGTAGTACGCTGTGATAAATGAAGTGACTTTTTGTAACTGAAAGAAATTTACAGTGTGTTTCAATCAACATGTTATTTTTTTTATTAACTTTGTTTCGTATAAGTTTTGTTTTATATACATTTATTGCTTTATTAAGAAGAAAATGAGGTAATTAATTACTTTGTTTTGTAATTCAAATGCTCAGTTTAATTTTTATTCTGTTATTATTTTTTTAATTTATAGTTTGCTGTTATAAATGACTTTAAACATTTTGTTTACGCAAAAAAATTACTCTTTTCTTCGATTAATTGAAGTATTATTTTTTAAAAATTTCGTTTAGTTTGTTATAACTTTTTAATTTGTTGGGCAGACTACAATGAGGGGCCACAGGACGTGTGATGCGGAGTATTGCCCTTATTTTGTACTTGGCGATTTATGGGAGTCATTTAAAGAATGGAGTGCTTATGGTGCAGGAGTTCCTCTTATTTTAAATGACAGTGATTTTGTTGTTCAGTATTACGTTCCATATCTGTCTGGTATTCAAATATATGGAGATGTGACGAATTTGTCCATGCAATCAAGGTAAAAACTAAGCTACCAGTATAAGTTTCCTGTAGTTGGTCAATCTACATTTATTTTGACGCACATTTAAAATTTGCCATGGTGTTTCTATAAGTTTTGATAATTTGTTCATAATTGGGTGCTCATTGTGTTTAAGTCTTTGGGGAAGCCTGACTGTAGAACTTATTTTATAGGTGTCAATTTCTTGACATTTATGAAGTTCATTTTGCTGTTGTCATGTTGATGAAATTTGTGTTTTGCAGTAAAAGCTTTGTTACTTTTCTCTTAAGTGACATTTGTCAAGTTCATTTTGCTGTCATCATGTTGATGAAATTTGTGTTTTGCAGAAAAAACTTTGTTAATTTTATTTTAAATGACATTTATGAGGTTCATTTTGCTGTTGTCGTGTTGGTGAAATTTGTGTAGTGCAGTAAAAGTTTTGTTACTTTTAATACCCATGTTTATGATTCTATGGTAAAGTTTTTTGATTATGTATGACAATTCTTGAGCATATATAATAAACAAGTCCTGAACTACAGATTGTGTTTTATTTTTTGTAAAAGAACATAGGCAGGCAAATATGAAAATTTCAAGTAACATAACTTCAAATGTACAAATCTTGTACGAGTGAAAGCTTGATGCTGGCATTATCTCCCTGAAAACTATAACTAATTGTCTAAAGGTCTTTGTTTCCCTAACAGTGGACAATCTCCAAAAGGAAAAGTGGATCAGGGGCTTTTGGTGATTGGGGGTAGGGGGCATGTGGCTTTTCTTTTTCGTTATTTTAGATTTTTTGTTTTTGGTAGTTGATTCTTATACTACTATGCAGAGGAAAATGCTTTCATTTTGTTTTGGCATACAGTAATTATGGTTCCTCTGTGTGATAGGCAACAGGGTGAGGACAGTGGCTGTGATTTTAGAGACTCAAGTAGTGATAGTAGCAGCGATTGTGAACCCGAAAGAGGGTTTGAATATTTAAGGGATGAGATTACAATTAGGATGGATGGATTTTCTTTGAGAGACCAGCATACTGCACTTCAAGAAGACTTATCAAGTGACGAGGGTGAATCTACAAACTCTCGAGGTTGCCTGTTATTTGAGTATCTTGAGCGAGACATTCCTTACAGCAGGGAGCCTTTGGCTGACAAGGTTAGTTCTGTTTTTCCTTTCTTTTGTCAAATGATAAGAAATCTATGCCATGTTCGGATCTGTCGTGCCCCCACTTTTATACTTTACCCTGTTTCCCTTTTCCTGAACCTTTTTATATATTGTGCCACAGGTATTGGATCTTTCCCTTCGTTTCCCTATGCTGAAGACACTAAGAAGTTGTGATCTACTGCCATCCAGCTGGATTTCTGTCGCCTGGTATGATCATTTAACAACAAATATACTTTGATGAGTCCATTATACAAGAGTTGATGTTCTTTTGGAATCTGTGCAGGTATCCAATTTACAGAATACCAACAGGACCAACACTAAAAGATCTAGATGCTTGCTTTTTGACGTATCATTCTCTTCATACACCAACGCGAGGTAATGAAAATAGTTGTCTCTGATCTTTTTTATGTGGATGTTTATACTCTGTGTGTATTTCAAGTAAAATACTATTTATGTTTAATCGTGTAGGCTTCTTGGTTAGTTTGAAACCATTTCCTATATTTGAGGCCTGTTTATTGAGCACATATGCCTGGGTTTCTCACTGTATTTGAATTACTTTAGTTGTAGATTCTTTCTCTATATAAATTAGTTCCAAGCTATTACCAAAATTGATAAATGCTTTTTTCTAGGCTATCCACAAGGTGCACCAGCTCCAGTGGGGACTTCTCTCAACGAGATGGATGTTGGTCCTAGACTGTCCTTACCAGTTTTTGGTCTTGCTTCATACAAGTTCAGGGGATCCTTGTGGACCCCAGAGGGGGGATTTGAGCGCCAAATGTTAAGCTCCCTGGTGCAGGCAGCTGATAAATGGCTGAGATTGCTTCAGGTCAATCACCCAGATTTCCTGTTTTTCAGCTGTAGATGATGCTAGGATATGACACTAAGTTTGGGAAGATTTGGGGGTTCTGTATTTTACAAGTTATAAATAATTTATATGAAAAAGATAAAAAAATGAAGTTAAGAATACAAAAAACAATTTGGAATGCATTTGGAATGGAAGGAGAACGAAAAGAATACAAAAAACAATTTGGAATGCATTTGGAATGGAAGGAGAACGATGACAATAGCGCTCAAGTTATTTGTCTACAGAATCTGCTACTGAAAGTGCTGGGCTAAGCTAGGTGAAGAAGCGGCTTAGGATTTGCTATTACTACCAGTGAGCAAAATTTTATTTTGTTTTTTCTATACTTTATTTTTGAAGTATGATATGTGAAATAAAACTAGGCTCGTTTTATCTGTCCTGATGATCAGATCAGTTTTTGGGGTTTAATAATTAACTTTTTAACATCTTTAAGGGGATTTTGACTAACATCTTTAACATATTAGTATCAAGTTTGAGCAACCCCATAAATATGTACTGGAACCGACTCCTAACGTTTGTTAGCTTCATCTTAAGAACGTTATGTTTGGAAGAGAGGAATGTATGATTCGGGTTCAAAAGAGTGTTATATCGATGAATGCATGATTAGGGTATATTTGCTTTGTCTTGTGCTTGAATTTTATTTGGTGATTTGAGTTCATGACAAAAAGCCACCGGTCTCATGATCTTCAAATCATCAATTGGACGTGTACGATGTCAAAGGTGCAATAGGATGTTATTGCTAAATGCACAAAATGTTATTTTCTTAAACAGGAATTTATTCAAAGAACGGGATTCCCAAAGAAAGAAACACAGCAAAATTCCATGACAGACATAATTCATCACTCAATGGGATTGGGCTGGGGGCTGGGATCTATATTGACCACCAAATCACGATACTTTTTCTCCGAGGCTTCAGAATAAATCTTCCACATCCTGTGGCAAAATGACATGAGATCATAAAGTTGTCCGATGGACATCTTACATATTATATTTCTTGCCTTTTAATGTAGGACGAACAATTTCTCACTATTGCTCCCATTTGGGTCAGCCTTTTATCTTGCTGTGAACTCAAAGGCTGTATTTGCCTGAAAGGCAAGACATTGGATCGTTACTTTGGGAAGATTAAACTATATGTTTCAGATTGAGGCGTTGATTAAGTGGATGATAATTTTCTAGTGCGAATACTTGTGTTTTGTAAAATCTAAATTTGAAAATGGAGAAGCATTTTCTGAACACAAAATTTGACACATCAGGTTAGTGTCAATTAGCTTACGCTAGAACGGCTGCCTAGTCCACTAATCAACTGAGCTAACAGTAGTTGATTGGTTTAAGCTTGATGAGTCAAATGCAGGTAAGTCGCCCTTTTTTTTCAAATATAAATATGAGAATGAGTGATACAAAAATTAGGTACTATATAAAATTGACTGTTTATTAAATATTTTAATTAAAAATATTTGCATATTATAAAATTAAGGCTTGACATCACGTATTGATATATAGGATTTATATCTCAAAACGTGCAATAGATTCATGGGAGGGCAGCACAACACTCTTCAAGCCTGATAAACGGTAATAAATAAATATTAGCTACTAAGTAAAAGTAAGTGTTCATCCAATTATTTTAAAGCTAAAGCAATTTGTAAGAGTAGATTTTTGTTTTAAGTTAATTTTCTAGGAACCTTAAATATTTCCGCTCTTGAACTTTACATGTTTCTTGCAATTGAGAAACTCCTAACAATTATTCTCCTCCTCTTCTCCATCTCCTGGTTAAGCTTGACAGATATTGGTATGCTTGCTGATTGGCTAATCTTCTTCTCATAAGAAATCACAGCCTCTACAAATTCCTACACAACAACAACAAAACATTTTCTGAAAGCAGTTTATAAGAAAATATCATTCCATTATGAAGAAAACAACCGCATGCTGAAAGTCTAACGTAATATGCAGATGGGCATCCGGGATAATCAGAATCATCTGAATCCTTGTTTCGCATTCTCTCAGGATGAAACTGAAGGCTGCAGTCCCATTATAAACTTACCCTCTTCAGGATTATAGGCAATTAGAATCATAAAATCCTTCTGTCAAACCATCAGGAGCAAAAGCCATTGGTATAATTGCTGAGCCAGTTTCTTTACACCTTGGTGGTGATAACTATTAACCAGGATTTCCATCCCCTTTTTCTCCAATGAATCTCTAAACCATTGATGCAAAGGAGTGTTTCCAAGACTCTAACCAAATGCCTGTGCCCATCGTAGTTTTCATAGTTCATATGAACATCTCTTTGTTCACATTTCTTAGAGAGTTCTTTCTCTATATGTTGATAAAGTGGTCCTCCGCAAGCAACATCGAGAATTTGGGATCCTCTGCAAATTCCCAAGACTAAAATGTTTCTTTCCAAGCATAGCTTTGCTAGTCTTAGCTCGATCGTGTGTCTTTCTTTTTCAATAGCGTATCACTTGCATGTAATTTCTTGATTTCTTCAAGCTGTTCTGGAGAAAAACCTGAGAGTACTGCTTCGTACAAATATGGATCTATGTCTTCTCCTTCATAGAGAGTAACTCCATGGATTGGTTCAAAGCTTTCAAGCAGCATGTGAACGCCTGTAACTCTTGGGACAATAACAGGCACTGCTCCGGAGCTTACAATAAGATCTAAGTGATATTCTCCTGCTCATCAAATGAAAACGACTCGTACGAAAAATCGTATAAAGAATCTATATATAGATACCTCAATATTTATGGAGAAAGAGAGACGTTCGCATCTTTTAAAATATGAGTTTGAGTAAGTTTACGCAGAGCAAAATCACTGCCGTTTTGCACTAAGACACATATATAACACAAAACATATAAACAGTAATAAGTATCGTAGACATTGACATATATTAAGAGCACATTAATATATCTTGGATATCGACGTATCAAAAAGTGAAAACAAGAATTTTTATCCATGTTATAGAAAAAATAGTTTATTCAAACGCGTATTAATATATTTCTAATCCATGAGAATTTATTTAAAGATTAAAACATTCGAAGTCACAGAAACATAAATGAAAATGAAGAACAAAAGTAATGAAAGTATAGATTCCGAGAAAGAGTGTGAGAAAAGAGAAAGAAGCCAACCCACAAAATGCACAAACTTGTTCTCGCGAACAGTTCGTCGAGAGAAGATGAGAATCCCAGAAAGAGTGATGGAGATATCGGAAGAAGACACCGCCGTCGCCTCTACTGTGAACGAAGTATGTGCCTGAATATCTATCTCTATCTATCTATCTATCTATCTATCTATCTATTCGCACCTACGCGCATGCTGCTCAATTAGTTTCTAGGTTGTGGTTAATGCTTAATTACTTTCTATGGTTTTAAGACCCGAGAAGGTAGTTCAAGAATATCAAATCAAAAATTAAACGTCACTTCAAATTTTAACATATTAAATTTATAAATTTATTTTATTTATATATTATTTATTTATTTTATATTTTTTTAATATAAAATATTTTTATTTTATATATTTATATTTATATTTAATAACTTTTTTTTGTTAAGCACTGGTCTTTTTACGTTAAACATAAGTTTTACTTTATTTTACTCCCTTCAAATAAAAGTTATTTTATATTTAAATATTACGATATTACTAAAAATTTATATTCTTATCAAACCCTACCTATTGATCTTTGAGTTCAAGCTTGTCAATACTCTATCTAAAATTATATGAGAGTCGAACATGCTATTTTTCTTTTCAAGAATCAATTTTCGACTTATTTTTTACTTTATCCGGAGTGTACGCTTGCTAATACTTCACTTAAAGTTATGTGAGAGTCGAACGTACTCTTTATTTTTGCAGAAGCCATGAATTATCACTTTACCTTAGACTAACCTATTTTTCTTAGGCTATCTTCCTTCGATTGTCTTTTTTGGGAGTCCATAACTCTTCATCAATCCTCATGAAACAACAACCATGTGAACATATATAACCACCATCACTATACTAATATTCCTTTCAAATATCACTTCTAATACCAATTATTAAGACCAGAGAAATTCACTAAAAATTTAGAGAGAATAAACATAGGCTAAATGAATGAATACATTTATGAATTTGGAAACTACTTCTTATGGGTCTATTTCCCTTATATATTACTTAATTGTCTTATATATTTCTAATATGAAATATTTTCACTTTACATACTCACAATTGAATCCAATATTTTTTTTCTTAAGCGTAAGTCTCCTCCACATTAGGCTTGGGCCTTACTTACTCTTCTTCAAATGAAAATTTTTTGATAATTGAGTATCGCGGTGTTATAAAAAGTCTATACTCATGCTAAATTTGGTCTGCTTATCTTAAAGTATACGTCTGCCAATACTTTATTTGAAGTTCTGTAAGAGACAAACGTACTCTTTTTTTTTTTACAGGAGCCATGTCTTATCAGTCTATCTTAAACTAACTCACTTTTTTTAGGCTTCTTTGAAACTTCATAACTCTTCATTATTTCTCATAGGGGCAGTAATCATAGCAACATCACTCGTCTTTATACTTGTGTTTCTTCTTAATCATTGGCTTTGATACTAATTGTTATAACCGAGAAAGCTCGCCCAAAATTTAAGAACAATATATATAGGCCAAATGAGTAAACACATTTATGAAATTAAACACCACTTCTAACTCTTAAGGCATTTGGTATATGGATCTATTCTACTTATATATTACTTATTTGCCTTTTATCTTTATAATGTAGGATATTTTTTACTTCATACACTCACACTTGAATTCAATAATCTTTTTCTTAAGTGTGAGTTTCGTCCCATTGGATTTAAACTTTACTCTATTTTACTTCCTTCAAACGAAAGTTATTTTATATTTTAATTTGCTAATTGTTAGGGATTTCATCTCAACTGCTCTATTACTACTTGTTGTGCAATAACAACCAAATAAAATTTGATGTCACTTGTTGTACGCTCTAATAACTGAACAAACTCAGTCCCGCTTATTGTACTATATCACTACGGAACTCTAATATCATTTGTTTAGATCTATGAATGAAAGTTAACTAATCAATCCCTCTTGATATTTTATAGTGCATTGCATTCTATTCATAAAATAACAAGTCTTAATACTACTTTTTAAGTTCTACAATAGTGAAAGAGAGTGTAAAATTTTTAATCAAATTTACACAAACTCTAATATCACTGTTGTACCTGTAAATATTCTAAAGTCAAATATTGTATAAAACTCTGGCAATTACTCAAAATAGTATATTGAATAGTCCAATCAAAGATAATTCAAAATAAAACTAGTCAATCAAATATATTAATTTATTTTTGTATCTCACATGCTATTTCTATGTTATACAATTAGTTTGGTCAATACACAATATAGTATCATATATATTATAAACAACACTAATACCCAAACTCCAACTGTTTATTATTTTAATAACTAGCAACTAATAACTAAAGTTGACACTCCAATTCTAATTAATTATGCCACAATAGAAACTCTTAAAATCAATATGCAAATAGAATTCTTAAATTCAAATAATTACAATTACTACTCACGCTAGATATTCAAATATATTAAACCACAATTCAATAAATGTCATAAATAAAAATAGAGAAAGTATAATATTTAACAAGATTTGACATAAATATTTATGTCTTTGGACATTGCAAAAATTTTACTATTTTTGACTTTTGCAAATATTATAAAATTTTTAGGTCACACTGCAAATACTAAAGGTATTGGGTTATACTATAACTTTTAAAATATTTGAGCTAAATTACAAATTCTCAAATATTTAGATAAAATTGACAATACCAAAAATTTTAGATATTATAATAAATACTCAAAAGATAAAGGACAAAAATGAAAACATTTAACTTAAAGGTCTTCTATGAGAAAAATTTTGAGACTGCATTGATATATGCTAAAGTGGAATTTAACTTTTACTGGCCATTATTTGATGTTTGCCATAACATTTTGGGTACTCATAAAAACTAAAGTAAAGAGTTTATTTTATAAACTCACCAACTCTCTCACTTTATATTTCTTTTCAATATAGGATAAATACAAAAGGCTAATGAGCCATTTTCTCAATAATTTCTACCTTGGCAAATTATCCAATGCTAACCAAATCTTCAATCTTCATATGTTCTATAAATTTTGTGATGCTTTTAAATGCTTTAAATGACATGATTACAAATAAGGATATCAATCGATCCAGTCTAAACAATATAATACTTGATTAATATCATAATCTTAGTCGACTCAACTACGAGATTTTGTGCAATCTTAATTTCTCGTACAAAATAATGACTAATTATAACATGCTTGGTGTAACATGAAATATTAAAACTCATTATTAAGTGAATAGCATCCTATTATTAGAACAAATAATGATTTTTTTCTGACCAAATCTTTTAGTAATTCTTAATGACTTTCTTCACAACCTCTGTAACAACATGTACTCTACTGTAAAGTTGATTTTAACTAATTGAAATTTTCACAAGAGTAAATTTAAATTTAACAATTAACTAACGCTAATCTAAATTACTAATACAATTAGAATCAATACACTAACTAAACCAATCTTCCTGATCATTCAAATTCAACTTTACGATCTTCAATGATCACCGTAGAATTTATTTAGCTTTTAATATCCCTTTAAAGATCAAATATATACCTACTCTCAAACTCAATTACCTGTGAAATGTCAAGTCTTAAATATACCAAACTAAGCTACCACTTTACATATGGTATTTTCAATATGATTTCCGTACTATTTCAAATTTTAGAAACTTCACTTATAACATGCACAAATATCCACTATAATTATATTTATTTCCTGTGTTTCTCTTTTTCATAGGACTTTTCGTACCATTGCCATATAATATTCATATTATATCTTCAATTTCAGCAACTCTGAAACCCTCTAGTTGAGACTCATAGACTTTTTTTTCCAAAATACAATTTTAATTATGTTAACAAAGCCAAAAAAATTTCGAATGAAGGAATATTTCACAACTAAAAAATACTGATTCCCTTCGTCTAAGCATAGCTATTAGCCACCAATAATATTTTGTAATAATTGCTAGAAAATTTAATCATTTGCATTTATTCAATAGCATTTTTTTGAAGAGATTACATTTTCTCTTTTAGAGCTTTCCACTAACCATTCTTCTACTAACTATTGGACTACTTCAAATATAGAATGAATGTCTTTAATTTTAATTAGAGATACCAAAGCTATTATATTTTAAAATGAGTAAGATTTAATTTTAACTATGACTTTCTCAATACAAAAGTTGCTGCAGAGGTTCTTAGATTAAACTCTTTTTCAAATAACCCTCTTTTATCATAAAAGTGTCTTCAATTGCTAAGATAATAAACTCTACCTGTTCTGAAGTACTATATATCTGCTCACAATTGTCACCTTTTTTTAAATAGTAAATTTAACAAAGGTAGCATTCCTACTGAAGATCATCTACTTTGTTTTTGGATATTAATCGATTTCTTAATAAATTGCAGTAAAACCTAAATACACATAAGGAATTATAATCTATAGCAGGTTTCTAAAATTATTTCTTCAATGGTGAACAATAGTAGTAGACAGTTGATAAGTTGATATAAATATACAACTGGCTTAGCCTAAAATATCTAACCTAACCTTAGACAACACACACTAAACTTTCTCCAGTAATGTTTAGTTGTCATCTTATTTTATTATAGTATATCTTTGACTCTGAAGCGTCTTATAATTCGCAAAATATCAAAAATAATTTGGAGATGCTCCATCCTTCTACCTTAAGTTTTTACAACTTTTCTTTTTATGGCAAACTTTTAATATACTTCATCTATAGTCTTCATTAATAGACCCAAACTCTATAAATCTTTCAATTTTTTTCCTTTAAATTAATTACTATTTAATAACTGTTAAATATAAAAAAAAAAAATTTGATATGTAAGAACAAACCAAGTTGTAACCATATAGTATACTAAGAAATATAGTGGCTTTGATACCACTTATTAGAAATTTTATCTTAATTACTATAATACTTCTTATTATGCATCGATAATCAAACAAGCTTTGATGTCAGTTCTTGTGTACACCAATAATCAAACAAGTTCAATCCCACTTGTTATGTTGTACTACTACATAACTCTGATATTAGTTGTTGAGATCTCTGAACGAAAGCTAATTGATTAATCTCTCTTGATATTTTATAGTGCACTCATTATATTCCATCTATAAAACAACAAATTTTAATACAACATATTGAGTTTCACAGTAATAAAAAAAGTGTAGAACTTTTAATTCTATTTACATAAACTTTGATACAATTATTGTATCTATAAATGCTCTGAAGCTAAATGTTATACAAAATTTTGATAATTATTGCTCTGTGTTTGTTATCACATGCAAACCACAAAATACAGTGGAAACAACAATTTTAACGAGGTATATATATTTTTTGCAAATTAAACACATTTAATTTACAATCACTAACTTTTAGTGATTCACTAATAAAATGTAGTACCAATAGTGTGATACCTCTAAAAAATTAAATGCTTTTAATTTTCTGCTGATTGGCTATCCTGAGAGAGAG
Organism: Trichilia hirta; assembly: GCA_035221805.1. Classification (NCBI taxonomy): domain Eukaryota; kingdom Viridiplantae; phylum Streptophyta; class Magnoliopsida; order Sapindales; family Meliaceae; genus Trichilia; species Trichilia hirta. Next base: position 2,063,367 of record JAWDEX010000012.1, read on the forward strand.
AATGAGAAAGCTAAAGAGGAAGCATGAGAAGAGAAGCTGAATGAACAACCTGAGAAAGCAGAAAATGTTCTGCTTCCTTTTTATAATTTTATAGCAAATATTATTAGGGCCTCTTGAACTAAAAAATATCATTCAGGCCTTAATTATAAAATATTATTCAAGCCCCTCAACTTTTAAAAAATATAAATTAATCCTAAATTTTATTTTATTATCTACATATTTATAAAATACTATAATTTACTTTAAATCACATTAAGGTTAAATTTTAAGCTCTATTTTTGTTAAATAATTTAACGGGTAAATTATTTACGACTATTGGCCAAATAATTTCTCTGAGAGTGCTAACTCTTTTGCGAATATTATTTATTCTCTCTAATAACAAGGATAATCTCATGTTTGTGTTATGACCTCTCACGTTCACTATGAAGTTAGCTGTAAGCTAAAATTAATCTTGTTGACCTTATTTCATATCATTCAAATGCTCAACGACTATAATTGACATCTAGCAATGTGCTATAACCCCTAATTTATAATAAAGAAAAACTTTATCAAATTTTTATTCTCAATTATAGGTTTTATATGAATAGCTTTCTTTCGTTTGTCTAATTCTAACTAAATTAGGGCTCACAAATATCAAAATTTTTAATTTAATTTTATTCGAATAATTAATTAGAGTGAATTGAACTTATTACTACGAACTCTTTGTGTGATATTTATGCTTTGGCTAAAAATTTTATTTTTAATCGTTTACTAATATTCGGCTGGGAATTCAAATCTGGACGAGTCAACAATATCTCAAAATTCACTATATTGAGTCAACGAATTTTTTTTGATAGTTATTTGCTTTTCAATATAAATAATACATAACCAAATTGGCTTATATGTACAAGACTTGATTAGTCTCGCATTTATACACCATATGAATCATGTGCATTCATATCGATTGACAACCATGACGTTCAAGGTTTGAGGAGTAGTTAACACACTTTTATAATTCGATGATAAATTACTGACACATACATTTATGTAATTTATCATACTTTGGTCACGTTTAAATAATAGTTCTCTAACTATTATTTCACACTAATATCCTAATGATATGACTATTATATTACTCATACTAATATCATCTCATGATATTCACCAAAGACATTCAATGTGCTTACTATGTAATATCAATGCTTAGTTGATATTATATCTATAAAAAATAATTTAGATAACCAATTATTTTGGACGATTCACATGTATATTCTATCACTAGTATGATTAGATAGAAGAAATAATATATACACATGAATTAAAATATTTTTTTTATTAATAAAATATGTGTAAAGTAAACATATTATAGTAACTCAATACAATATGCTCAAAATCGATAACACGAATGATTTTAGGGTATACAATACTAACAAACTCCCATTTACATTAAAGCCATTCGCTGTTATATTTTATATCCATCTTCTCAAGATGCTAGTCTAACTACTTTAGTGTCATTGTTTTAGTAAGAGGGTCAACGATATTTTCTATTAAAGATATCTTTTTGATCAAAATTTCTTCATCACTAATAAATTTTCCCAATATGTGATACTTTTACAAAATATGTTTAGATTTCTAGTGTGTTCTTGATTCCTTAGCTTGTGCAATAACACTTGTATTATCATATAATACGCTTATTGGATAAGCCATACTAGGAACTACACCTAGTTCATATACAAACTCTCGCAACTAAACTGTTTCTTTAGCTATTTTTAAAGTTGCTACATATTTAGCTTCTGTGCTAGAGTTGACTATTATTGTCTATTTAAAACTCTTTCAACTCACAGTCTCTCTATTACATAGAAATATAAAATCAAACATAAATTTTCGATCATCTACATCGATTAAAAAGTAAAATTTAAGTATCCATGAATATTTAACTCTTGAGATTTATAAACTTAGAATTAAATCTTTAATCCTTCTTAAGTACTTAAGGATAGTTTTAATTACAGACCAGTACTTCTTCTTGAGATCTCCTAATATCTGCTAGTAACACTTGCTGGATAAGCTATATCAGGTCGTATATATAGTATAGCATATATCAAACTACTTATAACTGATGCATATAAAATACTATGCATTCGTTGTCGCTCTTTATTGGTCTTTAGACTCGTATCTCTTAAGAGATAAAGACTTTAATTGAAAGGCCAGAGAAATTTAAGAGAGTTCTCTATGTTGAATCTTTTCAACATCTTTTTAATGTACAACTTTTGAGATAATTTAATTATCCTCTTTGATTTATCTCTATAGATACGAATCCTGAGAATATAAGTTGCATCTTCTAAATCTTTCATAGAGAAAGTTCTAGATAGCCATATTTGACTTCTATTATCATGCACACGTCATTACCTATCAATAATATGACATCTATATATAATATCAAGAATGTGATCACATGATCTTTAATCCACTTATAAACACCTGATTCATCCAAAATTTTAATAAAATCAAATGCTTTTACTATTTCATCAAATTGCATGTTCTAACTTTTAGAGACTTGCTTCAATTTATAAATAGATCGATGGAACTTACATATTTTATGTAATTTAGCAGTGGATACAAAACTAATTGGCTATTTTATAATTAAATTTTTCTCAATATAACCATTAAGGATGCTATCTTGACATCCATCTGTCAAATTTTATGATCATAGTATGTAGCTATGGCTAGCATAATTTGGATAAATTTAATTATAACAACGGAGAAAATGTTCTCTTCATAATCCAATCCTAATTTCTGAGTATAAACCTTCACAACTAGCCATATTTTATATGTCTCTATCTGTCCATCTTTATCAATCTTTTTCTTAAAGATCTATTTATTATCAATAAAAATTATTCTTTTTGAAGAATTAAAAAGTGTTCAGACTTGATTTACATGTATGGAATCCATTTTAGATTTAATTTCCTCTAGCCATCTTTCTGAATCTCTATTTAGAATTGCCTCTTCACAAGTTCTAGGATCATATCCATGATCTGTAACTCCTATTATATAAGATTCAAAATTTTGCTCATTAAAAAATCCATATTTCTCTGGTACTATAAAAATTCTAGAAGATTTTTGAGTTAGAACTGAATTAATAGAAATTAAAGTCCACTGACTAGATATTTCAATTTTAGTTTGGTCGAATTTATATTTATAAGACTCTTCTTTTAATTCAATCTCTCTATCTACATCTCTTTTTTTCTAAAAATTCTTTATCTAAGAAGTGACATTTTTACTTATGAATATTCTTTAATCAAATGAAAAGTAAAATTGATATCTTAAACTTTCTTTAGAATATTCAAGAAGTCAATTCATCTCTGATTTAGAATCAAATTTATCAGATTTGATTAACTTGATATATATAGAACAACTCCAAACTTTCATATAATTTGAATTAGGCTTCTTATCACATCATATCTCATATAGTCTTTTAGACTAATTTAGAAAGAACTTTGTTAAGAATATATACAGCAATCTGTAAAGTATATTCTCACAAATATAATGGTAAGTCTGTAAAGCTAACCATCAATCGCATCATATTTAATAAAGTACGATTTCTTATTTCTATTACACCATTATATTGAAGTGTATATGGAGTGTTATCTGTGAGATAATTTTGTTTTCTTTTAAGAATTTTCAAAATTTAGTACTCAAGTATTTACGTTTACGATCAGATTGCAACTCTTTTATACTTTTTTAATTTGATTTTCTACTTTATTTTTGAATTCTCTGAACTTTTCAAAGGATTCGGATTTATATTTTATCAAATACAAATACCATGCCTAGACATATCATTGATAAAGATAATAAAGTAATCAAAATTTTTTTTGGTCATAATACTGAATGGCTCATATATATTTGTATGTACAAGGTCTAACAGTTCTTTTGACTTCTCACCTTTACTTTTAAAAGAAAATTTAGTCTTTTTTTTTTCGAAAACATGACTCATATGTTGGAATGGGTTCAGAACCTAATGAAATTAATATTTTATTAGTTCTAAGTTGAGTGAGTCGTTTATCTCTAATATGGCCTAATCTATGATGTCATAAAAATTTAGAATTAATTTTATTTTGAATTCTTTTATTTGTAATAAAAGAAACTAAATAATTATTATTCAATTGAAGGACATACAAACTATTTATATTAATTGCTTTGCCAATACATATATTTTTAAAATATAATGTACATTCATTTTCATTAAACTATATATAATAATTATTATTACAAAGTATAGATACAAAAATGAAGTTTCGTATAGTAGAAATAAAATACATAATATTCTCTAATTTTACAACGTACTTAGATGTAGTTATAGCTTACACGAGCTTATATAAATAGTAACAACTGTTGCTTCATTCGCCATCTTTAAAGCGATTCTGTCACCTGATAGTACAGAACTATTCTACATTATCTACAATGGCACACAAAAATGAGAAATAACAGCTAAGTCAAGTATCTATAAATGAATATCTGAATTAATACTTAATTCATATTCAATCACAAAACTACTATACATACCTGTTTTAGTATTCTTAAGACTATCGAGGTATCGTGGACAGTTTCTCTTCTAATATCCTTCTTTTTTACAGTAAAAATATTTTTTTTTTGGATTGTTTGGGAGATAAAGCCTTTTTGACTTCTTTTTTTTTCTAAGGTTTAGTGACCATATGGATATTTTCATGTTCTTTATCCTTAGTATTTTGTTTGTGATACTCACAAATATCATTGAGCAACTCAGAAAGAATACGCTAAATCCTATTTAAATTAAAATTAGTAATAAAACCTTTAAAATTGGGTAGGAGTGACTATAGAATCAAATTCACTCTTCGACTATAGGACATCTGAATGTCCTATGTGTCTAACTGCCCAAGAATATTAATCATCTTGATGATATAACCATCGGACGTATTTCCTCCCTATGTCTCATACTAAATACAGTAGCATATATCTCATATTCGACAACATGAGAATTTTTTTCATATAATTCTTATAGAAATCTGAGTATCTAATATGTAGATTGCATATTCTCATGTCGTTCCTGTAACTCTTAATTTATAGATGCCAATATCTAGAGTCGTACTCTACGATTATCAACATACTATTTATCGAAGGCTTCCTGCTCCTCTCTAGAGGCAACCACTTCCAATGACATAGGCATCTTTGCCTCTAAAATATAAGTTAATTTTTGAATTCGAGAATAATTCTCAAATTCTTTAACTAGTCTTTTAAATTCAGTTCGATAATCAAATTATTGTTCAAAACTTAATGAAATACATTTGTTGATGATATTTTATATTACTAAGAGAAAATTAAGAAATACACGACAAAGACAGTTTATCAGTATATTGAGTTACAAATAAAGCATATATATTCAAAAATTAAATATAATCATACATTATGCTAATCAAATTAGCTCTCACTATTTAATTTAAATTTCATACTCCTTGAAAAGATATTTAAAAGTTTTGTTGGATTTTAATAAAAATTAGTAGGTATCAAATTCTCATTTAAAATTAATTAATCTCATGTAATAGAAATCTTGGTTAATTAACTTAAATTAGTAAAAAATACTTTTTTTTTCTGTATCACATACAAGACTAGATATTTTCTTTGTCCTAATTTTAAACACCTCACATAATAGAATTTTGATATTTTACACTAGTAATATTCAAACTATTATACCTTTCTAATAATATTCTTATCCCAACTTCATATAATAGAATTTTGGTCGAGATTCAAATATCACTGAGAACTACATAACCCAATTTGATCATACAAATCTTATACCCCTCACATAACAGAAATCTTAAAGTAGAAAATTTATGTGAAAGAAGTATTAGTTATCCTATAATGGGAGACAAACATATGATAATTTTAAGGAGTCATTTTCTCTTCAAATTATCCACATCATAAATGATAATTCTTTCTCTCTCATTACAGCTATTTTTATAAAATATTGTATTTATGGCCAAGCTGTTATACCCTTTTTTGTCACACAAAAATCTTGTGATTGATTAATTTCACTCACTTATTATATAAGTAAACGATTTTCAAAATCAAACTAAAGTTACTGTTCGTATAAATAGTAATACTATTTGCAAGTTCAATAAAATTTATTTGTTACACAAACAATTTTACTTGATTTATGGTTTATATTATTCGTCATACGAATAATAATTTTGATAATTAAATTTTAGATTATCAGAAATAATTTAGACAATCTGTTGAACCAATTTATCTTATTGTTCAACGATTTAGGTTTTTGATCATTTTATAAATATTAAACAATTTAATAATCATATTCGATATAAAATATAAAAAATATGAAATGAGACATTTAAATTAACCATCAGTGTTGAAAAGGATTTTTTGGTTTAATTGAGAAAAATTAGAAAATTGTCCCTTATCGGGATCCACCAACTATTGGTATATTTTTTTTAAAAAAATAATTTTTTAAAATAAAAATTTTACAAATTAAGACCAAAAAATATCCGAAAGTCGATCAAAAAATTCAAAAAAAAATTAAGGTGAACAATAAAAATAAAAATAATTTTAAGGGGTGTACTTAGCAGGTTATACGGGGGGTACTCACAAAGAGCCACCTTTTGCACCCTGTATGCCTGCTACTCGCCTCTTGTAGGCACGCCCTGCACGTTTGTTGCGTGCGGAGTGGTCTCACACTGCCCAAGATGCTGCTCGACGTGCACGCCACATGTATCAGGGATGAACAGCATGGCTTGCCCGCTAGCAACTAATAGAGGCATGTGTGTTGCACGAGCCCGACGCCTACCAAAAATTCATCCCTGGTCCGTCGTTTTTGGCCCAAAAATCACCCCAAACTCAATTTTTTCAGTAATTTTTCAACATACACACAATAAAAAATTTATCATAGCCCCTAACTCATAATGAAGAAAATTTTGATTGAATATTTATTCTCAAATATAGATTTTGTATAAATAGTCTCCTTTCGTTCATCTAATTTTAACTAAATTAGGGTTCACAAATGTCAAAATCTTTAAGTCAATTTTATTCGAATAATTAGTCAGTACGAATTGAGTTTATCACTATGAACTTTTCGTGTGACATTTATGCTTTGGCCAAAGATTTTATTTTCAGTCGTTTATTAATATTTGACTAAAAACTTAAATTTGGATCGAGTTAATGGTATCTCAAAATTCAATATATTGAGTTAACGAATTCCTTCTAATAATCATTTGCTTTTCGATATAAACAATACATGATCAAATTGGCTTATTTGTACAAGATTTGTTAATCTCATATTTATACACTATACGAGTCATGTACATCTATACAGATTAACGACCATGATGTTCAAGTTCTGATGAGTAGTTAACACACCTTTATAATTTAATGATAAATCGTTGACATCATACATCTGTGTAATTCACCATACTTTGATCACGTTTAAATGATAGTTCTCTAACTATTATTCTACACTAATATTCTAATGATATGACTATCATATCACTCGCGCTAATATCATCTCATAATATTCACTGAAGATATTCAGGGTGCCTATTATACAATATTAATGGCTAATTGATATTATGTTTGTAGGGAATAATTTAAATAACTAATTATCTTGGATGATTCACATGTATATTCTATCACTAATATGATTGGATAGAAGAAATAGTATATACACATAAATTAAAACACTTTTTTTATTAATAAAATATGTGTACAGTACACATATTTTAGTAACTTAATATAATATGCCTAAAATCGATAACACGAATAATTTTAGGACATACAATACTAACAATTATCCTATAATAGCATATTAAATAGTCCAACCAAAAATAATTTAGAATCAAATTAATCCACCAAATATCTCAATTTATTTTTGTATCCCACATGCCACAATCAACTTAGTTAATATACAATGAAGTGTCACATATACTGTAAACAATACTAATACTCAAACTATTTAAAATATTTAATAACTATAACCAAAGCTTTTGCTCTGATTCTAATTTTTTGTGCAATAACGAACACTTCTAAAATTAACATGCAAATATAATTCTCATCTTTAAATAACTATAACTACTATTCATGCTAGATATTTAAATATAATAAATTACAATGTAATAAATAGCACAAATAAAAATAAAGAGAGCATAATCTTTAACGAGATTTAGTATAAATATTCACATTTTTAAGTGCCACAGAAATTTTATTATTTTTAACTTTGGCAAAGATTATAAAATTTTTAGATCACACTAACTAAGCTAATCATCTTTATCAATCAAATTCAACTTTTATGATATTTAATGATCACCGTAGAATTTATTTTGCAACTTTTAATATCCTTTTCAAGATCACACATATATTTGCTCTCAAATTCAATTATTTGTGAAATATCAAGCATTGAATAAACCAAATCAAGTTACCACTTTGCATACGATACTTTCAATATGGTTCCCATACTACTTCAAATTTCAAAAACTTTACTTGTAACTTACATAAATATCCACTATAGTCGTATCTATTTTCTATGTTCTTCTACTTTATCAAACTATTTGTACCACTATCAAACAATGATCACACTATATCTTTAATTTTAGTGACTCTGAATCCCTTTAGCTAAAATTTATAGATTTTCTTTTTAAAAATACAGTTTTAACCGTACTAACAAAGCCAATAAAATTCGAATGAAGTAATATTTCACAATTGAAGAATACTAATTCCTTCTATCTCAGCATATCAATCAATAAAAAAATTAACCATTTGTATTTATCTAATTGCATTCTTTTAAAGCGACTGCATTTTCTCTTTCAAAGCTCTTTTCACAGACCATTCTTTTACTGACCCATTAGACTGCTTTAAATGAAAATAAATGCTTTTAATTTTAATTAAAGATGTAAAAGTCACTATATTTTTAAAATAAGTAGGATTTAATCTCAACTGTGGCTTTCTCAATACAAAAGTTACTAAGGAGGTTCTTGGGTTAAAATTTGTTTTTCAAATAACTCTTCCTTTATTATAAGAGTATCTTCAACTGTTATGATAACAAATTCTATCTATTTTGAAATACCATTTGCCAACTCATAGTTGTCACTTTTTTCTAAATGGTAGATTTAGTAAAGGTAACATTCTTGCTGAAGATTATCTTCTCTGTCTCTGGATACTAATTATTTCTCAATACTATAAAATATTGTGAAACTAAATACACATAAAGAGTAATAATCTATAGCAAATTCTTAAACTATTTCTTCAATGGCAAATAATAACAGTAGACGACTGATGGGTTGATATAAATATGCAACTAACTCAGCCTAAAATATCTAACCTAGCTCTTAATAACACATACCAAACTTTCTTTAGTAATATTCGATTTTCACCTCATTTTACTATAGTGTATCTTTAACTCTGAAATATCTCACAATTCACAAAATATCATAAATAATCCTTTTATGCTTTCCTTAATATCATTTTAGAGATGTTCGATCCTTTTGTCCTAAGTTTTCAAATCTTTCTACTTGTAAAAAACTACAATTACACTTCATTTATAGTCTTTATTAATACACCTAAATTCTATAAATCTTCTATTTTTTTCTTTAAACTAATTACTATTTAATATCTATCAAATATGGAATACCAATAGCCTAAAAAAAACGTTTTTGATGTGAAAGAACAATCCAAATTGTAACCACAAAGCATATTAAAAAAATACCTTGACTCTAACATCACTTATTAGGGATTTTACCTGAACTGCTCTGATACTACTTGTTGTGCACTAACAATCAAACAAGCTCTTATGCCACTTATTGTACATGCTAGCAACCAAACAAGCTTAATCCCACTTATTATGTTTCACTACTATAAAGCTCTGATATCATTTGTTGGGATCTTTGAACAAAAAATAACCAATCAATCCCTCTTAATACTTTGTAATGCAATGCATTCCATCTATAAAATAACAAATCTTAATGCCACTTATTGAATATTACAGCAGCAAAAAAGAGTGTCAGACTTTAATAATATATGTACAAACTCTGATAAAACTGTTATACCTGTAAATACTCTGAAGTTAAATATTGTGCAAAACTCTGACAATTGCCTTATAATCGTATATTAAATAGTTTAACCAAAGCTAATTAAGAATGATACCAGTCAATCAAATATCTCAATCTATTTTTATATCCCAAATGCTATTTTTATGCTATACAATTAGCTTGATTAATATATAATGCAATATCACATATACTACAAATAATACTAATATTCAAGCTCTAACTGTATATTATATTTAATAATTAGCAACTAATAACTAACACTTACACTCTAATTTTAATTAATAGTGCCACAATAAAAAATATCAAAATTAACATGCAAATAAAATTTTCAAATTCAAATAATTATGACTACTATTTATTCTAAATATTTAAATATAGTAAATCGCAATGCAATAAATGACACAAATAAAAATAGAGATAGTACAATATTTAACGAGATTTAGTATAAATACTTACATTCTTGGACGTTGCAGAAATTCTATTATTTTTAACTTTCGCAAATATTACAAAATTTTTGGGTCACATTACAAATATTTAAAGTATTTGGGCTATATTATAAATTTTAAAATATTTGAGTTAAATAACAAAATTTTAAATATTTAGACTAAATTAAAAATACCAAAAATTTTAGATATTATAAGACTCTACTGATATTTACGAAAGTAAAGTTTGAATTTTGCAAGTCTTATGCTTGTTATCACATTTTGGACACTTATAAAAACTAAAGCAAAGAGTCTGTTTTATAGACTCATCAACTCTCCTACTCTATATTTCTTTTTAGTGGGATAAATATAAAAGGTAAATGAATCATTTTTTTAACATCACTCAAAATTTGAGAAAAACAAATATAGGCCAAATAAGTAAATATATTTATAAATTTAAACACTTCTTTCAATCTAAACCTTTAAGATATTGAGTTTATGAATCTATTTCATTTGTATATTACTTATTTGTCTTATATTTTTTTAATATGGAACACTTTTACTTCAAGCATTCATAGTTTAAACTAATAATTTTTTTCTTAGGTACCATACTCTTTACATTAGACTTGCATTTTACTTTATTTTACTCTCTTTAAATAAAAATTATTTTATATTTAAATATTACTATGTTATCAAGAGTTTATATTTTTACTAAATTTAATTTAATTATCTTAAATTTTGAGTTTGTTAATATTCTACCTAAAATTACGTGAAAGTTAAATATACTTTTTTTTTTTACAAAAGTCATCCCTCAACCTGCTTTTACTTTATTTAAAATACATATTTGCTAATACTCTATCTAGATTCGTGTGATCTCTTGACTTGCTTTTACTTTATTTAAAGTACATGTTTATTAATATTCTATCTACATTCACATGAGAGTTGAACATACTCTTTTTTTTTATAAGAATCACCAATTATCACTTTATCTTAAATTAGTTCATTTTTCTTAAAATATTTTTTTTGAAAGTCTATAATCCTTTATCATTCTTAGTTAGCAATAATCATAGAAATAAATACAATTATTATCTTCGTACTCGCATTTATTATTATTTTTTATAGGATAATAATCACAAAAACACTTATAACTATTATATTACATTTTTTTTAAATTATTAATTTTAATACTAGTTATTAAGATAGAGAAAAATCACCTAAAATTTAAGAAGAATATAGGTAAGTTAAATAAATAAATAAATTTATTAATTTTAACACTATTTTCAAACAAAAAATTTGAGGTATTGGGTTTACAAATTCTTTTCACTTATTTATTAATTTTGGATCTTGAGCCCATCGTACAAATGGAATAGAATCTACAAAGATTGCAGTTTTGTTCTTCTTTTTTTAATGATGATTTTGTTTTTCTTTTGCTGCAAACATGTTAACTAGATTGATTGATTTACAGCAGGTCATCAACAAAAGAAGAAGAAGAGGCGGCGTCTCTACGCCGAGTGTCTGCACGTGTTTATACGCGATTTGTTTTTGTTTATTTCTTGCTAAGCTTTATTAGTTAAATGTAGAAAAGAAAAAAAAATCTTTTGTTATTCTTCTTTAATGTTATTCACAAAGATTAAATGGAAAATTAATCAGCATTTTATTTATATTATAATTAGTATTTATCTAGCGTCATTGATTATATTTTTTATATTTATTAGTTAGATTAAATTTATAATTGATTACCTTATATACACAGACACACACACACTCTAAAGTGGTGCTAAATGAGCCCCGCCAATTTACTAAAGAAGCCTCTGTCTCCAGTGAAGATGAGCTTTGGGCTAAGCTCATTAGTCAGTTAAGGCCTACATTATCAAGAAGAAAAGGTGCGAATCGGCCCAATACTGACCATTCCCTCCTGCAAGCCAATCGCGGTCCAGCTGTTTGTGCGGACACATATGTCAATCGTAGTCAGAATATCCGGTCCCACACAGACACGGGAAATATTCACCTACTGTCAACAACACTACATAAGACCTACATCAGCAACCTTTGCCCAATAATCATCCGCAACGTGTCCAAACCTAAATATTTACTGATTAATTTTCGTTTATTTTCTTCAAATTTGTTGTATTTTTTGATAATTAAAAAAAATAGATGCTTACTATGTATATATTTCACTAATAAAAACATATCTTATCTATTTATATCAAATAAATAAAATATGCAATTTAAATTAAAAAGTGAATTTAAGAGATTAATATGTTAAATCAAACTAGTTTTTAAACATTTCATACGAATGGAAGCACAGCATAAAAAATGAATAAATTTAATTTTTATCTTTAATAAAATAATAATATTAAATATATAAAATTTTCATATAAATTAAATAATTGCGTTGTATTGTCACATATATTTTATGAAAAAATATAAATAAATATATCAAATATGTTAATTTATATGAATAAAATAAACAGTAAACAATAATTTTAACCTACCAACAGCTTTCCGTAGTCTCGGTAATAGCATATCCCAGTCTCGCCCTGCTCCGGATGACACACTTATCCCGCTGAGAGTGAAACCAATCGGCGCCCGACAGGCCAAACAAGAATCCATAAAAGCAACCTCACAAAAGTACTAAAACGTCAAAAGCAAAACCTAACTCATCCTTATTCCTATAAAGCAGAGATTGATGTCTCGTTTGCATTTAGAGAATAAAATATCTAAAGATTTTAGTTCACTGTAAGAGGAACAGAAACCTACAGCACCGAAAATGGCGATGTCAGTATCCATTTTAGCAATCGTAACAGCCCTACACCTGATAGCCTTTGTCTTCGCCGTCGGTGCTGAACGACGTCGTAGCACCGTACTTTCTGTCCCTCTTCACTTAGTTTGATCGAATTTATTAATTTATGAAACTATTCGTTTTATTTCTGAGTGTTTTCTTTTTGTGTGTGTTTTGAAAAGGCTAAGGTGGTAGCAGATCAGTACGATGAGAGGACTTACTGTGTGTACGGTACGGACGCATCGACGGTGTACGGATTGACGGCGTTTGGGCTGCTATTGATGAGTCAAATTGTGGTGAACGGCGTTACGAGGTGTCTTTGCTTTGGGAGAGGCCTAGTCACGGGAAGCTCCACTGCTTGGGCCGTTTTCTTCTTCACAGTTTCTTGGTAAATTTACCTTTTTCGCCCTCACCCTTTTTAAAATTCTAATTTTGGTACAAGTAATTGAGATGCGCAGCTTTTTGACAGATATTTTGACTTTTTATCTAGTTACAGTGTTTTGTAATTTTTTTTATTTATTGTCTTAGGATTCTGGATGTCTAGTGGAAAGAGTGTCTGTTTATAACGCTTGGTGCTTTATGGAGGTGATTTTGGAATTATCGAAGGTGTTTTCAAGTAGTTGAAAGTATTGGTGGCTTTGTGTGTATATCGTAAGGTTAAATCGAAATGAATGCAAATGTTGTTAGGGATAGAAAGAACTTTTCAGAGGAGCTTTTTAAAGTGCTTCTTCACCAAGTACTTCTAAGCGATTTCCCATATAAAATTGTTACTTAAAAGTGATTTCCCGATTGTAGAAAAATGTGTTTTCCTTGTTTAAAAAAGAGTTGAATCTATTTTGGCCAAATATGGCAAAGGAAGTAGAGTGCTTTCTCATATAATCAAAAGACACTTTCGCAATTGTTATTGGCCGCTTCATTTTTTGTCTTAACAATTATCAATCTTATGAATTTTATATCCTTGGATGTTTGGTTTGTCAATCATCCCTAAGAGTCTACCAATATGTGTCCATTGATACACAGTGAATAAGAAGAATAACGGAGACCAAGTTATTGATTCAAGAATCATTGTTTTCAATGCATATTGGTTATTTTTAAGAATGATCTCAGTTTAGTGAAAAATTTCCACCATCAGTAATGTGAGAGATGCTTTTTAAATTATTTTTTCTTTTTCTAATAGAAAACTTGATAAAATTCACTTGAAAAAATGTTTATTTTTGTATTGTACGTTCATAGACCAGATATAGATGATCTTATATTTGGCATGTATGACATGTATTAGGAGTGATTTTGTTTTAACGTTAAAATAAGTTCACCAATAATTTCTTGAATGGTGTTCTTTTTGTAACACATGATAGGAGGTAAGAATCCCATAGTTTAGTTCTGAGGGAAGCCACGACTGCACGATGAAAGTTTTGCTCAGTGGCTGAACATTGTGTACTGTGTCCGAAAAGTAAAATTAATTTTTGTAGTTTTAATGACCATTTTGTTTGGATTCACTAAAACAAAGTTTTGGACAACAATAGGATTAGCTTTCTGGGAGCCGAGGCATGCTTATTGGCAGGATCAGCAAGAAATGCATACCACACCAAATACCGAGGAATCTTTGGCGGAGACAAACTGTCTTGTGCTACTCTCCGCAAAGGTGTGTTCGCTGCAGGGGCTGCATTAACATTGTTGTCCCTGGCAGGATCAATCCTTTATTATTGGGCTCACTCCAGGGCTGATACTGGCGGATGGGTTAAGCAACAAAATGAAGGCCTTGGCATGGCTTCACAGCAGCAACACACCAATGAATTTGAGAAAGTTTAGCTATTGTCTTGCGTTGTTTATTTATTCCCACAGTTTTGGCTTCTCCTATTCTCTATTTATAGGGTAAGATAGATTTGAGAATCAAATATATTGTCTCGTCAATTAATTAATCAACTGCATGCGTATGTGGTGTAGCTGTTCCTAAATGCTAGAAATGAAATATATGTTGTGTTTTGTTTATTTTTGCAATGTTACATGACGTTATCGCTGATTTTCTGGCATCCCTTCCCTCCAACTAGTTGAACTTATTAGCTTAAGAGGAGGTATATTAACCTTGATCAACTAATCGTTGGATTATTATACTTTAAATATTTCTCGAGCTGGGATATCTATATTTTGTAAAATGTGAATTTATATATAATTGAATCTTTTTAACTTCAAAAGCGACTTGTTACGAGTCAAATGATGGTATGATCTTTAACGAGTTGAAATGAATATATGTTTTAACGTACGGCTGAAGTGTGTTCTGCTATGTTATTTTGTTGGATCTGAGAGATGTATATGGTAACTAAGCCGTTAACAGATCACCTCCTAGCAAAGCTATGTTACCTCTTAATTATAATTATAATTAATCTGAATATATTTATATTATAGCGAAAGCTGATTAATAATGCAAGTACAACACAAGAAAAATGAAAATGCAAAAGCAAGGGAAATCCCATAACACAAATAAACCATAAAATTGATTGCTGTACCAGCAAAACAGACCAAATTAATTAATGAAAGATCACAAAACCCTAGCAGCTTGGAAAAGGGGAGCCACAAATGGTAGCAACTTTTCTAGCATTTGGAGAGTTCACAAGTTTCTGCAGGTTTGGATCCTTCACATACTGGCAAAGACAATTTCTTTGCTCCTTCAACTTGCTGCAACAAATTGATGATGGAGGATTTGCTGCTGTGATCGCTTCGGCACATGGGCTGAGCTCCAGTGGATTGCAGCTCACAGATGCCAATGAAACTTCTGCTTCTGAGAAAAGCAAAAGCAGAAGAAGGGCCAAAAAAGAAAGTGACGCATGTGAAGTTTTCATGGTGATTTGAATGAAAACCCAGATGACTAAAGAGGAAGAAAGAAGAAGATGAATATGAAGTTTGGTGAAGAGGAATGAGGAATTTATAGACGGGGGCATTGCATGGGAATCAATTGTTCACTTTAATATTACAACCATTTGAGATTATGATTAAATGGTTTTGTGCATGCATTTCTGAATGATTTTGTGGTGTGGTGTGTAGGGTAGGGATTCCATCCCCCCACTTAATTTGTTTTTCTTGTTTTTGCTTTTGTTAGTTTATAATTAATTTCCAATACTACAGGTTATCACCAATTTGAGAGTATATACTTAAGTTTTATATAATTGCACTAACCATACACACGTAGTGGGAGCTTTCTATAGGACATTAATAATTTATGTACCCAATCATCCATGATCATAAATTTCACGTAGTTTAACTAAAAGAATTTAGCATACAAAATTTCCATCCGTCTAAGCATTCTTTCTTACAATTATTAGAGAATTAGAGTGAAAATATTTATCAATCATCAATTTATTTATATTTAATATTTAATAATTTTTATTTTATAATAATAACAATAATAAATTAATCATTGCCATATGCGGGTTTCAACCCCAATTTTCTTGTGTCACTCATACAAATTTTATTAATTGAATCAAACGGTATTAATTAGTTCCTATTTGTAATAAAGAACAATAAATCACAGAGGATTTTTATAAATAAACAAAAGATTATATCAAAATTATTTGTTCTTTTTAAAATATAAATATCACAAATTTTCTTCAATTTATTAAGACTAATAATTGCATTTTTTTTTTCTTTGATCTACAGTCTCATGATAACATCACTAAGTCGTCCAGTGGTGATAAATCTTAAAAACTTTTGATGATGTTATAATTTTTCCTTCTTTTTCTTTTCCTTATTTAAAACTTAACTAATCATTAAAATAAAACAAAAGATTAATTAGCACATTATTTGAGAAAACATAACATGGGTTTTGTGGATATTATCATGTATCTACACATGCATTGATCATATAATTATAAAAAAAAAAAAAAAAAAATAACAATATTGTAGAGTGTTGCATAATCGTCGTCATATGTTTGCATGAAATATATATATATATATATATATATATTTTGCAATTTTTTTATTTTTGTAAAAATATAAAATATAAGATAATATTATAACACTAACATACTAATTTGTATAAATGATTTTGATTGAAGAATATATGTTAAAAATATGTAGTTATTTTTCTTTTTATAAAATCTTGTGTTGACCCCACGGTCAAGAATTTTCTTGGCGTGGAATGAAACAGTATCAATTAATAGGAAAATTATGAACCGCCTGCTAAAAAATGGGGCCGAGGAAGTAAAATATGCACTTGAGGACGAGGATTAATCAACCAAATAATCATCTTTCGGTGATGTGATGTGATGTGACGAAGCACTAACTAACTTTTTTTGATTATATTAAATTAATAATAGCATAAATATAAATTCATATAAAAATATTTTACATAATCTATTTTTTTAATAATATTATATTTATTTTTTTTATTAAAAATTGCAATTTGAATAAAAATATTATATTTATATTGTATCAATAAATTTATAGTATTTTTTAATAATTTTGATTTTATTTATTTACTAATTATGTTAAAATTTTTTAATCAAAATACGATTTATTTATTAATTATATTATTTATTTATTAAATAAATAATATTATATAATATTATTAAATTTAATTTATTTATTAATTATTTATTTAAATATAATTATTTATAATTATATTTTAAACGAAATTTGAAAAGTTAAATTAAAATTTGATATAATTATTAATTATGTAATATAATTATTATTTATATTAAAAATTTTAAATTTAAATTTATTTAATTATATTAAATTCGAATAATTGTATTATAATTTAAATTGTCAACTTTTAACTTTTTTTTATTTTACATTTTAAAAATTATTAATAAACGAGTTGAGAATTATAATCGCACTCATTGAGTGTAGTCGAGTGGTTCTATTCTGGGAGGATATTTGTATTGGTCATGAGTTCGAACTTCTTAGAGTGCATTCAGGTGTAAGAATTGGTACAGTTAGGATTTTATTCTATACTTAATACTATTACAGTGTGATTTCTATACATTATCTTAATTGATTCAGGATAATATTGTGTAATTTATAAACACATATTTTAAAAGAGTAAATATTTGATCCGTATATGACCGATCACCGCAGCGATAATTAAGTATAAGAATTTTCTTCTCCTAAAAAATAAAAAAAAAGTTGAGAACTATAACGACCTTTATACAAGTCAACAACTTTCTGCTGCTATATTCTGCTTCCACAAAAAGGCATCTCTCAAATATTCTCTCTCTTGCCTTAGTTATCTGCAATAACAAACAAACACGTACACAAAAAAAAAAAAAGTAGCCAATTAATGTGTAGACAAATTAATTATTATAAAAATATTACAATAATTAATTTTGAATTTCGAGAATTGAATTTTTTCCATTTCAATTTAAGTGGAGATTGAACGGATTCAAGTGCTCATAATTATTATTAGGTTAGATTTTATTTATTTATTTTATTTTATTATTATTTTTTTAAGATGTTGGGTTATAAAAAAAGAAAAATCTGTATCCCTGAACATTTTAGAAGAATGAACCAACCGGTTTCTCCCAGTTCTGTGGACAAGTCATTATAGAACTAAATTAAAATGATTTGCACAAAAGCACCAGCTTGTAAAGTCATTTTCCTCGCAATTTTAACCAAAATCCAAAAATTGTAGTAATGGGAATCCCATAAAGATAATATTCTATAGGGTGTTTTAATTTAATTATTATTATTATTTTTTTTTGTAAGGAGTGTTGTGGTAGTTGTATACTTTAATTAAAATTCCTACCAAAAAAATTTATGTTTTAACCACAAGAGGAATGAGAAATGACCTGAAAGCACATACTGTTAACCGCTTAACGTACACTCTTTCTTTTGTTCTTTAGTCCTACCAAAGATGTTCTTTACCTTACGATGATCACCACTTGTATTTAATATTTGAACTTTATGAGATCTTACGTGCAAATGGATAACAGGTCGGGATGTAGACAGCAATGGAAACTCTCTGTGGCCAAGCTTTTGGAACTCAACAATATCAAAAACTTGCAATCCAAGCTCACACTGCCATATTTTCTCTCATTTGTTGCCTGTTTCCGTGTCTCTCTTGTGGATTAACGTGGGGAAGCTACTAATTTTAATGGGACAAAACCATCAAATTTCAGCCGTAGCTAGCAAATTTACGGTCTGCCTTCTTCCTGCTCTCTTTGCTTATGCAACTCTTCAGTCACTCGTTCGATTTTTTGAGAGCAGAGTTTGATCACTCCCATGCTGACAAGATCTTGTGCCATGATTTTCTTCCGCATTTTTATATGCTGGGCTTTGGTTTTGAAGCTTGAACTGAATAACAATGGAGCTGCTTTGGCAATTGTTTATCTTAATGGTTGGATGTTTTGTTGCTTGGATTGTACATAAACTTTTCTTCCACTTTTGAAAATAATCGTATGCCTGTATGTATTGCAATCCCTTCTGGCTTCTGCGTTTATGGTTAAGTAATTTCTTCCTTGAGAAAGTATCATATGAGACCTTCATATCATACGTGCCTCAGTTAAAATCACTGTAATGATGATCTTCTTTGACGCCTATCTGCAGCCTTCAATGATGGTCTTTGAGTTTCTCACCATTCTCTCTGGACTTTGACCAAATTCAACGCTTGAAACTTCATTTTTACCAGTCCGGTAATTAAAAAACTTGGAAAATTGTTCATAAATTTATAGAAAATAAATGGTAGTTAATCCGTAGACGTTTAAAGGTTTGGACACGTTGCGGATAATTATTGAGCGAAGTTTGTTGATGGATGTTATGTAGTGGTTTGGGAGAGCAGGGGAACGTGACTCGGTGCCTGACGACCGGTTGGCTTGTGGGACAGTCGGGGGGCCCTGTTTTTCTGTTTGTTCTCCTGCTATGGCTGTGAACAATAGTAGTGGGCTTTATATAGCCCAATTCCTACTCTATCAAGTTAAGGTAGGAGCCCGGTACTACTAATGAGCAGAGCTCATTACGTTATTTGATTGGGGATTGGGGGCTTGTTTGTACAGTAACTCCAGGAGCTGCCTAGCATCACTTGAAAGCGTATTTTTTTTGTCCTATGATTGTCACATTTTACATTATTAATAAAGAAAACACGACCATTGGCATGATAGTTAGTAGTCTATCGAAAACAGTGTGCGCTAGCTATTTACTGAGAAGAAATAGAGAGGATATTAATAATCTTAAAGCCTTAAAACTCCCAATTGAAGTAACTCTTAGTTGCTAGCTCGTTTAATCTTACCATCCGTGCCTACAACTGCAATATTTACTGACATTTTCAACAAGAGTTCGCCAAATTTTAATACCGGATTTTCTGCTCGGTCTATGCCACCAAACTGGATGATGACACATGAAAACGTTTTCTTTTCTCAGCTTTTTTATTTTTATCCATGGCAGCAACAGATTTATTGTACTCATCCGATTTCTTCTTGTATGCTTCCGTTGCTTCAGCGGCCTTAGCATTCCATACTTGCTTCTTCTTTTTACTCGGTTCCTTTCATTTCACTTGAATCAGTGCACTAATGGTGGAGTTGTTGGTTCCCGGATGTTCCTCCAGCAAAGTTTTCATTGTTTCTTTGCAGAACAAGAGGAATGAATTTGCCGGCATTTTAGGCTTGTTATGATAAGTTAATGGTTGTTTCTTCTTCTGTCTCTTCTTACGGGCCAACAGAAAACAGTTTGGGATGTCGATGACAATGGAAAGTCTCCATGGCCAAGCTTTTGGAGCTCAACAATATCCAAAACTTGGAATCCAAACTCAAGCTGCCATATTTTCTCTCATTTGTTGCCTGTTTCCTTGTGTCTCTCTTGTATATTAACGTGGGGAAACTACTAATTTTAATCGGACAAGACCCTAAAATTTGAGCTGAAGATAGTGAATTTACAGACTGTCTTCTTCCTGCTCTCTTTGCTTATGCAACTCTTAAGCCACTGGTTCGGTATTTTTCAAGTCCCGAGTTTGATCACTCCCATTCTCATAAACTCTCGTGCCACAATTTTCTTCTACATTTTTGTCTGCTGCGTTTTGGTTTTAAAGCTTGAGCTGAATAGCAATGAAGCTGCTTCGGCAATTGGTTTATCATGCTAGTTGAACTTCTTACTGCTTGGAATATACGTGAAGTTCGCTTCCACGTGTGAAAATATACTTGTGCCTGTATCTATCAGTTATTCCAAGGAATTGAAGAGTTCTTTCGCCTTGCCATCCCTTCTCCTTGCATGGCTTGATAATTTCCTCTTCAAGAAAGTCTTATACGAGGCTAATCATTTAATGTTCGATAGGGACGTAATGTGCTAAGTCTGATTAATTCAGTGCTAAGTCTGATTAATTCATGGTTAAGTGTTTCAGTTAAAATCACTGTTATGACGATCTTCTTGATGCTTAGTTATGAATATGTGCAGCCTTCAATGGTGGTCCCTTAAGGTTCTCATCATTCTCTCTGGACTTTCACCGAATCCAAAGCTTGAAATTTCAGTTTTATCTGTCTAATAAAGAAACTCGAAAAATTTCCGTAAATTACCATCAATACATCACCGTGCAAAGGAAATTCCGGACAATTTTCTCTCTTTCCTAAGCGGCTTATCAACCATCACAACACTCTTCACAATACCAGATGGTCTACCTTCTGCAACTCCATGAAATTAAACATGCTCAATATCAAACAAAATATGTTATACAGTCTTCGATTAATTCTTTAATGGTTTCTTAATTTAAAGCACTAGGTTTTCAAATGCATTATTAGGCAGCAATCCGAGCCACGATCTTTCGAATAGTCTTGGAAACAGCAACATTTAGCTCAATCCTCTATGCTTTCCGGAACGTTTTAGGAAATATGAAGGAGGCTGTAGATTATGTTACAGCCTAAGACTGAAGCCAGTAACAGCACAAAAGTACATAGCATTGGCTGCAATAGAGACAGATTTCACCACGGTGGCCAATCGACATCACTGAAATTACTTGCAGAAAATACTGTGATAATTTACTGGCACCATTAGTCCTGCTATACAATATATAAGCCAACTGTAATAACAGGTAAATCTTCTCTTTTCTCCTCTTCCTCTGTAACTAACAACAAACCCTTTTCCAAGTTCATGATAAGAACAGTTACTGATTATGCGATTAGAGAGGGAAGAAAATGGAAAGAAAATCGTAACCAGTTCAGTTAGATTATGTTTCCAATTCTTCATGAATGACTACTTATTTTTATCAGGATTTGTTGGAGATACAATAGATTCTCTGTCTCATGCTGACTTCCGTATAACAGCCAACTGACCATTAGCTCAGATTTTGCGGATAGATTGCACAGATTTCTTAGGTTCTGATATTTTATCTATAGAAAAGCTGAGGAATTCGATCTTATGTCCATTAATGATAATATCATATTAGCAAGTCATCATTTCATTTAACATTACACACACCATATGGTACCTTCTTTTGTTTACGACGTATTATTACACTTCTTTTTCATGGTCAAGATATATTGTTCTCTTCATAACTTAAAATTAATTTAATTGTTATACCCTGTTAATTTAAGTAAGAAGAATACTGCACACCAAAAATAAGAGGCCGCAATCATTAACATATATCTAAACTAAAATACAGCTTCAATGACAGCAGTTTACGTCTAGTTTTATATTGAATTTTAGAAACATAATGTGCCAGGAATAACACAAACTAGCATCATGGAACATTCAAAGCCACAATTTACATAAACCACCGCACCAAAAAGATAAGATGACATCTTCAGTGCAAGTAATAACATGTTTCTTTGCAAACTATGAACAAACTAAAACAACATTGGCAGGTCTTGAGAATGAATGATGCACATCATCCATCTATTAGCGCGCCTCATATTGAACAACTGAAAGAAACATAATGAATGTATAAGAACAAGCAATAAAGTGTAAATTCCAGTAAAAATAGTATTATTTATCGCTCCTAATATTACTAACAAGTGAAACGCAAATAATACAAGACCGAAGAGACAATCATTATAAATTTCACCAATGTTGCTGCTATGAACTGAAAATCTTTCAAGGAGGTAAAGAGTCCACCAAGTAAATGCATTCAAAAGGGGATGTGATGTACGACAAGTGCCAACAGTTTAAAGCCCTGCAATAAGCACAGATTGTCCAAAGCTTGATTTGTGCTATGCAGTGGCAAAATGCTTATTTGTTGTTCTTCCAATGCCTTTCAACCATGTTATATCAAACCCCAAATCCCTCCAAAACCCCATGTCTTGCTGTCTCCAGAAAGAATGGAGCAGCAAACCTACCTAAGTATTCTAACAAGTAAAGAAACAATGAATTAACTCTTTTTCAAGCCCAATTCATACACTAAACTCTTTCTTTCCAATCATATTAATATCCCACATTATTTAGCTTCTGATTAATGTGTATGCATCAAAAAATTACAAGAAGAGAACAAAAAAGGTATTAATCACTTTGTACCAATATTCCACCATTTCCCCAAAATTGACCACCAATGAAATGATTTAAGCCAAAACCTTTTTTCCAGCTACAGAAAAATTTCTAACACAATGGATAACTATGCCACTGTCAAACATTCGTCATTGAAAACCCCAAAATCTTTACTCATTTGAACCTACAAGTTCTCACCATTTTGTTTTAAAACGCCAATCCTTAAATTAGAAAATAATCAGCACCAACTACCAACACAAATTCACAGAGAAACCAAAAAATAAAAAAGCAGAATTTAATCAATCTTCGACTAATTTTCAAAACAGGATTAAACAGACGCACGATCACAGTCAAAGATTAAAAAAGTAGTTACTTCGGCGAGTGCGCTTCTTGTACAGGATACGGTAACCACATTCACGGCATTGGATTACGTCACCTGGCTTCAGTGTGTTCTCCATTCCACAATCTACAAATTTCGTTTATCATCATCATCGTCATCGGCTTTAAATTCCTAATTTACGAATAGAAAATTATTAATCTTTTCGAAACAAATACGTACCTCCGCAGATGTAGCTGACGGGTTCCGGTTGAGGATCCATGGAGACTTCAACGTTCGCGAGTTTTGAGAGAGAGAATTTTCTAGGGTTTTAAGAAGGATCGTTTTTTATTATTTATACAAATATTCTTCTTGGAGCTTACGAAAGTGAGACATTATTGGGCTTGGATCAATGTTTCATTACAGTAATTTGGGCTTAAATCCTGTCATATAATGTACTTTTCCAAGATGCTAAATGCGCTACACTCGTATTCTTATTTTATAATAATTAATTTAAATAAAAAAAATTGCTCAGACAAACCATATTGATATTACACATGCCACAATACATCACTATGTTGTTTAATACTTCCCTAATATTTTGAAAATGAACTTATCTCTAAAAAATTGTAATTATAATCCATTAATCAAAGTAATAAATGGTGAGAATATGCTTTTTAAATAATGATAATAATTAATTTCTAGAGCATGTTTTTGATTCTTTGCATGAAGAAAGAGATCTTGATTGAATTGTGCATGCGAAGCAAACCTTCCAAGCCATGCCAAAGCCATTCTTTTCTTCATAATAATTGGTATTTTAATTCTTTTCTTCAAAGCTTACAATCAAAGTCTTTATATAGGCTTGATCGATTTTTATCAGAGGCTAAATTGATGAGAACAGAGAAAATTGTCGCTTTCATTTCAAAAAATTACTAATCATGTCGTCATCAGGTGGGCTAATTGGTCTTCCAAAGCCTCTTTATGATATCTTTGGTGGTGGAATTGGTAATTTTTTATTCTCTTATGAATAGTCTGCAAAATCTAAATTTGCATTCTGATATTCAATCTCAAATGGCATTTAATTTTATTTTGCTTTTATCGTTTCGATAGATAAACTTTTTTAAGATGATACAGGAGATTTGATATTAAAAGAATGGAAAAAAAAATCAGTATCACTGCTGCTACCACTTAGATGTGGATGTTATTGTAACATAAATGATTTGGATTTTGCAGTTGCAGACATATTACTATGGAAGAACAAGATTTTATCAGCAGCAATCCTATTTGGGGTTACAATTTTATGGCTTCTTTTTGAAATTTTTGAGTGTAATTTCGTTACTCTTCTCTCTCAGATCCTCTGTTTCATCATGATCATCCTCTTCATCTGGTCAAAAACAGCAGGACTATTGCCAATGTAATCTCCTCTTTAGCTTCCATATCCTGAATTTCCTTTGTCCAATGTCCTAATGTATAGATTCATCTTCTGCAGTGGTCCACCAAGTGTTGAGGAGATCAAGCTGTCAGAATCAACTTGTACACGTCTGTTTAGAAATCTCAACTGGGTATTGATGGAATTCTATGATATTTCATGTGGCAAAAATGTAGGACTATTTATTCTGGTATGAAAAATCTTCTCTTCACCATTTCAGTTATGATTTTCTACAAGGAAAATTTTACAAGTATTTGCTTTCTTTCTTTTATCAGATCCTGGCTTCACTCTGGATTTTGACAATTGTTGGGGAATATTTCAGCTCTCTAAGTTTTCTATATTTCGGTAAGAACATGAAACTTTCTTGCATAATCGATCAGAATTTTTCCCGCATGATTCTGACTGAATGTATGTATTTTTCTTTTCCTGGAATCAAGGATTTCTCTGCCTGCAAACACTTCCAGCTTTGTATATGCGATATCAACGAGAAGTGGATCATTTTGTTGGTAAAAGTACTCGAGACATGCAAAGATGGTTTAGTGATTTCAATTTCAAAGTTCTTGAAAAGATTCCGAGGGCATCAGGTAAAGAAAAGAAATATTTGTAAACAAAGAAAGTTTTTACTTTCCCTGGAAATGACCTGCAGATTAAACCATTGCCAAAACTTTGGCCAGGAAATTTAAGCTGTATAATTATGTTAACAGTAATACATTACGGGAGCTCCATTTAGCGCTAAAACAGTTTCTCTATCAAACTGGGGCTTAACTTGGAGATGAATCGCAATCTAGAAGCTTAACTTGTACATGATATTGTTACACTTAACAGCATTCTTGGTTAAGAAATGATGCCAAAAGTAAATAAAAAACTGAGATCTGCTACAAACAAAACATTCCTCTTTCATCCTGCGCTTCTGAAATACTGCGAGTATCATCATGCAAACTCGATATCAAAATGCACTTACAAAGATGAAAGATTTGCAGGCTGAATTTTTAGTCAAACTGAGACTCTACATTGGCCTTGTAGAGCTTGAAACAGATGGGCAACATGCCTGCAATAATTCAGTCAGACCCAAAATTAATTGACAAAACTGAAGAGCATGTAAAATCTGTATTTCATGACCACCAATTAGGAAGTTTCCTTGGTGATGATGTGAATCCAGGCTGTTTTACAGAATCTTGGTGAGGATATTACATGATTGATGAAACTTGCTAATTCAGATCAAAAGTAGAAAAAAATAAAATAAGCTTCAGAATCACCTCACTTCTGTGCGTAAGTCGATGATCACTGGTAGAGGTTGGAATTGATTGACAACCAGACTCTATACCTGACCTGAGAAGCTGAAAGCAGGAGAGAATCCGGGACAAAGTTTGGCGTCTGTTTGGAATGAGCAAATGGCATCTGCATTTGAAGAACTGCAAGATTTCTAGGTGAAGATATTTGAGCCAATCCTACGCCTGCTGGAAATGAATGACGCAGACCACCCAGTGGAAACTGATAGCATTGGAAGACCAGCTGAATGACAAATGCTAACCATTCCGGAACCAAAGCCAAATCCCACTCCAAAATTCGGCCTAACTGGCACATATTGGGAAAACTGAGGAATTTGAGTCATGAATCCAGCCTGGTGACATGGACGGAGCCTAGAAAACTGCTTCTCCCCAGCAGACATCATCTAGAGTACGTTGACAGGAAAAGTTACTGGATTTAAATACTGTAAGAAAGGGACAATGATTGATTAATGTAAGAGAGACTAAGAGACGGGAAGAGAAATCACTTCAATTTGATTCTTTAGGGTTTTGAAATGATTGATGGCATCATCCAGAACAGAAGATCTATCGAACTGAAAAATAAACAAAACTCGATTTGGTGACTGTAAATTACGGATGAAAAGAAGAAATTAATGAAAATAAGGAATAGCTGTAACCTTGTTACAATTAGGTACTAACTCCTACAAAGTTTTGAACCTTTTGTTAGTCCGATCTCTTCGTTTATGTTAAAATTTCAAAAAGCAAAGGCGAATATTTGGAAATGTACAACAGTAAATAGAGGACAGCAATTATAATTTAAAAATGATCGAGCTGAATTTCCCACAATCTCACCCTCTCAGAAAGATCGTGTAATTCACCCGAACGTGCTCTTTTAGGCTTCTGAATTTCCTTTCTTTTCGGTTCTTCTGATATTTCTGTTGCCTACAACAAATTGACAAAAGAATCAATCAATAAGCATTCAAGGAAATCTCAAAAGTTATGTACCAGCCAAAGTAAACTCGACTTGTTTATGTGACTTACATCACTTTGACATTTTTGAAGAACTATTCTCTCAGATTTTCTGATTGTCCACTTGATTGACTCTTATAAGGATCGCAGCAAATCCCGAATGATACTGGAGAAGACTGCAAATCCATTAACACCCCGAAATCATATTGAAAATCATCTCATGCTGATGTGACAGTATCCAACGAACGAGAAGTTTGTAACCAATAATTTGGCTTATTAGGACACAGGAATCAGGAAAATCATAACTATTATCATTCCTCGAAGACTGTCCTATTTCATTTTCTCCACTGGGGGCTAAAAAATTCCAGGGCAACTGATGGTTCATGTTAGCACAGTAACGGCGAAGAGAAAGAGGATAGGATGAAAGGAGTACTCAAGCAATTTCAAACGATGGAGTTCCTTAATATATGCACACCCACATATATATACATACACTCCTGGAAAGGAAGATTTTTAGGTGGAGACGATAATTTTTTTCTTTGAATAGACTAAATAGTGGGAACCAACGGAATAACGACTTTTGGAGCATTGGAAATGGCTGTGTTCTATCTGTCAGGATTTTTGGTTTTAGTTTTGGCCGGTTCTCCAGCAACTGCTTGATTTGCTCCAGTAATTGGTATCTGGATTGGGGACAATGAATCAGTACTTTTGTTTCTTTTATATTTGTGTCCTTGAGAACCTGACCTGAGAACAGTGGATTATCATCATGGGAAATGGTATCATAATTCTCCGAGGATATCCACCTAAGAACATGTCCTTACATGTGGCATTCATGTCATAAGGTGGCGATACGCATGGACCTCGATGAATCTTATCCATCATATCAAGCTACTTGCTTCATTGCCGGTGACAAGGAAAGAGTTTATCGCGGCGTCAGGTGATGCTAGTCGGCGCCAAATTTGGAAGATGCCTCTACCGAAAACAGAAACTATTAATGCCCTTAATCTCTCATAATCACGCAAGCTATTACATAGTTAGAACTTAATACTATAGTTTGAGCTGAAATAGCCATCTAGTCTCTTCTTTTATCTTCATCTATTATATGTTAAATTATTCTAGAGATAATATGACATCTTTCTCCAGATCTATAGCTTGAAATTTAATTTCTACACAAATTATTTCAAATTAAAATTTTTTTCCATACGGCTAGTCAGTTCATTTATCTAGAAGGCATATTGCAGTTAATTATTTTCTATTTATAGTCCCGGTTTTCGCCTGATACTCTAAGGATTCGAGTTTTTGATACGGCCAATTCTGATAAATGGATGCAATCCAGGCTACAGATTTTCTGCTTGTGATTAAATAGTTGGACTTGGAGCAATCCTGGAATCCCATTACAGGATTTTTAATTAGATGTCTCGGTCTCTGTAGATGACAAACTTGTGAGTTCTCTCGATATGTCTTGCTTATGCTGCATCCTAATTGATTTATTTTTTGTTTTCACAACAAGGTATGGGGTGATCTCTTTGCATCAGCCTCTACACCAGACTTTAAATTTTCCCATTTTTGGGTTGAATTCTTGGCGCACACAGCTAAATTTGATATTCCAGACATGCTTTTGTGCTAGAAAGAATCAGAAGAATTTTGTTCCTATGCAATTTGGGCTTGAGATCAGGAATCATATTTTCTCAAGACTTCATCTCGCATTGGGAATTGCTAGATTTGGCTAGAGCATGATACTCTTTCTTCGTGTTATAATCATTCCTAGATTTTGCTATATTTCAAGATAACCGACTACACATTTTTAATCTTCATTCTTGAGTGAGAATGATATCTCTGACGTTTCGTTTCATGCCATTATTGCTAGATTTGGCAATATATTTCGAAGAGATCACTAGATTTCTATAAACCCTAAGTTTGTGGATCCTTCGTTGGGTGATTCAATATGATCTTATTAGAGCTCATATGCTTTTTCATTTTCGATCATCTTTTTCTGGTTTTCGA
Source organism: Trichilia hirta (assembly GCA_035221805.1). Classification (NCBI taxonomy): domain Eukaryota; kingdom Viridiplantae; phylum Streptophyta; class Magnoliopsida; order Sapindales; family Meliaceae; genus Trichilia; species Trichilia hirta. The sequence continues at coordinate 2,092,989 of JAWDEX010000012.1, forward strand.
ATACTAATTTTATCTTCCCAATTTATACTCTAAAATTTGTAAAAGTTAGTGTTACTGTTTCGTATATTAATTTTAATTAACTTAAAATATTATTATAATTGTGCGATGTAATATTCTTGATGACTTTTACCGACTAGTTATTTCTAGTCCTCAATTCTTGTTAAGCAGGTGGCCTGATCCGGCTCCAATCGTCTCGGCATCTCAACTGTCACCTTGATTATCAAAGCGACCCAATTTCTTATTTAAAAAATGGGAGATTTAGATGGGATAGACAGGTACATTTTTTAAATAACAACTTGAGCGTCCCATTACGTTAAGGGGCACCATGCTCTACAAGCTGCATGCACTTATTGCAACCCCCTATCATGACGTAAAAGAGTGGTGAAAGAACCTGTCAGATGACCATACCTAATCCTGTCTAATCAGGCTTATGTTCTTCGATGCTCATGCGTATAAAGGCTTTATAAATGGTAAAATTACTACAGAGAACGGAGAGGGGGGGGGGGGGGGTGTCTTTTGGACCATTTT
>JAWDEX010000012.1:2096925-2113179 GCA_035221805.1 Trichilia hirta
AAAAAAAAAAAAAAAAAAAAAAAAAAAAAAAAAAAAAAAAAAAAGGAGAGAGAAAAAAAAAAAAAAAGTCAGCATCAGTACTGCCGACCCTTAGATGTGGATGTTATTGTAACATGATTGGTTTTGATTTTGCAGTTGCAGACATATTACTATGGAAAAACAAGATTTTATCAGCAGCAATCCTATCCGGGGTTGCAGTCCTGTGGCTTCTTTTTGAAATTGTTGAGTACAATTTCATTTCTCTTCTATGTCACATCCTCTGTTTCATCTTGATCATCCTCTTCGTCTGGTCCAAAACAGCAGGCTTATTGCCAATGTAATCTCTTCCTTTGCTTCCATATCCTCTGTTTCTTTATTTCAATGTCCTAATGTATAGATTCATATTCTCCAGGAGTCCACCAAGTATTGAGGAAATCAAGCTGTCAGAATCAACTTGTACAAATATGCTCAGAAATCTCAAATTGGTATTGATGAAATTCTATGATATTTCTTGTGGAAAAAATTTAGGACCTTTTATTCTCGTATGAAAAATCCCACCTTCACTGTTTTAATTTGATTTTCTGCAAGAAAACTTTTACAATTGCTTTTTTCCTTTTATCAGATCCTGGTTTCACTCTGGATTTTGTCAGTTGTTGGGGAATATTTCAGCTTTCTGATTTTTCTATATTTCCGTTAGAAAATGCATCCTTCTTGCATAGTCTGTCAGAACTTTCCTTCATGACCCTGATTGAATGTATGTATTTTCTTTCCCCGGAATTAAGGATTTCTCTGCCTGGCAACACTTCCAGCTCTGTATGTGCGATATCACGGAGAAATGGATAATTTTGCTGGTAAAAGTATTCGAGACGTGCGGAAATTGTTTAGTGATTTCAATTCCGAAGTTCTTGAAAAGATTCCAAAGGCATATGGGAAACAAAAGAAAAATATTTGTGATCAAAGGAAGTTTTCACTTTCCCTGGAAATAAATTGCAGATTAAACAAGTGCGAAAACTTTCTCCAGGAAATTTAAGCTGTATAATTATGTCAATAGTAATATAAAACTTGAGCTCCATTTAGTATTCAAATAGCTTCTCTATCAAAGTCGGGCTTAACTTAGAGACGAATGACAATATAGGAGCTTAACTTGTACGCGATATTGTTGCACCTAAAGAGCATTGTTGGTTAAGAAATGATGCTAAAAGTAAATAAAAGCTGAGATCTGCTCATGATCATAGAAATAAATAGAAAAATGAAGGGATATTTTAACCCTTACCAAATTGATCTTGTTGCCCCCGGCAACAAACATACACGAGCCAGTTCACGAAATATGCGTCCGGAGAGTCCAAAGTCCCGATAATTAGCTCTCAGTCTTCCTGTCAAAAAACAACTTTGATGAAGACCTGGTGGTGCACTATTACGCGGTAAGGATTGTAACTTTCTACGAATTTTTCATTTATCACTCAGCGATGGAACTTAGTACGATAAAACATTCCTCTTTTGGCCTGCAATTCAGAAACACTGCATGTATCATTGTGCAAACTCAGATATCAAGGGGAACTTGAGAGCATGGTTACAGAGATGAAAGATTAGCAGACCGAATTTTTAGTCAAATTGAGACACTACATTGGCCTCGTAGAGCTTGAAACAGATGGGCAACATGCCTGCATTAATTCAATCAGATCCAAAATTAATTGCCGAACTGGTGCATGTAAAATCTGTATTTCACACCACCAATTAGGCAGTTACCTTGGTGAGGATGTGAATCCAGGGTGTTTTACATAATCTTGGTGAGGATGTTGCATATTTGACGAAACTTGCTAATTCAGATCAAAAGAAGAAAAAAAATAAACAGAGCTTCAGAAGTACCTCCCTTCTCTTCAGTCGATGATCACTTGTAGAATTTGGAATTGATTGAGAACCACACTCTACCTGACCTGAGAAGCTGAAAGCAGGAGAGAATCCTGGAACAAAGTTTGGCATCTGTTGGGAATGTGCAAATGGCATCTGCATTTGTCGAACTGCAAGATTTCTGGGTGAAGACATTTGACACCATCCTCCACCTGCCGGAAATGATAACATTGGAAGGCCAGCTGAAGAACACATGCCAACCATTCCGGAACCAGGGCCAAATCGCACTCCGAAATTTGGCCTAACGGGCACAAATTGGGAGAATTGGGGGATTTGTGAGTCTTGTATCCCGCCAGGTGACATGTACGGAGCCTGAAAACTGCTCCTGCCCAAGCAGACATCATCTGGTATACATTGACAGGAAAAGTTAATGGATTTAAATGCTGCAAGAAAGGAATAGAGATTGATTAATGTAAGAGAGACTAAGCAACGAAGAGAAATCACTTCAATTTGATTCTTTGGGGTTTTAACATGATTAATTGCATCATCCAGTACAGAAGCTCCATCAGACTGAAAAATAAGCAAAACTCAGTTAGTTGACTGTAAATTACAGATGAAAAGAAGAAATTAATGAAAATAAGGAATCTATATAGTAGCTGTAACCTTGTTAAAATTAGGTAGTAACTCCTGCAAAGTTTTGAACCTTTTGTTAATCCGATCTCTTCGCTTCTGTTAAAATTTCAAAAAGTATACGTAAAATATTTGGAATGAGCAACAGTAACTGCAGGACCCCATTTAAAATTTAAAACCGATAAAGCTTAATTTTCCCACAATCTCACCCTCTCAGAAGGATTGCGTAATTCAGCTGAACGTGTTCTTTTAGGCCTCTCATTTTTCCTTGTGTTCGGTTCGTCTGATATTTCTGTTGCCTACAACAAATAAAAGAATCAATCAATAAGCATATAAGAAAATTAAAAAAAAAAAAAATTATGTATCAGCCGATGTAAACTCAACTTGTTTATTTGACTTACATCACTTTGACATTGTGGAAGAACTATTTCCTCAGGTTTCCTGACTGTCCCACTTGATTGACCGCAACAAATCCCCAGCGTAGAAGGAATACTGTCACTGGCCTGAGCTGATGATACTGACGAAGGCTGCAAATCCATCAAGATCCCGAAAATATCTTGAAAATCATCTACTTCTGATTTGACAGTATCCAATGAACGAGAAGTTTGTAACCAGGGATTTGGCTTATTAGGGACGCAGGAATCAGGAAAATCAAGACTATTCTCATTCATGGAAGACTGCCCTATTTAATTTTCATCACCGGGTAAAAAAAAATTCCAGGGCAACTGATGATTCATGTTAGCACGGTAACAACGAAGAGAAAGAGGATAGGATGGAAGTGCTCCTGCAATTTCAAACGGTGCAATTCCTTAATATATGCATATATTTATATATGTACGTACACTCCTGGAAAGGAAGGTTTTTAGGTGGAGATGACGATTTTTTTTTTAAATAGACAAAATAGCGGGAACCAACCCAATAACGACTTTTGGATCGATGGAAATGGCTGCGTTTTATCAGTCAGGATTTTTGGTTTTGGTTGGCTGGTTCTCCTGCAACTGCTTGATTTGCCCCAGTTTTTGGTATTTGGAATTGGGATACTGAAACAGTACGTCTGTCTCTATTCTACATGTGTCCTTGAGAACCTGAACATGGGAATGGTGGATTATCATCATAGGAAATGGGATCATATTTCTTGGAGAAGATCCACCTAAGAACCTGTCCTCACATTTGGCATTCATGTCATAAGGTGGCGATACACGTGGACCTTGATGAATGGTGTCCATCGTATCAAGCTACTAGCTTCATTTCAGACGACAAGGAAAGAGTTTATAGCGGTTTCCGATGACGCAATCCGGCACCAAATTTGGAAGATACTCTACCATAAACAGAAACTAGTAATGTCCTTAATCTCTAATAATCATGCCAGTTATTGCGTAGTTAGAACTTAATACTATAGTTTGAGCTGAAATGGCTAGCTAGTTTCTCCTTTTATCTTCATATTATGTGTTAAATTATTCTATGGATAATGTGACAATTTTCTCAAGATGTGAAACTTGAAATTTAATTTGTAAATGAATTATTTCAACTTAAATTCTTTTCTTAAACTCAAAAATTACGGTTAATGAGTTGATTTATCTACAAGGCAGGTCGTAGTTAAATACCATATATTTATAGTCCCCGCTTTCGCCTGATACGTCTAAGGATTTGAGTTGAAGATACGACCAATTCTGATAAATGGATACAACCCAGGCTACAGATTTTCAGCTTGTGAGACAGTAGTCGGATTTGGAGGAACCATGGAATCGCATTACAGGATTGTTAATTCGTTGTCCTGGTCTCTGTAGCCTCTGTAGCTGACAAACTTGTGAGTCCTCTTGATATCTCTTGCTTATGTTGCATCCCAATTGATTTTGTTTTGCTTTTCACAACAAGGTATGAGGTGATCTTTGCATCAGCCTCTACGCCAGACTTTAATTTTCCCAGTTTTGGCCTGAATTCTGAGTGCATGCAGCCAAATTTGATATTCCAGACTTGCTTTTGCGGTAGAAAAGAATCTGAAGACTTTGGTTCCTATGTAATTTGGAGCTTGAGATCAGGTATCGCATTTTCTCAAGACTTCTGTATCTTGCAAAATTTGGCTACAGCGTAATACTCTTGCCCCACGTTAGAATAATTGCTAGATTTTGCTATATTTCAAGATGCCCGACTTGTTTTTGCACATTTTTAATCTTCATTCTTGAGTAAGAATGATATCTCTAACGTTTCGTTTACGTCATTATTGCTAGATTTGGCAATAAATTTAGAAGATTACTTGATTCCTACAAACCCAAGTTTGTGGATCCTTCATTCAGTGATTGAATGTGATGTTATTGGAGCCCATATGCTTCATTTCTGATCATCTTTTTTCGGGGGTACGGCGGATGAGTTTTGGAAATAATAATATTATGCTTCCTAATTTATATTCTAAAATTTGCATTTTAAGTAGAAGTACAAGTTAATGTGTTCCCGTTTCGTATATTAATTTTAATTAACTTAAAATATGATTTTAAATGTATGATGTAATGTATTAATAATAAATCAATTTTTACATTATTTAAAATATAAATATTTGAATAATATTTAAAAATATATTATTTAAAATACAAATATTAAGATAAAAATATAGAGCGTAGTATATTTTTGGTTTTGAAAATGGAGTAAGGATCTATCATTGGGCGATGGAGAATGTGGGGATAATAATAGGACGGCATCGGGTGGATTTTCAGCCTTTTTTTCATTTGAGTCTCATTTTTTGCCTTATTCTTTTAATAAATTTAATAAGGTTGGAAAAGGAATCCTCCCGCACAGAATGGGCTTCCCATTCCCATTTTATTTTCTCATTTCATTAATTTATAGTTTATATTCATTATTTTTATAATATAAAAGTGAAATATTTAATTAACTCAAATAAAAATATAATAAAATATTAAAATAATATTCTTAATAATAATAAATATTATTGGCATTTAATAATTAATATAAAAATAAATAACAAAATGATTAATTTTTTAATATCATGTAGCTGTATTACTATTATTTTTTTTGTTCCTGCCGGCTCTCTTTATTAAAATCGCATCAGATTGAAACCTTCAATCCTTCATTCCTATAATTTCCAATAAAAGAAATGAAAACATTATTCTATAAAATTTTAGAATTTAAATAATTAAGATTATGTCATAAAATTTTATGTTTGACTTTAAATATTAAAATTGAATTACATTTGACGAGTTGAGATGTTATTTGTTTTCTAGTCAAGTGATTGTTCTATTTGTTTGCATTTGACGAGTTGAGATGTTATTGAATGATAATTGTTCGCTAGAGTTCACGAGTTCGGGTTTTTTTGACGTTTTTTGGTTTTAAAAACTTTATGTTGCAATTTATGGTGTTTGCGTGTAATAGAAGTGACGATATGTGTTTTCATTGCATTGATTAGCATGCAATGCAAGCTTCTTCAATTTTTGTGAAGTTTGCTGCATTTGTGCGATGGGATTTGGGGTGGGGGTGGAGTGGTTGTATATTTGGTGCAATTGATTGTTTGGCGGCGTCAAATTGATTGATATATGTTGTTGAATGCAGTTGATTATCATGCATAGCTTCATTTGGATGACTAGAGGCTATGAAAGGTGGCTGTAACTTGGATTATTATGCATGGTTTCAGTATCTATTCTTTTATTATGATGTTGAATCTGTTTTAGGGTTTATGTAACTTGGATTAGGTTTTTTTCACTGGTGTTTTAGCTTATGGAAAATAATTGCAACGTTTGCATAGTATTTGTATGTATGTATAATTGAAGAGGTAACTGCACGTTTTATAATGTTAACACTCAACATGTGCAACAGTTGTAAAGGTAGTTTTAGAAGTGTAGTTATTTTCAGTTAATGAAACGGTTACAGGTACGCTGCAATCAGATTTGAATGTGTGTGATGATGTCATGATGATCAGAAAGGGAATTAATCACAGCCATCAAATTCTTGACAATTTGACAATTTCTTGGAAAAATGAAAAGCTACATTTTCATATTTGATCGTCTAATTCTTTCAAATTCACCCCATTTTGCGGCGTATTTTTACTTTTTTTTAAAAATAAAAATAAAAAATCATTTGATAGTATTTACTTTTAATAGAATTTTTTTTAATAATATTTAATATTCACCAATTTTACCGATTGGTCTTAAACTATGCGATACTAGATTTCTCCTGAGGGCGAAGGCTTGGGCTATCTTGGGCTATATGGTTGCAAATCTAAAAAATCTCTATAACCATGTCAGCGCTCGAAAAAATCAAATGCACAAATAAATAAAATAAAGAATATGATATAAAGCACAATTTGAAGGCAGCTTTTAACTCAGTAACCACTGTGATGTTGCAATGCCAATTAAAAATATTTAGAATAACCATTGATCAATAACCAATGTGCTCATTAATACTAGATATAATTACACAAGACATTCTCCTGTTCATCCCATCTTTTATAAAAGAATAATACTACTAGAGATGCCAATTTGAATTCCAATATTTGAATCCCAACTGACACGAAAGCCAATGCAACTATCAAATCACCTCATTTATTCAGTTAAATATCACAGCTGATGATTATCAATGAGTAAAGTGGTGTGGCAGTAAGCGATCAGTTTCCACAACGTTTGACATCAGTCGATATTCAAATGTTGGGATCTCCTTATCTCGGTAGAGGATATGTCCATGCGGAACTTTTCGGCTGGAATTGGTAAAAACATGTCACGCAACACCTTTGGAATGTCAAAATCTTCAAGAACCTGCACAAAGATCATTTAACGGCGTCAAAAAATTTCCTACCAGAAGATGTGGACCATGAAAAATCAGGATTTTAGGTATGTATATGCACCTTGAAAACGCCATCAATATTACGTCCAGCCACAACGAAAGTGCATCCCGTTCTTTGGCATCCGCTTAGTATCTCGACCATCTTCCCATAGTCTGAGTTATAATATTTTGGCTAAAATAGCAATAGGATGAAGCAATAAAATAAGATTGGCTAATTTATTAAGCAACCTTCTAGAGAAAAAACACTAGTCTAATTTTGAATTCAACAACCTCAATCAAAATGTTCTAAGAACCCGGTTCTTAAACCTGTAAAACTCACCATCCTCGTGAATAAATACATGGGAACACAAGACTAGAAGATTCTTTCCTATCATTAAAGCTCGAATAGTACTATGGGGCATCTACCTATCTTCTTAAGTTTTCAGGTCAAAAGAGTATCTTAACACAACACTACTTTTTAACCTAAGCCAAGTTTTGCCATATATATAACCAAAATAATTGTAAACTAGAATTAAACAATATAATTTTGCAAAATTTACTTTCAAGAGATTTTAAGTTGCATACATTTATTAGTCTAGCTGCTGTGTCTGCACCAATTACAAAAGCACTGCCAGGAAAAAGTTCAGCTTTCTTATAAAATAAAGGCTGATTTGAAATAATCACAGTCTTTCCTGACAATTAAAGACAAAAATCAACAATATGTCAAGACAATATAAATTAAATAAGTATCTAGCACGGCCTCTAAACAAAGTCAGTTTAAAATTAAACAAAATTCAATAATTGAATGACTTTTAAGATCACAATTGCTAGGACTGGAATTTTTAAATTACAAACAATTATAGATCACAGAGAGAGCTGCACAATAAATACCAACAAAAGCAATGAATGGTTATGAAACGCAGAATTTCTATGATATGAGAAAACAATTTCCACCTGTAAAAAGACCGCTGGACAAGCAGAACTTTGGCCAGTGATATCATTTTTATTCACCATCCCAGACTCCCACTTTTGCAGGGAACAATTCATGAATAGCCTCCAGCATAAAGAAACAATGCCTCACAATGCCTTTCGGTTGTGTTACATTAAGTAATATTTAAACTGAAGGCTAAAACTAGACCAAACTCTATTTTCAACAGTAAAAATCAATAATTTCACATAAGCAACAGCTGTACCATATGACTATTGCGAAATGTAATATGATCTCTGTTACATGGTTTACATGTGCAGACAACCAGTACAGATGCACTGTTGAAAACATTATTCATCAACTAAAACATATAGGAAAAGAATGATAAAGTAATCGGCCTCACCAACTTTTTCAAATTGCTTTACACGATCCTTGATTTGTGAAACTGACAACGGAAGTTTGTCTGCATTGACAGCTGATATTTCGAAGCATGGGTACCCATTGCCACAAATGCTATAAAAAAAAAATCAGTTATTGACAATATCCACTTTAAAATCAACATTTTTTGAGTGTGTTGTCAAGATTATAGAACAGAAACCCCATGTTTTGAAACCTAGTATCTTTTACAGGTTTAATTAGGAAAATCCATCTTCCTCCAAATCTTGTTTAGATACTCTTAGGCCCTAACAATTTGAATTTTTTATTTTATCCATTTGATTCAGAAAACCTTTGCTCAAAATATACCTAATACTCTGAAACACTAGAGAAAATGTAATTAATCTACCAAAGCAGACATTACAAGCTGAAGGCTAATATACGGTTTATATCCAAACTTAAGTATCTATTTACATTTCCTGCTGATAAAGTCTTTTATAGGAAAATGAAATGACTAAACATGAAATACCAATAATTGAGCAGAACAAATACAAATGTTTTGCGCAACTGATGTAAAAGATAAATCAAAAATAGGTGAATGATAGTACAAACATATTGATGTACCTAGTCGCTACTTCCAAAAGCTTGAGGTGACCATCATGCAATGGATTAAAAGAACCAGGCAATATTATTTTCCTCTCTTCATTGGACATTTCTGTCTCTGCTAAACAGTTCAGAGTCAATAAGAAAATAAAATAACTAAAATTGAATTTATTTCTGTAACCATGTTTCATTCAAAACAAAGGCTAAGCTCATACCCCTTAAAAACGGATAAACCTTAAAGCATATCTCCCCATTTATAAGTTGTTCTAATTCTTGGTCTTCGCTGAACTGTTGCTCACATTCATCAACTGTTTCAGAGTCAGTCAACTCCGACATAAATGTTGCTGGAACTTTACATGCATTTGCAATTGCCTGAACCAAAATGCTAAAAAGCCAATTAGTTAAGATGCATGAGAAAACAAGGTTAGAAGTGTTGCCTTAAATAAATAAATAAATAAATAAATAAAAAACAAAAAAAACACCTGAATAAAGGGGAAAAAGGGATGAATTGCAAGGATTAGATGATCACGTGATATTTAGTAAATGGATGCAGAATAATAAAACGAAAGTATTATGTTGCCAGTTCACCAAACAACAGTTTATCTATTTTCAGATATTAATGGCTCTTGAAATGTCATGACAATAGTTGGAAAAAAGAAATATATATATTTATATATATTATACTTTTAATCAAAGATATATACACTGATTTAAAATTGCTGAAGGTTATAATCATCATAAATTCTCATCGCATACCTTAAGTAGAAGATGACTAGAAATTTTATCTTCTTGCTCTCGAGTTCTCAAACCCTAAATTAGTACAATAAACAATTATGAATAAGTATTACAACACTTACAACTGAACCTCAAACCAAATCAAATTCTGCCTTTACCTTCGCCAAGGTAACTGTAGATACACATAACCTGTCAGATGTTCTTGTTGATAAGTGGAACCTACGCATGTCAAACAAACAAGACGTTCAACAAGTCCGCAGATGACCATGAGAAACACCTTTCAACAAACAAAAAATTGAACATTGCATAATAGAAAGTAACTTTGATAACTTTTTGGAATTCTTATTCTCATTTACTATAGTTGAACTCAATTTAGATTCTAGCACCAATAGCATATAACCAGCAGCAAAATATGCCACAGTGGATGAAACGAGAAACATCAAACATATTATCTAGCTATATTGTTCATTAAACCAAAAGGTAGAAACTGTTCCTTCTACAAATATTTCACAAAATGTTGCATAAAGTGGACAATTCAAACTCAATACCTGTGATCTCCAAGTTTTGGACGACTGCTGGCCAAAGCGCCCGTAAAACCCACGCCAAGAACCGGAACTCCTATTCAGATGATAGAAAGAGTGGCATTAGATTACCACTGTCATTATTCCAATTCGCAGACACTAAAATAAACAAGCACTATATCTATAGGTGCACATTTACATATTCTTCCATAGTATAAAATTGCATAATGATGATTGTGCCAATGACATGATTAAAATGTCAAATTGATGTGCATACAGCACATATGAATTGAAATTTATAGACACAGGTGAAACAAAGTCAGTGAGCTCAAACCTGGCTTCGAAAGCTTAAGAGCCCGATTATAAGCTAACAAAGCCATATTCACAGCAGTTTGTTGACAGCAATAATGAGTTGGAATCTGCAAAATCAATCAATCGCATAATTAACGCATATAAATCATATTCATCGAGAAATCACGTTAATTAGATTCAGACAGACCACAAATCACAGACCTTGCCAAGTAATTGAATCATCGACATTATGGAGTACGGTACAACTGCTTCAAGCACCGTGTTTGAAGCTCCCGGAATAGACATTAACATTCCTAAAGCCTGAACAAAGATTTTCAATTATCAAATAAATTATTTTAATTACCTTAAATAACGTATAAAATGAAATAGCGTAGGAGACAGACGAACCTGAGAGGCGCCGCCGGCGACGTAGACGACGGCTTGAGTGGGGGTAGCGTGTATAGATTCAACGAGTCCTCGGATGCAAGCGTCCGTCATCTTCCCCGTTGCTCGTCTTTTTTTGATGATCAATTCGGCTTGTGAACTGGATAATGCTATCAACGGTACCGTTTAGTGTACTTTAAATCATGACTACAATTTTTATTTTTAAGAAATCATTTTTTTTTAATTTATAAATAAAAAAAAAATTAATCAGATTGATATTTAGATTCCCTAGTGAGTTGTGATTGCGTTAAACCAATTCAATCCCTTACTTGGAGTAGAAGAAAAAAATAAAAAAAGTAGTAAATACTGAAATGGATTTTAACATATGTTGTATATATATATTATAAATAGGTTAGTATACTTTCATTAAATAATAAAAAATACAATAAATTAAAAATTAAAAAAATTATCATTCAATAAATACATATCAATTGATTTATCATTTTATTTAAAATAAATTTTAAGATACAAAATTTATTATGAATAGTATTACTCTATTATCATAAGTTTCAAATTTTTAAGCGAGTAAAAAAACAGTAAATTATATTATATATTTATCTACAATGTGACATCATTACTTTCGTTGTTTTTTATGTTCTCTCTAAGCAATTCATTGTACAAAGCCAAATACCAAAATATGACATTATTTTGTAAGATCCCCACAAACCAACAGAATGTACTTAAGAAAGAATTGGCAATCCTCATATCTAGTAGTTACAAAAGAATTGCTCACATCTAGTTTCTGTGAGTGTGTTATGTGACCAAAACAGATGGCTACACAGAAAATAAATTATTTTAATTATTGTTTTCAGCTGTAAAGTAAAGTGAATAAGAGAGAGATTGATTTGCCAATATAATTATGTAAGTGGGCTCCAAAGAATGATTCATTCTGGGTGTTGAAGGAAAAAGCACTTCTGGGAAAAGCTCTTCGTAGTTCAGATTTTAAGAACACAATTGACCTTATGATTAAGTTTCATGGATTTTGAGATTAAATAATGTGTTAGTGCTTGCCTTTTGCCTAACCACATGTACCTAAACACAAAACGACCTAAATGATAGGAAACCGTTGTTCCTTCACGTTGCAAACGTTCATAATGCATTATTGTAAATGGATTGTAACAGTATTAAAATTATATTATATTATCTTGTATTTATAATATATTAGAAAAAAATTTCTTGGAAATGGACAAGTTGGTCATTTTCTATAATGCGAATCTTGGCTGTAAGCTTCCAGACACGAGCAGAGAAATAGAAGAGAAGACGAGAATAGTTAGAACTGAACCGAAGTCATATGTACCAACAGTTTTAAGGATTCTACGAGACCGGGGAAACCCCTGAATTTATTTTATTAACGTTTAACCCCAATTTATTTATGCTTTTGGAACCAAGTCCTCCAGAGAAAAAAATCCCTTACTACGAGGGAGCGTACGATGAAAAGCGGAATTGGGGTTGCCCTCACCCTCACCCTCAATCCCCACTGACACGCGGCTATTTCAATAGTCCACGGGTAACTTAGCGCAAAATTATCGCTACGTATTCCGTATCACGAGATTACGAGAACTACAAATGATTATATGTTCAGTGTGTTACTGTTCTAGAACTACACATGAATAGATCGATATTTTTTTCTGTTGGAACAATCTGAAAAAAATATATATTTAAAGCTTTATATTTTTTTTGAAAATGATAGTTAATTTAGTTTTTTACATCTAAGGAATTAGCTTAATTATTAACTAAGAATTTTGCTAAGACACTGATTAAGATTATTATATTTAATAAATTATAATTTTGAATACATAAAAAATAATTATTAATTATTATATTAAATATAAAAAGACTATAAAATAAAATTCTTAATTAGTACTTTAAAATATTGATTAAATGTGTGCTTTAAAGTGTTTACATAGATTATAGATTTATGTGAACACTATGTTTAGAAAAAATAACCCCACTTTTAATCTTTTAACTTTGATTACACGCATTTAATAATAGGAGTTAGACATTTTGGCTATTTAGTAAAATTTATATATTTCATATTAATATTTAATATTTATTAAAAAGTTTAATTAATAATAAACTAAAAGAGTTAGAAATATATTAAAAAAAAAGCGAAAATATATTGGACATCGTATGTACCGTGTTTGACCCAAAATTCATTTAGGACCACAACTTTCCATTTGATTTTTTTTGTTGTCGTCGTTGTATGCACAAATTTCTATTAGTTGCTGATTAACTTTTATGATCAAATCTGGCAGGTTCGTATGATCAACGGCAGTCAGGATTACAATCTATAGAAATTTATTTCTATTGGTTGCTTCTTCTGAATTATTTATTTGAGTATGGAATAATAACATTTGGGTCCTCAAGTAGTCAAGTGTTGACCAATAGACGCATAACTTGTTAATATTGCGGGTACCAAACCCTGGTAAAATGGTCAAATTGCGCTGTAGTTGAACTTTGGTTCCCATTTATATACTACAGGATATTTTCGTTGTTCCGATAAAGGGTATGACCTATATGATATAAATGGAAAACTAATGCCTTTATTTACGAAATATCAAAAAAGTAGGGACTTAAATGTTATAGTCAAATTCTATTTTATTATCATGGTTAGAGAAACAATAATCATGACTATTGTCCCCTTAACTTTTGAGAAGAAATGTGGGATAATCACGACAGTCCGATTCATCAGAATTTTGTCCATGTTTCAATCCTGGCCGTTGGATTTCTGCATTTGATTTGAAAAGTACTTTCTGAAAATGACTAATGCTACGTTCTCCTGCCCTATTTAGAATTATCACGGGGTTCCCTGAGGGGAAGCCCTTCCTCGTTTGGTATGCTACCCATGAAATTTTTGCTGTTTAGTTTCTTATTTTCTTTCTTTTTTAATTTTTCTTTGCATAAATCTTTTGTTCTATCTGTATTTTCTTAAAAATTAATGAAATTTAATAGTTTTAAAGAATTATAGATGCTCCTTTACATTGAACATTTTATCCCTAATGATAGCAAGAGAACAAATGTATTAAAAATAGACCAAAATACTCATAAAGAATAATTTAAAAAGATTTGACTATTGTAAAAAATTTATATTATTTATTTGTTTTGAATGAATGAAAAAAATTCAGTGTTAATTAGTTTAAGTCTTTTACGTTACATTTGGTTGGATAGAATAGAATGGAAGATAACGGGAATGAAATTATATTTGGTATGGTCAAGAATAGAATGGGCATTCCATTTCATCTTTATGCTTGGAACAAAAAAATACTGTAGGAATGGAATGAAAAAAAGTAGTAGATGACAATTATACTATTATAACAAAATGTAATAAAATATATACCTACAATTTGCAGAGAGATGAATGGACAGTACTTTGTAATATTCTTACTTTAAAACTTATACTTGGCAATATATTAGCTGCAACTCTTTATTACATATGTGCCAGAATTATCATTAAAATTTGATGGTAAAAACTATTATTTTTTTCTTAGCTATCTTAAAGAATTAAATTACGATTTTCACATAATTTAGTAAATTTTGTGTCTGTATTATTTTAATTGATGTTTATGTCAGTTACTTTTGTTATTCAGAATATATGTCATATTTGACACTTCAAATAGCTACGAGGTGCCAAAAACCTGTATATATATATATATATAAACTATGATGTATGCAGTCACAACATATAATAAAAAAATTATATAATTCAATCAAGTAATATATCCTGTAGTATATCATAACACACTTCAGTTGGTAAAATACCTAAGCATAACACATTAATTTCACAAAATAACATGTTTCATAAAATTATTGACACAGCCCTTATAGTTTTCACAAATAAAATTTTTTAATAACCGTAGTCATAATCTTTAAAGATAAAAATAAATAATAATACAATCCCTATAGTCATATTTTTCACAAAATCAATAATTGTAGCCCTTATAGTCATAGTTTCTATAATTTTTTTTTTAATTTTAAAATTCAAAGATAAAAATAAACACAAATAATAGTATCTAACACCTAGACAATGTCTAGCCTATAACACGCCCAATTCAATTTGCCTTATCTTAAGTTTTATTATAAAAAATACAAATAATAATGCAAAATTGTGAGTAATCACAATAGAAGCAATGTGCTTCTCATCCATGCTAAGGCCTTTCACATTCATAAGTTGAGTATAAAATTTTTTATGCTTAACATTTAATGTCGTTTTAATTGTCAAACTTTTAACATATTGACCTAATTTATTGGTTTTCTTTACAAGGTCGCTTTTTAATGATGCAGCCATATCCTTCAATGCATTCATTTATCCATAATCAATTTTTTTCTTTTCTTTGTATTATTTGTTGAAGAAGCACATTCATTTGTGTTACCCATATCAAACAAATCAGTGTATGACATAAAAGGATCAATATCATCAAGGTTTATGGGCTCTTCTAATTTAACTTGATTATTATTCATATTTTTATGCTCTGTGTCATTAAGAACATCAAAGGCAGATTGGATATCCTTTCCCATTGTTGATCTTTATCAAAGATAATACATTATTTCTAGAAAATGGCAGCCTTTTTTTTTATGAGACTGTACACATATGAAAAAAATAAAAAAATTATCTAAAGAAAAATAAAGTATTTAATAAAAATAAAACATATTCCAAAGAAAAAGTATTACATTTACATAAGCATCCCATACTTTATTCTCAGTTGTAACACAATTGTTTACATTGTCCTACCCCAATCTACCAGTGTTTATATTATAAACCATTTCATACACTATTTACCAATTTCTTTTCAAAAGTTTTAATAGAGATTGTATATATAGAATGACTTTGATTTCACGACCAAGCCATATTGTTAGCATGTAAACTATAATCATGCTTTAAAACATAGAAAAACTTAAATTACGAAATCTTAGAAAGTCTATCCCTTGCCATTGCCTTTTGATATATTTTGAAATTTGCCAAATTCTTCTAAACTCTTTTAATCCTCTCAAGATGGTATTATAATAAAATAACGAGTTTAGAAAATCAAGCAAAGCAAAAATCCTCCATTTACAGGTATTCTCTCATCAAAGACTAACTTTTCAATTTTAGAGGATTAATGGCCATTATCTACTCTTAATGCAGTAGTTTCTGAAATT
>JAWDEX010000012.1:2113279-2158616 GCA_035221805.1 Trichilia hirta
AAATTAGCTCAGAAAACAAGTATGCATAAATATTCCAACACTTACAACGGAAACCCAAACCAATTCAAATTCTACCTTTACCTTCGACAAAGTAACTGTAGATATGCATAATCTGTCAGATGTTCTTGTTGACAAGTGGAACCTATGCATGTCAAACAAACAAGACGTTCAACAAGTCTGCAGATGGCCATGAGAAACAGCTTCAACAACCAAAAAATTCAACACTTGCACAATAGAAAGTAACTTTGAGAACTTCTAGGAATTTTGATTCTCATCTACTATAGTTGAGCTCAAGCATATAACCAGCAGCACAATATGCCACAGTGAATGAAAAGAGAAACATCAAACATATTATCTAGCTATATTGTTCATTAAAGCAAAAGGACTAAACTGTACCTTCTACAAATATGCCACAGAATGCTGCATAGTATTTCATATAAAATAGACACTTCAAACTCATACTACCTGTGGTCGCCAAGTTTTGGACAACTGCTGGCCATATCGCCAATGAAACCCACGCCAAGAACCGGTACTCCTATTCAGATAATAGAAACAGTTGGCGTTAGATTACAATTGTCACTACTCCAATTCATAGACACTAAATTAAATAAGCATTGTATCTATAGGTGCACATTTACATATTCTTTCATAGCATAAAACCTAATGATTAGTAGTGCCAATGACATGATAAAAACGTCAAATTGATGCACATACAACACATATGAAATTGAAATTTATAAACATGATACATCCATAAATGTGATTAGAAGACATACATATCATCTATCAATTTTCACACAGTGAAACAGAGTGAGTGAGTTAAAACCTGGCTTGGAGAGCTTAAGAGCTCGATTATAAGCTAATAAAGCCATATTCAAAGCAGTTTGTTCACTGCAATACTGAGTTGGAATCTGCAAAATCAATCAATCACATAATTAACGCATATAAATCAAATTCATCAAGAAATCACGTTAATTAGATTCAGACAGACCAAAAATCATAAACCTTGCTGAGTAATTGAATCATCGACATTCTGTAGTACGGTACAACTGCTTCAATCACCGTGTTCATAGCTCCCGGAGTAGACATTAACATTCCTAAAGCCTGATCAACAGTTTTCAATTATCAAATAAATTATTTTAATTACCTTAATTAATGTATAAAAAGAAATAGAGTCGGAGAAAGACGAAACCGAAAGGCGCCAACGGCGATGTAGACGACGGCTCGAGTGGGGGTAGCGTGCATAGATTCGACGAGTTTTCTGATGCAAGCGTCCGTCATATTCCCTCACTTGCGAACTAAATCACGCAGCCAAACGGCACCGCTGTGCGTGCTTCATTGTATGACAACAATTTTTATTTTTAAGAATATTTTTCAATTTTTTTATTTATAAATTAAAAAAATATATATATATATCAGATTGAGTTAAACCAAATCAACCACTTGTTTAAAAAAAAAAAAAAAAAAAAAAAAAAAAAGAGAGAGAGAGAGAAAGTTGTAAAATACTGATATAAATTATAAATTTCTGAATTATAATATGTGTTGCATAATGTGTTATATTTTTTTTATATTTTTATTTTTATATAAATAAAAAAAATTAATTATATATTATATATGTCAATAATATAACATCATCGCATTTTCAGTATTATTGTTTCTTATGCTGTCTCTATACATTTTATCATACGAAAACCAAATCCCACCAAATTGAACATTATTTTGTGAAAATCCCCACAAACCAACGGAATTTACTTGAGGAAAAAAAGAAGACTGTGTACCCGAAAGCAGAACATGTTGATTTGGCAATCCTCATAATATTTGTCGGTGTTTCCAACAAAAGTGCTTCTGTTCTGTACGCGTCTATTATCTGTGAGTGTGTTATGTGACCAAAACCGAAAATAAATTGTTTTAATTATTGTATTGAGCTGTAAAGTGAGTAAGAGACGGGTTGATTTAGATTTACCAATTTAATAATGTAAGTGGACTTCAAAAGACGATCCCATTTCTGGGCATTGAAGGAAAAACACTTGGAAAAGCCTTTCCTAGTGCAGATTGTAAGGACAAGATTGGCTTTCTAATTAAGTTTCATCGATTTTGAGATTATACCAATATTAAACAATTTGTTGATACTCGGCTTTTGCCTAACCACTTGTAGCCAAAGCACAAAACAACCTAGATGATAGGAAAACCTTGTTCCTCCACATTGTAAAGGTTCATAATCAAGTATGCTAAACGGATTGTATTAGTGCTTAAATTATAATATCCCATCTTGTATTAAAAAAATATTTCCTTGAAAAAGGACAGATTGGTCATTTTCTATAATGGGAAACTGTGAAGCTTGGCTGCAAGCTTCCAGACAAGAGCTGAAAAGAGTGGAGAAGACAACAGAATACTTAGAACTTAGAACTGAACTTGTCATATGCAACGACAGTTTTAAAGATTATACAAAACCGAGGGAACCCCTAAATTTCTTTTATTTACATTGAAACCTCATTTACTTATGTTCCTTTCATGTTCCTTTCAGAAACAAGTCCTCCAGGGAAAAGAATCTTTTCACATGAGAGCCTTTATTAAAAGGCCGAAGTAGGGTTTGCCCTCAATTCCCACTGACAAACGGCAATTCAATAGGCCACGGGTCAATTTAGCGCTAATTATCGCCACGTATTCCGTATCACGAGAACTGGAAATTATTATCTGTGCAGCGGCTCTGACAGCAATTCTTGCAAGAATATATGAGAATTTTATTCATTTATTTATTTTCCTAAAGATTCCACTTAATTTTTTAACTAATTAAATGTTTGTTTTAAAGTGTTTATATAGATTTTAAATTTGTGTACTCTTTTTTCAAGAGAATATAACCCAACTTTTAATCTTTTAATTTTGATTACAGCTTTAAAAAATAAGAATTAGACTTACTTGCTATTTAATAAAATCAACTTTTAATAAAAATTATATATTTTTGTATTAGTATATAATATTGTTAAAAACTCTCATATAAAGTTTAATAATAAAAATAGAAGAGTTGGAAATTATATTTTGAAAAATAAAAAAGCAAAAAATAAGAAATAAATTTGGACACCATATGTACCGTAGCTTGACCCGAAATTCATTAGGGCCACAAATTTCCATTTATTTTGTTTATATGTTTGTTTTTTTGTTGTTGTTGCACAAGTTTCTGATTAACTTTTTTTATCAAATCTGGCATGCTGGTCTGATCAGCGGCAGTCAAGATTAAAATCTATAGAAATTTATTTCTATTGGCCGCTTCTGCTGAATTATTTATTTCAGGAATAATAACATTTGGGTCCCTCCATGTTAAAGTGTTGACAAATAAACGCTTGACTTATTAACATGCAAGTCTCCAAACCTTAGTAAATGACCATATTTAAGCTTGTAGTTGAATCTTGGCCGCATACTATTTGACTACATAACTTTGCACTTAAGGATATTTTAGTTATTTCAAGAAACGTCAGCCTATTTGATATAAATGGAAAAATAATGTCTTTTTTGTGAAAATTTGAAAATCTAGGGACTTAAACGTTATGATCAAATTTTATAATTATCATGGACCAGGTAACCAAACTGATCATAACCAAAGCAGTTGTCCCCTTAACCGTTGAGAAGCAACGTGGGATAATCATGAGAGTCCAATTCACAAGACTTTTGTCCATGTCTCAATCCTGGCCGTTGGATTTCTGCTTTTGAACTGGACAGTACTTTCCGAAAATGGCTACAGGCTCCTTTCTCCTGCCTATATGAAATTATCACGGAGCTCCCAAACCTTTCCTACTTTTAGCATGCCTTGTTACCCATAAAATTTAATTAAGGTAAGAATATTCAAGCCCGAAATTTTAATATTTTAAATATTTAAAAAAAATATTAATATTTTTTTATAAGAAACAAATTAAGTATTAAGACTTTGATAAAAAATATAAATCCTTTTTATAAAAAATCGTACACCGACATATTTTTTGCTAAAAAAAATAAATATTTAACTAAAAAAAATATTTTTACCCTCTTTTAAAACTTTCTCTCTTCTTTACATATCTTAAAATTTTTATTTCTTATTATATATAACCAAAACATAACCTCTTCTTTTTCTCTTATTCTCTCCCTCGTCTTCTCCTCTCTCTCTCCCTTTAGGATTTTAATGTTACGTATCATACATTCTCTCATTTCTCTCAATTTATAACCTAATTCAACACCCATTCATCATTATAAAATTGTTATAAAGATTATTTTCATAATTTTGACAAGAAAATCAAAAAAAGATAAAAATTAGGGTATAAAACAAATTAAAATTTTGACGAATTGATGTGCATATCAACTTTCTTATGCTTGAATCAAATTATAAGTAAGATATATAAACTATTTTAAGTTTTTATTTGAAAATTTCATAAGTATTAAAATTAAGATTTATTGTTTATTTGAGAATTTTATCGACTTAAATGCGAAATTATAATATTAAATTATAATACATTAATTATAGAATAAAATGAGCTAAATTAAATAATTTTGATACCTACAAATAATAAGCACTTTTCACGAATATTATTTATTTGAGAATATGTTGAATTCGAGTCAAAAAGAACAAATTTTGATGTTATAAAAAAGTGTCACGAGATTTCACTATTAAAAATCATATAAATGGCTAAATATTCGTAGTTTAAGATTCTGATTTAATAAAATCAAAAAGTTAAATGATATGTTTATTTTGAACAGACAAAAAGATTAATAAATATGTGAAATAAAGTCACAAACAAAATTTTAGAGAGTTTACACGAAAAAAAAAGATTTAGAATTTAAATAATATGCAATTGAGTAGAAAATGTTATAGTACTTTACATACGAAGGGGATAGAAAATAAGTTGTTAGTGATATGATTAAAAACGTGTTGTATAAATTTTGACGTCGCATGGTACCAATCTAAACAATTAAAAAAATAATAAGATTTCAAGATGCGAGAAGTAAAAGGAATTTACATTCTCTCTAGTTTGTGAGTGAACTTACTTTCTTTAAGCACTTTTAAAATATTTTGTACAAACTTATTTATTTTATGAATTATGAAATAGAATTTACTTTTATTGTTTTAAAATGATACAAATGGCCTATGTGTATGTGTGTGTGTAAGATTTTGATTATAATTATAATGAACTAATGATTACTTGATATATTTTGATTTACTATGGCATATTCATAAATATTTTAATTTTAAATTTTTTATTTCATGAATGATTGAGTTTGTGTTGATTGTGGGCAAAGAGCTAATTGCTATTAATTTAGTTTATAACATTGACGTTGAGGAGATCAGGGTTACGAGGGCTAAAATTACAACTACAAAGTTAAGTAGTTTAGAATGAATTGAGATAGTAGACATTCAAGTGAATGCGTGCACCGACAGGTTAGTATAAGAGAAGCGATGACCTCGTTTGTGATGATGTGGTCTGCTAAAAGAAAAGATAAAGGATAATTACATCTAAATTTGCAGATTACTATAAGCCAATATCAGTGATGGACATAATTTTCATAAATTTAATGCATACCTTTTATATCGAATTAAAAGAATGTTTATTTAGTAGTCAACGACTTTAGTTACATATAAAATTTATTGATGACTTTAGTTTGTTTTTGACTAAAATAAACACTGAGAAAAGAAGCCTATTTAATCATTTTTAATACAAGCCTCAGCTTTTACTAATTTAAATTGAATTTATATAAATCTTAAATATTTTCTTGACGTGTTTTATTATAAATGTTTTGTGTGCACATATATATATTATATTCACTTATAAAGTATACTTTAATATATTCACTCCTCATTTCTCGCTTTTAAGTTAGATGATAGGGAGAATCATGGCAATTCAAAAAATAGGAGATCTATCGTGCATTCCTTAAGCAAGAAAACTATATTCATAAGTTATATGAGTCTACTGAATATTATTAATAACATTAAAATTAATTTTCTTTGAAATCAATTTATGTATTTGAAAGTTGATATTTTATGAGTAAATTAAGCATTAAGTTTATATTTGACGATTATTTAACTTATACTCAAGTATAATTATACTTTTTATGAATTTATTTAATTTTAAGATTAAATTTAATAAATTGTATTTTGATATGAGAATTTATAATATTTAGTCTTGTGCATCTTTCAATTGTATTTTAATTAATATAATGTAATTTAGAAATACGCAACATTTATGTGTCCGATTATCAAAATCGGAGCATGACAACAAATGTATTAAAAATATATAAAAATTTTAATAAATATTTTAAATATACTTATTAGTAAAATCTTTCAAAATATTCTAATCTAATAAAAGATTTATTTCGAAATTTTTATTAAAAAAGTTAATTAAAAAATATATTTTTTTTCGCCTTTTAAACTATGGATACTTAAATCATTAGAACAAAAGTACAATAAAGCGAAAGAAATTTATGTTTATTAATAAATAATTAATCATTAAGAATTAATGCAAACTAACCAATAATTTTGTTACTGCTCAAACTACTTGACGCCATTTATTTGAGAGAAGCAAATGAGAATGAGCTGAAGGCACTTTCTGGAGATAATCTTCGTCACAAAATACCACGATAAATTGGCTGTTACGGAAATTGAAGAAAACTTCTCAGTTTCATGCATGGATATTCTCTAACAAACCTTCACTTGAGTCAATTGAGATAAAAATATCTAGTCCCCAGTATCCTGTAATTTTACATTTAATGAAATAATTTTTCATCTATAGGAAATTGGTACTTGAAAGGACCAAATTACTCTTTATTTTAAATTTTTACGCAAAACAATGAAGATTATTTCGGTCATTTTAGTAGATATCAGGGACCTATTTGATATAAATGGATTAAGTTATATTCCGCCAACTTGAAATCTTGAGAAAATGTCATTTTTGCTCAATTTCATTTTTAATTATCTATTTTCTCAATGCCTTGGCTCTCTTCACCACTCTTCTTTCTTCGTCACTTTCACAGCTTACACACACTCTCTCGCTCTTTATTCTTCTCTAACCTCCATTGTTGCTCTGTGTAAGCTCACTTTGGTTTCTGGTGCAGAAAGGTAAGCAAAGTCCTGAACTTTGTTGTATTCCATACTTTTATTCTTCTAACGGTCACTTTCTTCTTGTTGTAAAGATGTGTTTTTTCTTCTTCTTGGTTCTGCTTTTTTGCAACCGCAATGTTTTTGTGGATTCTCTGAATGGTGAAGGCTACGCGCTTTTTTCGCTTAAGCAGTCCATTTATGAAGACCCAGAAGGGTCTTTGAGTAACTGGAATTCTTCTGATGAGAATCCATGTAAATGGAATGGAGTTACATGCAAGGAACAAAGAGTTGTTTCAGTTAGCATTCCAAAGAAGAAACTTGATGGGTTTCTTCCTTCTGCTTTAGGCTATCTATCTTATCTTCGCCATTTAAATTTAAGGAATAATAAGTTTTTTGGAAACTTGCCTATTGAGCTCCTTGAAGCTCAGGGGTTACAAAGTTTGGTCCTTTATGGGAATTCCTTTTCTGGGCCTGTGCCGAATGAGATTGGCAAGCTCAAATACCTCCAAACTTTAGATTTATCACAGAATTTCTTTAATGGGTCATTACCTCAATCCATTGTGCAATGCAAGAGACTGAAAACTCTTGATCTGAGTCAAAATAATTTCACTGGTCCTTTGCCTGATGGTTTTGGTACTAGTTTGGTTTTGCTTGAAAAACTCGGTCTTTCATTCAATAAGTTCAACGGTTCAATTCCTAGCAACATGGAAAATTTGTCTAGTTTGCAAGGAACTGTTGATTTGTCTCACAATATCTTTAGTGGTTCAATTCCAGCTAGTTTAGGAAATCTTCCGGAGAAGGTATATATTGATCTAACCTATAACAATTTGAGTGGACCAATACCCCAAAATGGTTCCCTTATTAATCGAGGACCGACTGCATTTATTGGGAATCCTGGGCTCTGTGGACCCCCATTGAAGAACCCGTGTTCTTCAGATGCTTCAGGCGGGAATTCACCATCTTCATATCCATTTCTGCCAAATAACTACCTGCCTGGGAATTTAGATGACACTGGTGGGAAGGAGGAGAAAGGAAGAGGATTAAGTAAGAGTGTTGTAATAGCCATAATTGTAACTGATGTAATTGGAATTTGTCTTGTTGGGCTGTTGTTCTCGTATTGTTATTCAAGGCTTTGTGCTTGTAGCAAGGATAAGGATGAACATGGTTATGGTTTTGAGAAAGGAAGTAAGGGAAGAAAAGAGTGTTTCTGCTTCAGGAAAGATGAATCCGAGACTCCATCAGAGGATGTGGAGCAGTATGATCTTGTACCACTGGATACACAAGTGGCTTTTGATTTGGATGAGCTGCTTAAGGCTTCAGCTTTTGTACTAGGAAAGAGCGGAATAGGAATTGTCTACAAAGTTGTGCTCGAAGAAGGATTAACCTTAGCTGTGAGAAGGTTGGGTGAAGGTGGATCGCAAAGGTTTAAGGAATTCCAGACAGAAGTAGAAGCAATCGGAAAGCTTAGGCATCCAAACATTGTAACCCTTCAAGCATATTATTGGTCTGTTGACGAGAAACTACTCATCTATGATTATATACCTAACGGCAGTCTCGCCACTGCACTTCATGGTATGTTTCGCAAAACCCTCTTTCCCTTCTGTAGTTTTGGTTATTTGTCTTTAAAATAGTCAATTTGAATTTCTTTGTTCTTATATTTTCCTTAATGTAACCAGGGAAGCTAGGAATGGTATCTTTCACGCCACTATCATGGTCAGTGCGTTTGAAAATCATTAAGGGAATTGCAAAAGGTTTGGTTTATTTACATGAATTCAGCCCAAAAAAGTATGTCCACGGAGATCTGAAACCGAACAATATTCTGCTTGGACATAATATGGAACCGCACATATCTGACTTTGGACTCGGACGTCTTGCTAACATTGCCGGAGGATCTCCAACATTGCAAACTCATCAAATGCCTGCCGAGAAGACTCAAGAAAGACAACAGAAGAGTTTATCCTCTGAGGTCACCACCACTAATTCTTCAAGTAACTTAGGGTCTTATTATCAGGCCCCTGAAGCATTCAAAATGGTAAAACCATCGCAGAAATGGGATATTTACTCATATGGAGTGATCTTGCTGGAAATGATCACAGGAAGAACGCCAGTTGTCAACGTTGGAATGTCAGAAATGGATCTTGTTCACTGGATTCGGTTCTGCATTGAAGAGAAGAAGCCACTTGCTGATGTTTTAGACCCATATTTAGTTCCAGATGCCGATAAAGAAGAAGAGATTATCACGGTTCTAAAGATTACAATGGCTTGTGTTCACAGCAGCCCTGATAGGAGACCTACGATGAGGCATATCTCTGATGCTTTGGACAGATTGATCGTATCCATCGATTGACTAAGCCCCACTAAAAGGAAGTGTCCTGTTCCAGTGATTACTTGGAGTTTTCTCCCCCGCACTGACTAGACTTTTCATGATAACGGATGCCTCAGCATCAATCGAAAGTAATATTTTTGTTGTCTACTAAAGAAATATGTTCATCTTTTTCTTCTGTTTGTTTTAGGGTTCTCTTCTTTCTGAATGCACTAAGGCTTAAGCTTAATTTTGGTCTGCTATAAGAGCATTGCTTTTAGAAGTTGCAATTGCTGTTTGCATGAGTTTACTTTTTAGTACATATGTAGAGTGACTTTTTCTTTCTTCTTGTTTCTCTCATTGAAGACCTTTTATCTCTTGTTTTTTTCTTTGGCAATGAACTTACTATTTGGGCAATTTCCTGATCCGTGTTCATGAAGATTATTGAAAGAAGATTTAAACTTAAGTGTGACATTCTGTGATTTTGTTCCACAATTGAATTCCAAAAATACCCTTAACAGCCTGCTCATCAGTTGGCTGTTTCACTACATGTCTGACACATCTATCTTTAGATGCTGCACTTTTACATCTTTAAGTTTGCGGTGTTCTCGCGCAAGTTTTGTACTACCCAACCTATCCGTATACTTCGTATCTTATTTTCCATGTATTAAAAATTATAGCCTTATTTGTGGTTAGTTTTTCAACATTTTCATTATAGTTTTTAACTAGAGACCGTTTTCGTACAGAAACATGAGATACAATTATGAAAGTAAAAAATCATTTTTGTCAAGTGAGAAAATGAATGAAATGGTAACTAGCTTAACATTCTGCGTGAATTTGGGTGAGTGGAGACCACCAAAACCAATGAATGCAATGTCCAATTAGGATTTACGTGATGTGGAATCATTTGTCTTGTTCTTGACTTTGAACATATCTTCTTGTCTGACTGTATTTGGTCAATTTTTTTTACAGCTAACGTACGTATTTATTAAACCCAGGATTCATTCATCATTCTCAGTTTAATCATAATTTTTGATTAATCAAACGGCCGATATCAGTCAAAACAAAGTGAGCGGGACTTTCAATTTTTCGAGTCAAATATCTGGGTATCCATCATCACGAAGACGAATGAGACTTCACCAGGAAAAAATAAATAAGGACTTTGCCAGTACTAATACAGTATTAATCATTAATAATTAAATAAAAATTATGTTTTGCCTGTTGAAACTCAAAAATTTCCATACAAAACAAGCAGAGAATTCAGCCTTGCCATTAATTAGATTTCATATTACTACTTGAAACCTTATTCAGAAGTAAGAAATGAAAATGATGTTACCAACAACAAAACCATTCATGTTAACCAGGAAGCCTGCAAGTAGAAAACATTCCCCGAACAGTACATTCAACAGTATCGTGCAATTCTTTCGTAGCATATTTCTAATTATTTGTTTTAATTTTTTTAAAAAAATTAAAATATATGACGCACGAGACCACGAGTCGAACAAATAAATATAACATAAAACTTAATAATTAATGAAGGAATAGGATTGCAATAAAAGAGTTGAGAAGCTCTAAGCAACTAAATTATTCCAAAAATGTTCCCCATGCTTAAAGATTAGGCAAATTTGATCTCAATATTATGGTTATCTGGTGAATTCAGTATATGAATTTCACTGAGCTGCATGTTTTTGCATCTGTAATTTCATTGAATCATATCATACATAAATTCGATCACATCTGCTGTCCAAGAAATTTGAGCACAAGTAGACCAAAGTGTTTAATTTTAAATCTCTTCACTTTTAGAATACCATGGACATTAATGCATGGAAATGATAACAATTTATGAAAATGTTTTCTGGTTACCATTCTGATTCCACATTTAGATAGTGACAAGAAATCTTGTAGAATTTGGTGAACCATAAACAAAAGCTTCAGCTTCTTGCAATCTTCAGCCTCTTCACAGATTCTACGAACTCTCTGTCAAGAATCAGAAAAATAAATTGTTCAACAACGGTGTCTACCGTCCAATTCAAACAGCAGTTGTAACATAATTAATTAAAGAACTTACTTCCATGGAACATCGCCCACAGTTCTCCAATTTTCCTCCCTGTCCTTGTAAACCAGGGAAAATTCTGACCCAGCCTGGAACAATCTTAAGCCAGAGGCAGAATTTCTCCCTGGAGACAAAATAATCAAAATTCTGTCATTCATTTCTAAAATGGAAGCAAGAAAAACAAAATCTTGAGTTTCTTTGAGTTTCGTTGCCTACCAAACATATCTTCCAATTGGTATACGAGACTTGAGTAACCACAATGATCAAGTATGCAAATTTTTCTACCAACCAAAACTTTATCCATGTTTACTTTCACATAAGCCCATCTCTCTTTGCTCTGAATTCCCTCTGCTTCATCATCAGATCCCCCATCTTCTTGTATAACTCCTTGATATCTTCTGTTTGAATTCTTCACCTGTAAATTTTCCTGAGGCCATTCTATCAAGTCACCATATCCTTCCAGGCCTATCACTTGCAAGAAATTGCAAAACCCCGGTTAGTTCACTACGAGGAAAAGACAGTAAACGCAAGTGTTCACAGGAGAGGGGAACTGACGGCTTACCATTTCCTCCAGATGGATGATAAGCTTCAGGTTGCAAAGTTCTGAGGTTGAGACCAAGATCGATGATTCCATCGTCTTCCTTGGATTGATAGTATACAGAGTTGAGAAGAAAATCTGAAGCATTGGAATCCATTGAGAATCTGTTGGAAACAATTGAGTCGGTTGTTGTCAGGCTAGATGCAGGAGTATGATATGCAAAGTATAGGCAGAAGGCAGACATTTATGACTGAATCTGAGTAGCAGAAATTGCAAGAAGTGGGGGCCAAAAGAGGAGACATGGAAGGTAAGTGAGAAATTTCTCCCATCATCAATCATTTCAAGCTTTGCTTATCTTTTTCTGCTTGTCTACTAAAAACGTGCTTATACACAACCAAGTCTACTAAAAAACAGAAGAGCAGGGAATGGCCAAGGTGATTTTAACAAAAGTTGGTTTGGATTCTGCAACCCAACATTGATACATTGGTTTCTGCTTTTCAGGTAGACAATCCACTGGTGACCAAATGTGCGCAACCTGCAGTCAAAATGAGAATTTGAAACTACTTATGCCAACAAAAATACCCTCCATTATATTTACACACACTCAAAATTTTACATATTCGACACTCTTTGTAATCACTAAGAACCAACTCTTTAGCTTAAGATGCAGTCGAGGTTTAATCCTCCTTAAGCTTGGTCATAGAAAGCTCCAGTAAACCCTTAACTACGACGTAATGTGTATCATTAGTAGTAATTTTGTGCTAATTGATACAACGCACTGCTAAACATACGAGCCAAATTTTTTTGAAACTGATAATGTTACCAAGAGTTTTTTTTCACTGTTATTGTTTTCATAGAACTATTCTTGAAAACGTTAAGGAATGGTTTATTCCGGAAATATGATTTCTTCACCAGTTTCAATGTCACATCTGTTTAGTTGGGCGGTCTCTCTCAGAGAACAAATTACTGCTACTAGCAATGGAGACATATGTATGTAAGGAACCAGGCATCCCACACCGCCATGCTGCTTTTAAACCGAAGATCCAAAACACAAAAGGATAACATGTACATATTTACCTTTTACTTCTTTTCTTCTGCTTTTCATTTATTTCTTTTCAAAAAAAAAAATGATCAGTAACTAATTTCACAGTAATTTTACAAAACAATTTCAAGAAGATTGAAGAACCTATTTCAACTGTATAATGATATCTTTCGTTTCCCATTTAATGTACAACACAGTGACCAAGCTCGTGAAAGCTTCAGTGAGTCTGCCATGTGCAAAACTTATGCTTCTGGTTTGGTGCTTGATCCGAGCAGGGTTCTATATGAACATGGTATACAATTACTTCATAACCGACATCAATGTTTGAACAGAAAACATGCCTTCAACATGCAGTGTAACAAGTATCAGAGAAAGAGGACAAACGCCAGCTGGATACAGGATTTTTGAAGGGTTTATGGCCTAGATCATGTAGAGTCTTGGCAACTGAGAAATTGGATTATAGATGGATAAACTTGCTGCACTGCCTGCATTTTAAAGAAGGAAAACTTACAAAATGAGTAGTTATAGATTTGTGCAAGAGTATTTTTTGGAGGAAGAAAGAAATGCATAAACCAAATCATAATGTGCATAATGAGGGCCCTCAGGTTTGCCAAATACTTCATAGGTAACCAAATCCTGAGCTTAACAGTTTCTGGGTTGAAACAATAAAACAAAGAAGTGAGGGACAATATTAGAGCAGACAATATTAGAATCTGTAAAAAAGTAAAGACTATGTATGTGTGTGTATCCTGTAGTTGTAGTTAAAGCATACCCTCTACAGCTTCTGGTGGGCAAATTAGATCCTGATCTCCAGCAATAGCTAAGACAGGGATATTGCCTTTATGTAGATGATCCAGGTAGAAAAAATTACCACTCCTATCGCGTAGCCCACCCTCAAGAAAAGCTGTTGTAAGCTGCAAGATAAGTTTGGCGGGTATGCTACTTGCCAACCAAATTTGATCTTATGATGCCAAACTTGGAAGTTGCCAATATAAAGTGAGGGAAAAATAGCGTTTTATGATTAACAAAATAATTGTAGATGACTGCAAATATGGAAGAGTCAAGTTCGTTGCCACCGCTAAAGACTTGGTCTAAATTTAGGCAAATGAAAATTTTGCTTTTTTGTGCCTTCTTGGAGTTTGTGAAACTTGTTAAAACCTCTCTTGAATTTTTGAGAGACCTCTTCTATTTCAGATGTAGCACAGACTTTGCATCTATGAGCATTTACATCAAACCTTAGGAGAGGTCCATAATGTTTTTCCAAAAATCCAGCTGTATAAAGAAAATAACGTACTACAGCAAACTCTGCCAGCATGAAATGATAATGCATACCATTCCAGTTCCTTTAAGTATTGTGGCCCAGTGATGATGACCTATTACTTTTAACTCATATGTGGCAGTATGTATCCACCCTGAATTGCAAGCATGCTATCCATATTTGCACACAAAGAATTTATCATATATTGCGTGTCAATAGGGAAAACACATCCATCCTTACAGAAGTTGTTCAAGACAAGCTTTTTCAACAATTCTGGATGCATCATGTCTTCTGCTGATATCAGCTGATTAATCCAAGAGAATACGTAAAGAGGACTAGATTAAAGAGGATAAGTAGCTGTCAATAATGCCCCTAAAGGAACAACAGGCACATTTAGAGCCTGTGCAGGATCGGCCTGTATACACGACATTTTTTTCTCAACAAAGGCAGTTCCTCCAAAAAACTTACACAGTTTCCAGATTCCAAATGAATGCTTTTGGTGCAGACAACAATAGATTTTTCATTCACTTACGAGGGGTAAGAGCAATTTGAGTGTCAATTTTGAAGAAGTGTAGTCAAGAGATGAAGCCAAGGTAACAATAGCAGCCAAGCCGGATTCTCTTCCTTCAAAGCCTTATGAAATGAAAATATTTCATAAGTATCCATTTGATGAAGATACAATTAAGTATAAGAAACATAACCGTACAACATAAAACTTTTGAAATGCCAAGCCTATATTATATCACTTCGTAGAGCTCAAGTGTCAAATAGTAGGAAATCCCACTGACAAAACACATCATAAACAAGTATGGATACAGCACAAGCATTGAAGCATAGGCAGGAATCATGGCATCAAAGACAGCAAGAACAATTACTTTAACAGTGTCCTAGTTATGTATTGCTGTTGAAGCTGGCAGCAAAATAAATTGTTTTGGCTTGAGTCACTATTCTCCCCCCAAACTAAGTAGCATTACCATAATT
This sequence comes from Trichilia hirta, assembly GCA_035221805.1. Lineage (NCBI taxonomy): Eukaryota > Viridiplantae > Streptophyta > Magnoliopsida > Sapindales > Meliaceae > Trichilia > Trichilia hirta. Next base: position 2,128,511 of record JAWDEX010000012.1, read on the forward strand.
TAAGCACCAATAATACAAGATTTACAAAATAAAAAATAAAGAGTAAGTGAACAAAAGAGGAGTAATCACTCAAAAGCATGTCTCCAGAAAAGTAAAAGAATATTACGAATATCATAGAATATTTAAAATGGATTTTTATATTTTTGCCGTTTAACTTTTGCTGCTGCATGTTATTAACAAGTTTTGGCATTGAACTTGGCTAGTGTACATTAACCCAACATAAAAAATTATTCTTGTATTTATAGTTTGGTCACTGAAGCTGATGAGTTGCCACAAGGATCTACTTAGCCTCACTCTCATATGAAAGCCTCGGTTGGCCTCGTACTGGATTAGTTTCTTGTCTTTCTATAATACCCAAGGCATCAGATAAAGAAATCTCATATGACTTGGGTGAAGTTCTCCGTCACAGTTTAGAGCTAAACAAAACAGCAGCCTTAACATTCAGCTTGACTTTTGAGCATTTCCAAACTAATATAAAAATCTTATTTTTAAATTAAAAATGTAGCATCTATTTTTGAATTTGGCAATATTAATGAGTTATTAAAGAAAAGTCTAAGAATGAAGTCATTTAAAGAGAGTTGCAAAATGAAACCCAAAACAAGAACCTATGGCCTGATCAAGCTATAAGAGTGACAAATAAAAGAATAGTAACAAATAAGTCAGGACACGAAAGGTTATATGATGCTCCTACAGAAAGTATATTTGCCTTTCTAAATCAGAAGATTTCCTCATACATCATTATCACTTGTTAATCACAGTAATATGAAAAATTGCAAGATTTCTTTATGCATCATTATGACTTGTTAATCATAGGATTACAAAAAATTGCAAGTGATGCTATCTTACTGCATCTTGACAGCATTGCATACAGCAAGATGCCTACCATGGAGTGTCCAATTGCTAACAGCGTACCATCCTTCAGTTTACCTTGTGCCCTAATATATTCCATCTATATCAAAAATAATTAGACAGATTAATCAAAAAAAAGAGAGTGCACCCAAATGGCTTAATATACAAACAAAATCTGGTCTATATGGCTCTCAATAAAATTGTAATATAGAAGAGTAAAACTGAAACAAACAATCATACATATAATCCCAGTAAGATAAAATGTCACCTCACCGCTGCAGGGACATCTTCTTCTAAGTAATGATCAAAATCCCAGTCATAATGCATAATCAAGTCAAGTTGCTTCTGGAAATCATCTATTGTTGAAAACAGACTCTCTTGCATGTCAAACAACTGAGGTGAAGCAGATCGTTGACCTTCCTCGATAATATTAACAAGGCTTAGACTTAGATCTCTGATTTGAATACTAATAGCAGAATTTTGCCTTCTTTCCAACAGATCTGAAAGATTCACTCATATCTCATTAAAGCATTCAGATAACTGAGAATCTTCTAAAAGTTTCGATATTTGATCAAATAATTTTGCAGACATTATCTTCAATTGATCTTCACTTAGAAAACCCGAGAGTCCTTCTGACAAACTCATAAATGTTTCTGTCAACTTTGTCACCATCTCAGATTCATCCCATGCCATTGCTAGCCGTTTTAAGTCTTCTTCTTTGACAAGAGAAGCCTTGGAATCTGACAAGGCACTTGGGACGTCATTCATTTGTTGATCGGCAGAATGAACTCCATTATTCACACTCCTAGCAACAGTTTCAGTGGCACTCCTGTTGCCAACGGCTTCCATCTTCTCAGATACTACACGGACAGACCGCTCAACTTCTTTCAGATTTGATCCCCGAACACTCAACCCAGCACCTTGAACTTCAAGTATCCATGTGTCAAATCCCTGGCCAGATGTGGATCGCACCAACGAAGACTGCAAGAGTATCACATGCATTGCTAAGAGGTTGAAGTCTGAGTATCAAGTACAAAATGATAATAATAAATCACTATGACCATTCATCATGTAAGTCACAATAGCAAACTTTGTACCACATTATTATTTATACAAAAACCATCATTAATAAACTCTTTACTGTAAGGAAATCGAACATATCGGAAATTTATTTACCTAATTCATACATCAAATTCAGTTTCTGTTCTTCCTTTTTCCCTACATTACAATTTTGAGTCCTAATGTCCCTCCAATAGAAACAAAATCTTTTTTATTTTTTCTAGCAGGCTTGAAATTGCAATATTTAACATTAAATTCTTCGAAAAATAACTTTGCAAATTGAAATTTATTTCCAAAATTTCGATTTTTCTACTCACTCCAGGAGAGAGGTCGTAACCAATTGCACTAGTCCCCACACCAGATAACAGCAACAGCGGATGATTTCTGATCGGGGCCTATAAATAAAATGAGAACAAATATACAATAATTCATAAAAAAATATTAAAGATTCGAAAAAGAAAGGAAACGAAAAGAATATTCCGCGTTAGACGGACCTGTGGTGGAGGATGATAGCGACACAGCGCAATTCGCCAATCGCAATTTGGTACGGAGACGTAACGGAGTTCGTCGGCTGTACATATCGGCGGTTTCTCAGGAACTTGTCTACGAAAGATTCACTCGCGTCGGTGGAGAAAGCGAACAGCCGAAACGGCGTCGTGGAGCGCGAGGAAGGAAGATCGACTCACGGAAGCGGCGCATCGGGGAACGATAAGGAGGCGGCAGCTATGGTTATTAATAGAGCGGAAGAGTGTGGAAGTAGCGAAACCAATATCGAATCGAATTTGGAGGTGAATTGTTGTCGTTGGCGCCATTTTTTTTGCCTTTCGTTCTATGATTCTGGTTTTTTTGAAATGGAATTTCCGCAGATCGTTACAGTAATGACTTTATGACGTGTCATCTACATGCGTTGCGTGGCTTGCGTGCGTCGGTATATAGTATGTCAATTGATTTTATTTTATCATTATGAAATCGATTTCGTTGTTACATCTTAAAAAAATAATGAATATAATATAAATGACTTAAATACTTAATAGCCGATAAATCTACTCCACTAAATCTACTCCATTGTTTTCCAATTGCACCCTTTCACGGTGTAGTCAGTACCGTTGGCACGGTATTTAGACTACCCTTCTTTTTCTCAATGCTTCTTCGACTGTCTTGTCTAAACCAGCAGGAAGCGGCATTCAGTTTCTACCAGCTTGCTGCCCTTTGTTACAAGCAAAACTACAGAGCATCGGCAGAACACTCTCTCTGTTTCCTGCAACTCTCAATATCATGTCGGCAGAGAACGACGGGGGAGGCGGAGAAGTAGAAGTAAACCGAGTGTTCATAGCAGCAGGCTGCAACAGAATTGTCAATAACGTTTCATGGGGCGCCTGTGATTTGATCTCTTTCGGAGCCCAAAACGCTGTCGCCATTTTCTGCCCCAAGGTCACTTTAACCCCACTTCAATTTTTGGTCATTTCTTTGCGTATACAAACGAATTCTCTCGGATTTATAATAATTTTATTCCACAGATTGCTCAGATTTTAACTACACTTCCCGGCCACAAGGCTTCTGTCAACTGTACGTACTGGCTTCCTAGTAATAAGTTTGCATTCAAAGGTATATTTTTTTTCTTCGCTTCTGTTAAAAGGATTTGCTTTATTTGCTTTTTTTTTTTCTTTTGGCATAAATTTTAGGAATTGAAGTTTCAGTTAACTAGTATATTAAGAGCTAGCGTTTTCTCCTGTGTTTCGTTGGCTTTTACCTTTTCTTTTATGGTTTGTTTGCAGCTAAGCATTTAGAGCGTCATTATTTGCTCACTGGAGATGCTGATGGTGTGATTATTTTGTGGGAATTCTCTCTGGCTGACAGAAAGGTACTCAGTTTTCTGTTTATTTTTCTGCTATATCATGGATTTTTTCAATTTTTGGAGACTTTTGCTATCAAGTTTTGAATCTATTGTTGCTCTGTTGAATGAGCTGTAAGAATTGTTTAATATCTATTCCTTGTTCTTCCCTTTACAGTGGAGGCATGTGTTACAATTACCACAATCACATAAGAAGGGTGTTACTTGCATTACTGGAATTAGGGTTTCAGAAAGTGATGCAATATTTGCATCTACTTCTTCCGATGGTGCAGTTCATATATGGGAAGTGGTCTTTCCATCTATGCAAGGAGGTAGACCATTTGTACCTTTTTCTTTTTTAAGTGAATTGAATGTAACCATTTTCTTTTCGTGAATGTGAGCAAAACGTGTTGAAAGTTTTTTGGTGCCCATTTGTACACCACTGATTAATGCTTGGGTGGTTGGAAAATTTCTTTCACAAGAATTTTTCTATAGTTTACAAATTTGGGCAAGTTTCTGTTTCCCAAAGCTCATGGTTGCTATGTGACATTGTATCAACTATGTGCGAAGAATTTAGATGTTAATTTTCACATATAATAGTGCTTGAATTCAGTATCAATTATTATTGTATGTTGTTTTTGATACCATTTGTAACCTATCGGGATCTGTATATGCAAATACACGTGCTGAAAGCCTGTTATGCTATCTGTGGGACTAAATATACCCCACCTTTGTTTAATGCAGGTGACTGTAAATTGTCATGTTTAGAATCACTATCTATTGGTTCAAAGGCTATGGTGGCACTTTCGTTAACTGAGTTGCCAGGAAATACCAGGCATTTAGTCCTGGCTATGGGGGGATTGGATAACAAGATTCACCTTTACTGTGGGCAAAGGACAGGAAAGGTATCTAACATTGGATTGATAACATTTCCTATAATTTTTTACTTTCGATTTTCCTTGGCAACAAGACATTCTTTTTTTTTTTTTTTTTTTGGATTTTTTTAACTTTTTTATGCATCCAGTTTGTTCATGCTTGTGAATTAAAAGGGCATACAGATTGGATCCGGAGCTTGGATTTCTCGTTCCCCATATGCTCCAGTGATGGAGTAATCAGTATTCTACTTGTGAGTGCATCTCAGGACAGAGTAATTCGCATATGGAAGATGGCTCTACGAACGCAGCGTACAAACAAGAAAGAGGTAATAAGCCTGCGTTCTTACATTGAAGGCCCTGTGCTTGTAGCTGGTTCGTCATCTTATCAAATATCTGTGGAATCTCTTCTAATTGGCCACGAAGATTGGGTGTACTCTGTACAGTGGGAACCTCCTTCAACTGTGCTGTCAGATGGGATTGGCTGCCATCAGCCCTTAAGTATTTTGTCTACTTCAATGGACAAGACTATGATGATTTGGAAACCTGAAAGGACCACTGGTATCTGGATGAATGTAGTTTCTGTTGGAGAATTAAGTCATTCTGCATTAGGTTTTTATGGTGGTCACTGGAGTGCAGATGGGCGATCAATTTTGGCACATGGATATGGTGGAGCTTTCCATCTGTGGAAAAACATTGGAGTTGAAAAAGATAATTGGCAACCACAAAAGGTTCCATCTGGACACTTTGCTCCGGTGACAGATATTGCATGGGCGAGGTCTGCTGATTACTTGCTGTCAGTTAGTCATGACCAGGTTAGTATAATGTCGCTATTCATAAATTCATCAAGAGCTCACTTTTGAGAAATTACCAAATCTCCTCTCATGTTTTGTCAAATTGGTTCATCTCTTAATTGATTAATTTGTTTCAAATCCAGAGGTCGATATCAAAAGATTAAGCCAATGGCATTTGAACCTTCTTTTACTTTCTTATTTTTTGTTGCTTGAATTCATTTTAATCTTTAGCCTTAACAATGATAGGCATACTGATCTTGCAAACTATGATTCCAGACAACTCGCGTTTTTGCTCCATGGCAAAATGTAACTTCCCTCATGTGTGGAAATTCCTGGCATGAAGTTGCTCGCCCCCAAGTTCATGGTCATGATATTAATTGTGTGACCGTCATCCGAGGAAAGGGAAACCATCATTTTGTTAGTGGAGCTGATGAGAAAGTTGCCAGAGTTTTTGAATCTCCTTTGTCATTTTTGAAGACAATAAATCATGCCACTTCTCAAGAGTTTAGTTTTCTTGAAGACGTCCAACCAGATGTTCAGATTTTGGGTGCTAATATGTCTGCTCTCGGTCTATCACAGAAGCCTATTTATGTAAATGGTAAGTTTCTTATTCTCTGATGAATTTGGTTTTGCATCCTATTTCTGAACTTTAAGAGGAGGTTTCGAGTTGGCTTCATTGACCTATGTACAAATGAGATCCAGTCTTTTAGGACTTTGCATTTATCCCGTTTTATCCAGTTCAGAGTTTATAGTTTTCAGATTTTTTCTGTTGATTAGCAAATTATTTCATTTTATTTTGGTACACAGCCCTATAGAGAGAATACCACTAAGTTATCCTTACGGGAATGAGTCCCATGGCAATATCATTTGCTGCTTCATATAAAGGATATTGTGACCCTTTTCAGAGGAATCAGAAGATTAAATGGATTGAACTTACTTGCAGAAGGATACTGCTCGGCCTTGAGGACTGGGTTGTAATTTAATGGCAGAGGGCACGCTAAGAGCTATAGTGGGTTCTCAATTCAACAACTGCTTGATTAATGGGGAGGGTGGTTCTTAGACAAATATAGTTTGCTGTTGATATTGTGACAGAAGCTGAGCTATTTTATTAGCCAAACATGATGATCTTCTTGTGCCATAAATTAAACCTCTTATTGACATAACATACACGTTGATCTATGCCTGTTCAAAAAATAAACAAAACAGAAAAGTCTATTTGTTTATCACTGCTGCTTTATTCCTGTAGTCAAAAGCTTTAAGGTTTTGAGCTATTTGCCAATGTTAATACCTTATTATAAATGAATTTCTAAGGAGCCATTTTCTTGTGCAGCTACATGTAAGACCCAAGACGGAAATGGGAATGATGGTCTTGACACCCTTGAAAGTGTTCCAGATGCAGTTCCTGTTGTGTTTATTGAACCTCCCATTGAAGACCAGCTGTCATGGCATACACTGTGGCCAGAGTCACACAAACTTTATGGTCATGGGAATGAGCTGTTTTCATTATGCTGTGACCACCAGGGAAAACTTGTTGCTTCATCGTGTAAGGTATATGGCTCCTTTTGAACCACGTAGCCGAGTTGATCACTGCTCTAACTAATGTGCACAGAAATTTAATATTATTAAGTCTGGTTTAAGTTTTTAATTTTATTGCTTGGGTGTAATATCTATGGTTTTACCGGGCCTATTAATGGTGGCTCAAGTTCCGCGGTGAATGGATAGCAATTTCTGGTTTTGATTTTTTACTGTAGTGCTTCATATATTCTGCAGGCCCAATCTACGGCAGTAGCTGAAATATGGCTTTGGGAAGTGGGTTCATGGAAGGCAATGGGTCGCCTGCAGTCTCACAGCTTAACAGTGACACAGATGGCATTCTCTCATGACGATAATCTTCTTTTGTCTGTCTCAAGGGATCGTCACTTCTCTGTCTTTGCAATCCAAAGGAAAGGTGCCACAAATCCTCATTATCTTAGACCTTCTTTCTGTTATTTTTCTGTCTTGCTCAGTCATTTACTTGCAACATGCCAATGGATTTGAAGGTTGCCCAAAAAATTACTTATAATTCGGCATAGTCAGAGAACAATTCTGGAGAAAGATAAGTGAAAACAAATGTGATTAGTTACGTTGAGGAACAATTTGTCCCGAAAGTTAATATTTTAGTTGAGGGTTCTAATAACAGTATGAAAGCTCTAAAATGGCTCCATCATGGCAAGACTGGTTTTAAAAAAATGGATTGTGACATAGATTAAACAAAACATAAATGCAGTTGCTGTCACAACTAGTTATAATTAAATGGACATAGTGACTTTCACAAAAAAACGATATAGTGAGGTGATTTGAATGCAAAACATAAAGCTTAGTCAAATTAGCTCTAATACTGGGATATCAAACCATTGATTCCTAAAGCTTAACCTCATATTATAGGTTAGGGCCCAAAAGTATTACAACTTTAGGTGCCTGAACCTCTTTTCCAGTTGCTTTTAGAATTATCTCGGCTACCTCAATTTCTAATACTCTTGGCATCTTTAATTATCTTTCATCTGACTTTTACTATTTAGCTTCACCTGTACGTTACTTCTGTAGTTCTATTTCTCCTAGGACCAGCAAATGTATCCTCTCAATATCTCTCTCCTTTCGATTTTTTTATAAGAAAAGATGGTTAATCAAAATGGGGTCAGTAATGGCTAATTTATTCCATTTTACAGCCCTTACTATCTCAGAATCCAAATTGAAACCAATATGAAACTCAATACCAATATGATATTTGCTGCAAACAACTGGACAAGACATATTTGTTTGGATTCCTGCTGACTTTTTACTGTCAAGACGCATGAATAAACACTACCCTTCATAGAATGTTATCCGGTAAAAATTTATGAAAGACTAATCATTTAATGGCCCATGTTTTCTGTTTAGGTACTAGTGAAATCAACTCTCAGCTTTTAGCAAGGCGGGAGGCTCACAAAAGAATAATTTGGTCATGCTCTTGGAACCCTTTTGGTCATGAATTCGCAACCGCTTCAAGAGACAAAACTGTGAAGATTTGGGCTGTGGAAAAGGAATCCTCCGTTAAGCAGATTCTCACTTTACCGCTGTTCAACAGCAGTGTGACTGCCCTATCATGGGTTGGTCTTGATCGTCAGAGGAATCACGGTTTTCTTGCAGTTGGAATGGAAAGTGGACTAATTGAGCTGTGGAGACTTTCTGTCCATAGAACTACTAATAATAGCACAGCAGCACCCACTGTAGCTGCTTCTCTCGCTGCAAAGCTTGATCCATTCACCTGCCATGTTTCTGCAGTGAACCACTTGTCATGGAAAAGTCACGAAAAGTCCGAAAATTCCAGAACAATACAACTTGCTTCCTGTGGAGCTGATAACTCCGTAAGAGTATTTCAGGTCAATGTTTGATTTGCACAATTATCGTGCATCCATAGACAAAATCTTGACTTTCTATGCATATCGGCTAATTCTCATTTAACCTGAGAATATTAGATATAAATCACTTTCAGGGACCCATAGTCATGGCTGCGTACTTGGCTTTTAAGTTTCCACAAGCCACAAGTTGTTTTAAGGATTCACAAGATACGCCCATGCAGCGTATTGTTCCTTTCCTTTCAATCTTGACAGTGATGTAAAACCTACGAAGAGAGGGTAGCGTTTCTCTGATTAGCAGAAGTCGTTTGAATTATTATGAAGCCTCTTTGATCCCATCTAGGGCTCACGAACGTGTGATGGGTCATGTCAGTCTCACCTATAAAACATAAATTCATTCGTATTTTGTGCAATGTCATCTCTTGGGGATGAAAATGGGGTAAGAAATTTAGTTTTTTATAATAATTATATAAGAAAAAAGAAAGAGTTCTCCATTGAAGCGTGCATGTAGATATCTTCTTTTTTTGTCTGTCGGCTAAATGCTTCGTATTTGACTTTTCTTGTGCATTGAAAAGCGAATTTGCCTAACAAATAAGTAAACAATTCCTGTTTAAATCAATTGACTTTAATTTCACGTATCACTTTTTAAGGACTTTAAAATCAGACAATTGGGCATGATTCATGCTCTTCCGTTCTTTTAACATAGTTTCTCTTTTAGCATTACAAATTTATTTAGACAAATAGATTTCTCTCTGATTATTTGAGTGATTGGAAATTGTGTGTGTTGGCTGTGATATCACAAAATAACAGAAAATTACAACAAAAAATAGCAAAGATCTGCGATATCACGCCTTAATTTTGTTCTCATTAGACAGAAGAGGGTTACAGTATTGTGTTTTTATTGTATAGTATATAGGTGTACATTATTTTTTTATTATAACTTCTTAACTTTTAAAATATAACAAAAAAATAAGTATAAAGAAATAATTAATTCATTTGTCCTGTACAGTAAAATGGCGTTGGCTTTACTTAAGAAAAGAATGGCATATGACATGGAGCAGAGGTGGGAGCAGCCAATCACGTATTATTTGGCTCATCGTTTCAAATAAAAACAAACTTCATCTCTCCCATCTCGAGAATTCAGCACAAAACCTCGTACGTTTATTATATAATTTAGAAACTACTTAATTAATCCCTTATAATAAAAGAAAAACAAAGAATCAAAAGTACTCTATTTTTACTCTGTTCTTTCAGAAAGTGAATCAAACCCACGTGAAAATCAGTCAGCGTATTTATTATGTGGGTAAATCTATGGACCCCCAGGATCAAAACAATGGGATGATTTTCCGAATACTATTACAATTTGTTGAGCTAAATTTTGTCGACTACTCATTTTTTATGTTGAACTCCAAAACCTAAGAATTTTAAATTCTTTTCGGTTCCTTTCTGAAAAAATTCCTTTTCAATTTCAATTTTCAAACTGTTTTCTATGGGTTTAATTTCGGCAGATATGGGCTAACGGACGGTTGTTAATTTAAAATTGACTCTAAAATATGAAATAGACAGTTGATAGAGAAAAAATTTGAAAGCCACAAAATTGAAATGTTCGACAAACACTCAAAATAGAGTAAAATTTACACTACTACCTAAATTTTAAACTGTTAAAATGATCAATAATAAAAATGTCATGGAATCAATAAAATAAGTTCGAAATGAAAAGGGTCCCAAAATTGGGTCATAGAACCTCTTTTATCGTGTAGTTTCATATGAATAGAGTTTGGATAGATTACCAGCAATAGATCAAAATTTGATATTATTATAAGGATATGGTATTGTATTAATTCATTTTTAGGCCTAACTTTTTCATGGCTAGCAAAAATGTACCATAACCCATGTTGATGTTCCTTAGTATTCAAACACTTGTAAATTTCCATAAAGGAAAATTCCCCATCGAAAAAATATATCAAAAAAATCACTGTTCATGCATATGCACTGCGTTTGGTCATCTCCCATGTGATCTGTGACTGGAATCACATCTTCCCTGAAAGTTTTCAAGTTACAATGTTTTTGTTTTGAAAATTAAAATAAAGAGAAAACCATGAAAGGGAAAGCTGAAATGAGGGCATATAGCAGATGATGATTGGACACAGAATTTGCAAACAGAGGAAATTCTGTCCTGACATATGAAACTTACTCAAATCAAGAACATCTTTAAAAGGCATAGGCAGAGACTGATATATCTACAAACTTTGATTCACGGGGAAACCTGCAAAGGAAGCTGAATCAAGTGAAAAAACCAAAGCAATTTCGTTAGCTGGAGCTTGCTACATTTCGCAGGTTTAACGGAACACACATATTCTACAGGCCACAGAGAGATTACACAAGACCATTTCTATGGGAAAAAAAAAAAAAAAAAAAAGAGAAGCGATTATTCAGTAACTGATACATGAACCGCACAAGCACACGACAATTGAGTTTCAGCTTTTACAGTATAATTCTCAGACCACTATCATTTCCAATGACATATGAAACACAAGAAAAGATTGAAAAATCCACAGTTCCTTATTAACCACAAAATACATATCACAAACCAATACCAATAGCAAGAAAAAAAACATTAAACCAGAAACTTTAAAAAAGTATATGAACCAAACCAACCCTTCAAAATTGTTCCCTTTCTTGACAGATTTTTATAGAGGCTGTGAAGTTCTGATCTGCTGCTTGATATTCTCAGTCGACAGCTGCGTCGGGGCTTCTGGCAACACGACAGCAGCAGCACTTGTCATGGTTTGGTACTGGGAAGGCATTGTTGGCGCCAGAGGTTGAGTATAGTATATCTGTGCATGAGCAGGATCAGTGTACTCATAACCGTAATTGGCAGTAGTTGTTGCAGCCGATGTAGGTGCAACAGACTGAGATGGATGATGAATCTGAGTGTAACCAACGTATTGCTGCTGATGCTGACCAGAAGGAACTTGAACCAATTGTGGAGCACCTGTAGTTGTGGTTCTGTACACACCCGCTGCAGCCGCCATTTCAGGTTTGGTGATATGGGTATTTCTCATTGGATTGTATGCTGCTGCAGAAGGAGTAACCATGACAGAACTGGGTGGTGTTTGGGGACGGCTGGAGGGGATTACTGTAGGCGATTCAGTGATAGTATGAGGTTGTTGCACAGATAAATTATAAGCTTGCGGCTGTCTTGCAGGCATGTAGTACAGTGGATATTGCTGATCAAGCTGATGATGTTGTTGATGATGGTGAACTTGTTGCTGCTGTGATGGATATACAGGATAATAAGCAGAGATGGGCATTGCTCCTGCAGGGTGATGCTGAATATAATGAGCACCGGCGTGAATAAATTGTTGCTGCGGCTGTTGTTGTTGCTGCTGCTGCTGTTGCTGAGGCTGTTGTTGATCAAACTGTGGTTGCAATACATAACCAGAACCAGAATCCTGGACGTGCTGTAAATGAACCCGAGCATTTGGATCCGATACATTAACCTTCGGATCTACAGGATTAACATTGACAGCAATCCTGTTGCCTCCGGACTGTAATGGGTCTTGATAAATCACAGGTTTTTGGCGAGAAATAGCATTTGTAAGACTACTATCACTGAGATATTACAACAGAACATTCGTACCTACTTCAGATTCCTCTTACTTTTCACGGGAAGAGCAAAAGAATAAAACACGAATATGATCATAATATGTAAACATTTACTAACCTTGAAACTGAATCTGGGGACGGCAAATCAAGACCGCTGCCGCCGCCGCTTGACTTCTGCGGCAGTGACTGAACTGGAGGAGGTGTTTTTTTGTAACCCACAGGCACGCCATGATCCGATCTCTCATCATCAGAAACCACCCTATTCACGTACTCACCAGAAACCAAACCGACAGTCGCCACCGTAGGCGGCGGTGGAGATGACAACACCACAAACCCCTCTTCTTGTTGCATCTTCGGCAGACCACTGATATTCATCTGCCCTAATTGATCTTCAATCCCTGCCACAATTTTTTGCTGATCTTGGACCTTGTTACTTTCCTCCACGTGAACCCTTATCGGCGGCAAATTCGCCAACGACGGACAGGACGAACTAGACCCAAACGACGACGTCGTTTCCATCATCGGAGAATCCGGCACCGATTGAACCTCTTGCACCTTCTTCTGCAACCCACCACCCTCTACATCCCTACCAACAATCCCTCCTCCTCCTGCTCCGCCGCCGCCAGCAGCTGCTGCACCGGCAACAATCTCATCGTCAAGACCTAACAAACAATTAACCGAAGCTGAATCCGAAAACCCTCTATTCAAAACCCCGGCAGCTCCGTTCAATGCGTTCAAAAACCACTCATCAGATTTTATTGTTTTCGTTTCAAGAATCGACTGCGAAGCCTCAAGTTTCAGCTGAAACAAAAACAAACGTAACCTACACGGTTTTTGAAAATTCGACGACGTGCGTTCATACTCCTCAATCATATTCTCCAAATCCTCATCCGTGGTAACGGAGATCAACGAATCCAGATCTTCCGACGGGAGCTGGTACTTCAAACTAAACGACTGACCGTTTAGCAGAGACTGTGAAAGACGCGACATCAAAGAAGAAAGAGAGATATTACGATCGACGACGATGATACGGGTTTCACCGCCGACGTAGCACAACGACTTGTCATGCGGTCGGGGGACGATGTGTCCGCCGTAGCTACACATGAGTCTGAGCTTTGAAGACAGGATGCCTGCGGCGGCGTTGGTGGGTGCGAGAGGTGGGTCATCCCAGGAGTCCGTGTGTCGGGAACGAGGAGATGAGTCTATGGAATCAGCGTATTGTTGAGTTGTGGTGGTGGCAGTTGTTGTAGCGGCGGCGATAGGTTGCGGTGGTGGATCCATCGCCGGCGTTGGAAATGGGGGTGTTTAAGGAGTTTGCAACCGAGGAATTTAAAGGAAAAGAGAAAAGGAGGAACTTTGAGGGGGAATTTATGCCCTTATAGGAACTCTTCACAATCGGACCTGTTTTACTCCAGCTGTATATTTATTTTTATTTTATTTTATTTTTTAAAAATGAAAATGCCCGCAAATTGAATTTAAAATTTAACTTTACAAAAAAATGGGATGTGATGACAAAACTTGTCATTATAAGTCTTCAAATTTAAAATAAAAAATATTAAAATATTTATTTTGCCAAACAGTATCTTAAAACACTGATTAAAATTTTATATACTATTTATAATAATTTTTTATATTTAATATAATAATTAATGAGTATTTTTATAACTTACAAAGTAATTTTACACAATGCCTAAGAGTATTGTTCAGTAAAATTATTAAAATATTTGATTTTAAGGTCAAAAATATTTTTAATTGATTTTGTGTATTTTAAAAAAAAGAATTTTGCTAAAATTTTTATATTTATTATTTATAAAAAATTTTATATTTATTATAATAGTTAATGAGTATTTGTATGAATTTTAATTCATTAGAAATTATAATTTACTAAATATAAAAACTTTAATAAGTATCCTATAACAACATTATTAAAAGTATAGAATAAATATTTTTTTATTTTAAGAAATTATTATTCTTTATTCATTTAAAAAATATTATGTTAAATAAATGTAATAATTAACAAAAAATTGTTCACTTATGTATTTAAAACATAAAATGTACTTTTATTAAATAAATGTTAAATTAAAATGAGTTTTGTTAACGAGTATAAATTTTTTATATTTAATAAGTTACTATTTTTAAAATATTAAATTCACAAAAAATACTCATTAATTATTATATTAAATATTAAAATTATTATAAATAATAAATATAAAAATTACTTGTTAATAAAATTCAATTAAAAAAACTAAATTAATTATTTTATAAAGCATGAGTGTGTGTGTGACTCATCTCAAAAAATTAGTTGAATTAATGACAATTGATTGACACTAACTTAGATGCAGACAAGCTTTTATATTTATATAATTATTTTTTATTTATTAAATATAATTATTTACATGTATTCGGTACATCAAATTTAGTATACTACGTACGGTAAATTTTTATATTTATATGATTATTTATTCATTCATTAAATATAATTATTTAGGTAATATAAAATTTCTCTTTTTATTTTTTACAGGAAAAAAAAGAAAAAGGAAAATTGAAAAGAGACCAACTTGACATAAAACTGTATACGGTCAGATGGTTTGACCGCTAGTCAGCTGATTGGCTCCATTTGGAGTTTCAAGAGTGGATGTTTCGGAAGGCGCGGCTTTAGATCCGCACGTCAAGGAACGTCATACTCCTCTGAGTTCTATGTACTTTTGCCCGTTAGATGAGATTAAAGGAGATCTGCTTTGCCTATTTAATTATCGATCTCGTCATCGGGCTGTTGATCTGGGACCATCGCTCTCTAACCGCCTGGCAAAACGATTATTCCTACGGAAATATTTAAATAATATTGATATTATTTTTTAAGTCATCAATTTTAACTAGGTGCCATAATTTGTCTTATGTCGTATTCATAACATGTTACAAAAAAAAATATAATAAAAAGTTCTAATTAATATTTTTGTGCGGATAATAATTTAAGAAAATTTTTAAAACAAAATCAATGATCTATTTAGAAATTATTATTGGAATGTTCAAACGAATATTACAAATTCCTTTTAAAAATGATTGATGCGTATTGAGAATCTAATCTAATTTTTATTTTTTATTTCCACTTTTTTCTTCGAATTTTGGCATTATATGTTGAATTTAACATAAATTAGGTAAATATTATTGAACGTCATTAATTTAAATATTTACATCACAAAATTAATTAATTAAATTAAATTATTTTAATTCAGTATCCTATTGGGTGTTTCGAATCTTAATATGGAAAATACTCAACGAAAGCACGTTTTTCTCTCTTAAAAGGGAAATGCATAATAAAATTTTGGTCTCTGAGTTTGAAGATAAACAAAAAATTGGATATACTTTTATTATTTATTGCAAATTAGTCCACTTAAGAAATTATACTTGTATATAAAGCTCAAGTCAGCGACTAATTTCTTACAATTTTCAAAATATATTTTAACTTATTATTTGACCTAAATTGAGGAACTAAATTGTTATTGCCACAAAAGCAATAAAAATTTGTTTCTCCAAACTTCCACACAAGCCAAACGCTGTCTTAGCCGCAACTACGGCGAACGTAACTGCAACTGCGAGTGACGCAATTTATCCTTCGCTGCTGCAATAAATAAAAAATAATTAATATATGTGTGTGTATGTACGTATCAATTAACAGTAGAACGCCTTGGCGTGCAGGAACAGGGGAAAATGACATTGGGACCCACAGCCATATGATGATACACGCGCCTCTCCTATCTTGTCAGAAAAGGCCGATATAATTGGGGCGTGCACGATAGGCGCGTGAAAAATGACAGGCGGCGTTCATGTAGATGTAGTGCTGTAAAGTAACAGTAACGCTTGGCCAACTGCCCGGGCAACATATTCAGTTTTTACTTACTTTTTTTTATTATAATTATTATAATCAATTGTTTTTTAATAATAAATAAATAAAAACTAAATGGAGAAGGAATCAGGCGCTTGTGGTCTACAAAGCATTTTGCTAAGGTTCCATTTCACTTCTGTCCATTCAGCGTATTGAAGATTTTGGCTACGGGGATAGATTCTTTGAAGAATTTTCAAAATCTTTTGTGCGATGATGAAAAATGTTTTTGTACTATTTGGAAGTCAAAGATTTATATTATTAATCAAAATTTTAAATAAATACTATTTGATAGCCAAAAAAATTGTATTATTATTATTAAATAAATAAATCTAGTAATATGAAATATGTTGTGTAAAAATTAATCCCGATTAATTTAAAAAACAATTCTTAATAAATTCTTGCGTGTGAATTTATTGAAACAAAAATAATTATTATATTATTAATTAATACATATAAGAGAAGTATGTTTCCATTTGATACTTTTAATTACGATACTCTATCAATAAAAAGTAATATACAATATATACGATGTCATTTATAATGTTTAGTGTCATTTATTGAAAATAATTTATTAAATAAATAAATAATATTAATATTGTTAAATTTTTCAATAATATTATTTTAAATTAAATGTATATAAAACTTTGACGTTGTGCCGACATGTAGTCCATTCAATAATATAGACATCTAGGAGAAATCGTTGGTGTAACTTGGCAACTATATGTACAAATAACTTGATATATTTACGAAAAGATTAAAATAAAATTAACGGAATAATGCATTAATAGATTATAGTCAATTTTTTATAATATAAAATCAATTAAAAAACAAAGAAAGGAAGGAGTGATGAAATTTTTTTTAAATAATTATTTAAAAAAAGTCAAATATAAATATAATTAATTATAATATTACTTCTTTTAATGGGTAAAATTTTCCGATGTGGAATGGAAAGTCTAATCTATTATCTACTGTAGGAATATTGAATTTTCCCCTCTAAAAAAATTAGTTGATAGGCTTAGGGTCTTTTATAAAAGAAGATGGGTCCCACTTGCAAGTGGGATGGAAGAAAGGAACTTTGTTTCATGACATTATTCGTGCTATTTTGAAAAAAAAAAAATCATTTATTTTAAAAAATTTGTTTTATAAAAAAATAAAAATTATATTCCGCGAGTGTTTTTCTAATTAACATATAATATTAAAATGGATCAAAATTTAATATTAACCAAGTTTTAAGTTGACAAATACACCATGAAAATAATTAAATCATCAATTATTGAGTTTAATTATAATTATCAAATAAGGTTAAATGACAAAAGCAAATAAATAAAGACACAAACATTAAAATAAATTTAGATTGATAATTATTAGTGTGGCCTCTAGCATGCATTAGGGATTGAGCTTAGGTTGACCTTTAATTAAAAAAAAAAATGCAATAAAATATAGACCTACCATTAAGCATTATGGGGCGCATTGTCATTGCCTTTGTCCAATTCACCTACCTCATTTTCAGTTAATTATTAATACACAATAAATAAAATATTTATTATTTATATTATTAATTTGTTATTATTATCGTCATTTTATTTAAATGTATACCCTAAATGTAATTGAAAACACCAATGTCAATAGCGATAAAAATATTTTTACATGTCTTAAAATTTTTATATTTGATAAGTTATAATTCTCAGTGTATTTAAATTTATAAGAAATACTCATTAATTATTACATTAAATATAAAAAATTATTATAAAAAATAAATATAAAAAATTTAATAAGTGCTTCACTAAAAAAAAAAAAAATATTATGTATAGTATAAAATATCTCAAGCTTTTATAATTTCATAACAGTTATGCCTTCGCCCCTTAATACTGAATAAATCTTTAGCAATTATTTAAAATTGTTAATTATATTAACTTTTGCCACTAATTATGTTATTCCTTGACCAAGTAGTTATGTTATAATTCACCTAACCAAAATTTTGTCCTATTTATTTATTTTTTTCCCCCTTAAATGAAGATAAGATAAAGGGTAATAAATAATTCAATCCTTGACACATTTAATTAATGAGTAATTAATTAAATAAAAATGATTACGATAGTAGAAAGAGTAGTTTTGAAAATTTTAAATTAAATATATTTAATTGAAAACAAGAAATAAATTTTCACTTTTTTGGTTCTTGTAAAATTGGTAACCTAATTCCTTACGATAATGAATTAATTAATCAATTAAGAAGTAACAAAGACAGCAGCTCTTTAATTTTTTATTATAATTCTTAACTCGGATCGTTTAATTTTTTTAGTTTATAAATATACATATAAAAATTGATAATTATTTTTAAAAAATTAGAAATTACAGAGAAAAATTTTAAATTAAAAAAAAAAGAGAACAATTGTACGTACAACAGACTGTAACATTGTTCTGCCCATAGAAAATAGAGATTAAATAATAATTTTTGCGTTGTTTGTCTTACATTTTCCCGTTTGTTTTTATTATTTATTATTTGTTTTATAGCCCCGAGATGTCGTCGACCTTCTTCCAAACAAAAGATGACCTCGATTTCATTGATTTCCCTCTTTCGGTCTTTCCAAATATTTTTCACCATTTCCATTGGCAGCTTTGACAGTTAAAATCGACTTTGTCTTTTGCGTCTTCTAAATGTAAATACTTACATATATAGAATCATAAAAATAAATGAGTGTTGACAATAATAATAATTATTATTATTATCATTGTTGTTGCTATTTTAAATAAAAATTATAAAACAAAAATATATAAAAGAGTGAGTGTTAAACATTAAAAAAATAATGTTTAATTTTAAAACATAAAAAAAATAAATAAATATTCCCTTAAAATTTTAAAAATACAATTGCATAATTTTTTAATATATTATATATACATAATCATGGCTGCCAATGACTTTATTTCTTTTTTATTTTGTGATTGTTTATGTAATTTAATGAATTCGATGTTTCTGCAAGGCAAGGCAAGCAGCACTTTAAGAGTAAATAATAAAATATTTTGTTAACGGGATTTTTTTAGTACGCTTGTTAAATTTTTTATATTTATTATTTATAATAATTTTTAGTATTTAATGTAATAATTAATAATAAATTTTAATTTATTAAATATAAAATCTTAGCAATTATTTTAAAACCACTTGTTAGCAAAACCCAATAACAAATTAAATTGAATTACTTCCTGTTGTCTGAGTCAGCTCCAACGCATAATGTTTCCATTTTACAATAATAGTTAGGTTGAATGGTTTTGGATGCTCTTTTAAAATCCGACTTCAGATAAACAAGAATGAATTCTATTATACTTTCAAATTTTAATTAATTACTATTTCAAAGTGAATCAATAATAATTGAGAAGAAAATTAAATTTATCAAATGTCAAATGTCATAATTTTATATTCTTTTATTAATTTGTATTCAATTTTCTTTTTAAAAAGTTAATTTAATTTAATTATAAAACCACGAAACACTTGTACCCGTAATAGCTTTTTGGTAATTAAATTTAATTTCAGAAAATAAAGGAAAATCCGTAGAGAAAATAACATTCTGGAAGCATAAGATTTCCTATCAACCATACTGTAAAAGACAACTCAGTAATGCAAGTGGAGATCACTTAGATTTTTACGTTTTCAAAATGCGTCACGTAAATATTCTCAATAAAAAACAAACAAAATTATATTTCTAAGATGCTTTGAACAATTTTTTCAAATATCTTTAAATAACGACGGATGATGATGTGATCAGGATCATGTTCATGATCCTGATGTGATTAAAAGTTTAATTACCTTGAGGGATTGAATCACTGAAAACAACTTGGTTTGAGAATCTGTGAAAAAAGGGTACAATTTTACACAAATTCACAAAGAAATTATGATTTGTAATACTTTGTTTGAAGATTTTGAAGAGATTCATTGTAAAGAGTCTACTAATGTCAACTAAGATGTTATGATCATATATATATATATATATATTTTCTTTTTGACAGTTTCAACTTATTTACATTCACTAGTTACATAAAATTATGTGATAAACAAATGACATAATATATTTAATTTATCAATTATTTATCTCTAAACTCGAATACGAATAAATATATAAAAAAAATTATTTTTATATTTTTTGTAAATGTAAATTTTATTCACTGTTTTTTGTTTTTAGTGAAGGTGTTGCAATTTTTAATTAATCAACGGATCAAATTTTATTTATTGTGTTTTTCTAACATTGAATTAAAACAAAATATAGCGCTGTAATCATAAATCTTCTTAACTTGGTATGCCCTTAAACTGTTCAAGATATTTGGGCCCATAGACAGCCCAACTATATCATCTTTACATTATACTGTTCAAGATTTTATCAACTTTTGTCAGTTATCATTAGGGCTGCAAATGTTGAATTTAGTGACAATCCTCAATAATTAATAGTAGGCTTATTGGCTCCGATGATCTTCGTCACATATGGGCCACCGGACCTTGCTATGATGAGCTTGAAACCCTGTGTCCCATGCCTAATTCATAGCCCAGGTCTTAAAGTTATCAATAGCGTGCAATCGCACAGACTATGTAGACTCATAATCATCGCCAAATTTTTATAATAAGTATAATAGGATTCTTTTTCAACTATAAACCTTATGACTTTTATAATTAAAAACAGAAATAATGTTTTCTAAATGGTTTAATTGATATATTTTTTAACTTAAAATTATATTGTTAAGCTTTCATCATAAGGTGATAATGTAAATTCTAGTTTATATGCTTTAAAAAAATATTTACGGTCTAGAAACTTCCAGAGGACCAAATCACAAAAATAGAAAATTCCAAGTACTTTGCTTTCCTTCATCTAATGACCTAAAACGACAATCATTCCATTTCAAGGGGCACAGAGCAACAAGTCGTCGTCTGAACTTTGGCAGGTGTAATCACGCATTGGCACTTAACTCTATCGTTTCAGATCATCACAAATCTTCTTCTTTTCTTTAATTTACAGATACTCTGAAAATTTTTTTTAAGATGTAACGAAACTAATTTTGTTTGGATCTTAAAGTCAAGGGAAATTTGCGTTGTTGTGCAGATATTTAAGGGTGTGCGTTTGATATTTAAATTGATTGAAGATAAAATTTTAAATCACAAATTATATTTTAAATTTTAAATAATTTAATTTAATCTAATAATATTACGTTATAAATTATAATCAATTTAAATATGATTATACGATTTAAATCAGTTTAAATTCGAGATTTATACTTTAAATTTTAATTAAAATAATTTATTAATTTTAATTAAATTTAAAAGATAAAATTTTAAATTTTAATTTATTTTTTGTTCAATTTTAAAATAATAAAATTATTATTTAAATATATAATATTAATAAAATAATTAATATATTATTTTAATATATAATATTAATATTATAATATAATAATAATAATAAGTATAATTAATATTCATTTAAATAATTTAGTTTGATAATTTAAAATTAATTTAATTCACCATCTAATCGGCAAAATCGATTTATAAAATATGAATTCAAATATTAATCTAAAATTTTTAGAACTAATACAAATTGATTCAATTAAGCCATTTCAATTCGTTTGAATTTGGCTACAATTACACGTATTTTTTGCCACGGGTGACGAAGGGATACGGAGAGGAGAAATATTGGACTAATTTCTTTCAATTGAGTACAGTTAATTCAGTATTGGCAAATTATTTATCCTTGGAAATCTTTTAGCTTATTGGAAGGGGAGTGATGGTGATGATGGCGGTGATAGCAGTGATATGATTCTCCTACTAGCTTCTGAAGAGGTTATTTGATTTTGATTTAAAAACTAAAACGATCAAGATTGTGTGGGTATTCCTGGGACGTCTATACATTTTGGGGAAGCTTTTGTGGATATACGTGTTGAAAGCCTAGCTCCGCCCAATGATAGTGTGGCCATGGAATTTTTTTGTGAAAGCAGAGGGAGGAAGAGGAAGAGGAAGAAAAGAAAAGTCACAAACCAGGTAGATTTGTGCCCAACTTATGAGAAATATGGGAGACTTTTGTAATAAACTAAAACTATAGGGAGGAAAGTGTCATTACACCAACTTTGGAAACCACCGAAGGTACCTCAGTCAGCATCCTTCTTCACGTGGGTCCCACGCAGCATCCTCTAGCGACAGTCAATAATCCCAAACCGATAATAGCACGTGTCTCCTTTATTTTAAATTTTTATAAATACTAACACAGTTTATCTATTTAAAACAAATAGATCCTTAATTCAATTATCCTTATTGAAATGATAAAATTCTCAATTCATATTATCTATTAAAGTAATAAAACATATTTTGATAATTTAAGTACCAATAGTATATGTTTATTAAACTTTAATAAGGCACATTTTAATAATTTAAATATAAATAACCAATTTAATGTAAAATCATAAAAAAAGTAGGAAACATTTAAATTTAAAATTATTTGACACTAAATTAAGAAGAGTTAAATTTATTTCTTCTTCTATACTTCTTTGGGTAAGGTTATAATAGAGTAATTGTAAACTAACAATTACAACATTTTGACAATTAGATATAATTTAATAATTAATATTAAAAGTGAAGTCCAAATCTTATTATTAAAGGTGCGATTATTTTTTAATGTTTTCTTGTACAATGAAAAGAAGAAAAAAAATGATATAGTGGATGTGTTTGCTATAAGTGGCAAATTTGTTTTATTTGTGAGACAATTAAAAAACAGGGACCCCGATATTGTACTAATCCAGAAACCTGGTAAAAGTCAAACAATCAGACGGCCTACCCTATCCAGTCGCAGTTTGACTTACTCAGCGACTCGGGAATGCAATTTCAAATTTCAGAACACGATCTATGAGAAATAACTGACGGTAGGCTATACTTAGCCAGTATGTAACTGCCCCTGTGGCGGCGCCATTTCTCTATATTTCGAAGTATTGTCCCTTCGGTTTTCTCTCCATCTTCTTCTCTTTTGACAGACCATATTCGTAAACCAGTGAGGTTGCTTTTGCTTCCTCTTTACTTTCAGTTCTATTGTTTTCTGTTTCACCGTTCTCTTTCATTTTAAGATTCTGTTTCTTGTTTTGTATGTTAAGTTGCATAGTATTTATTGTTTTTTTATTCCTTTTCTGGGTTCGTTTTATCTACCAGTTTCGGACAACTGTTGGCACAAAACCCAGCTCTGCTTGTTAACAATCCATGGCTTGGGGATGTCTGGAATCTTTCCGGAGTTTCTTCCAGGTCAGTAATCTCAACATCTTGTACCAGATTTCAAATGTCCTTGTTATAAAGGAGTATTGTTTTCTTAGATTTATGTTAGAATCATCTGTTATATGAAAAATCATTCTTAGAATTCGATTAACAGTTCCAATTTGATGACACCTGGATCAGGAAATTGTTTAGTTTGATTTTTATTTTTGTCTCGTGTTTGAGCAGCGAGGGGAAATAAGGGAAATTGACCTTGGTGCGCACACTATAAAGTCTCATGGTGCTAGAGTTGTGAGACATCACTTACACGATTGGGTTATACTGGTGCTGCTTGGAGTGGCTGTGATTGTTCTCAATATAATCCATCCATTCTACCGTTTTGTGGGAAAGGATATGATGACTGACTTGAAATATCCAATTAAAGACAACACAATCCCCATTTGGACTGTGCCTGTAAGTTTTTCAATTCCTTCTTCTCCTGTCAATTTCTTCCATCTAAACGCCTTGCAATTGCAAACTTAGAACGTAAAATTTATGTGCTTTTTTTTTTTTTTTTACTGTTGATGATCAGATATATGCAGTTTTGCTGCCCATAGCCATTTTCCTTATCATCTATTTTCGAAGGAGATGTGTTTATGATTTGCACCACGCCATTCTAGGTAAATTCTAGATTACATTAATGTATGTATACTTGAACGAAGGGTATGAATTTGTTCATAAATTTTTATTTGATGAATCGTATCAGGGCTCTTGTATGCTGTGTTGATTACTGGGGTTATTACTGATTCAATAAAAAATGCAACTGGTAGGCCTAGACCCGACTTCTACTGGCGTTGCTTTCCTGATGGAGTAGAGGTATATATTTTGAACGCTAACATTACAATTTGTTGTTCAGATAGATATCTGTTTTAAGTTCTGATATTTTTACTTTCCTTTTCTTTACAGAATTTTGGTGGTCCATGGGGAGACGTGATATGTCATGGTAAAGACGTTGAGGTCAAGGAAGGACACAAGAGTTTTCCGAGTGGCCATACTTCCTGTAAGCAATTTCCTCCAGTTTACTTCAGTTCTCTGACAATTCGAGGTTAATAAATATCGTATCTGATACAATTTGAGTTTATTCTGCAGGGTCCTTTGCAGGATTAGGCTTCCTCTCATTGTACTTATCCGGGAAAATTAAAGCATTTGATCAAAAAGGGCATGTTGCAAAGCTATGCATAGTTCTTCTTCCTCTATTAGTTGCATCTCTTGTTGGCATTTCTCGAGTTAGTGACTATTGGCACCATTGGCAAGATGTATTTGCTGGTGGTATTATAGGTCTGTTTCCCTGCATTCCCCGGAGAAAACTACAGTTGCTTATATATTAGAATCTTTCAGGTACCTAACTTCTACATGGTTTATTTCTTTCAGGGCTTGTTGTTGCCACATTTTGCTATCTGCAGTTTTTCCCACCCCCACATAGTGATTATGGTAATTGATCCTTCAAGCTTGGTAATCCTGACTTGTTACATGATTTACTTTGACGTTACGTCTTAGTTTGGGATTGTGCTTCTGCTAATGATAAATGTTTGAATCAGTTGTTCTGAATTCTACTGAATTTTTCAGGATGGGGACCTTATGCCTATTTCCGAGCAAGGGAGGAATCACGTACAAATACAAACATGGCACTTTCTGCGAATTCAGTCCATCTGCAGGTTACGGGTGGTCATCGTCGTCATCATTCTGAGAATCAACAAAACAGATCAAATGGTGATGGGTTTATGTCAAACTCAACAATAGATGAAATGGAGTCTGGAAGGAGATGATCTTACTTCAGTTTTGGCTTTGCCCCAAGTTCTTTGGAGCTTCTTTACCGTTTTTTCTTATGTAAATACACTTTATTTAGTTTTTATAGTGTACTACCATTCTTTTTGTTGAATTTTCGACTAGATACAATATTTATACGCTAAATAGTTTATGGGACTCACCTTGCCACAAACGAGACGACCCCCTTTTTTTTTTTCATTTTAACAAGAGTGAGAAATTAAAAGTTATATCTTTTGCTTTAATGCTACTTGGCCTTCATTGGTTGGACCTTCTTCGTTGTAAATTTTTGTAACAATGCCTAGACTATATCACTAATCTAATTTAATTTAAACAATTGCTTTCCAATGAAAGTATGCCATCACCATACTTATACCAATTGGCCTTTGACATCTCGTAATGAGAACAAAATTCTGAGTTCGCAATTGATTGTGACAAAAGTTTGCCCTAAAGATAAGCCTTTCCAGGATAGCTTGCCTTACATTTGCCTCTATGATTGGAAATAAATAAACCAATTGACAAGAATGGATAATTCGTGGCAATTAAAAGAAATGGTATTTGCTCGGACAAAAATTAAAACCAGGACTGGACGAAAAAATTTATATGTTATAGACTACTGTCAACAAAATCAAGTGTTTTCTATTAAAGAAAAATGAATAAGTCACTACGCCAAATATGTAAAATGTGAAAAATTTAAGGACTTTGACGTTATTATCCCCTTTCAAATGACTACTTACCTTGTTTTCTAATTAACAATTGTGTATGTCATGTGATGTTGCCACACATCCTGCTTTTTGTGACAGGAATGGAATCTCATTATAGAACAAAAGAGATAATACCAACAACAAGCAAAGAACATAATAAAATGATAAAAAGTGGTTTGACAAACGAGACCAAAGATTAATATATAAAATATGAAAATAGATTTGTAAGGCATGTAAAGCGTCAAAAATACTAATAATAGAATGGGGAGTTAATGATTGTTATCTTAGAATTTTTAACATCCAATTAGATGAAGAAGATGACATGTTTGCCCTTTTAAAGTTGAAATCTCCCCCCACATAGATGGGCCGAAGATATTTTAATTCTTCATATATCAATCACAAAAACATAATCTTATTAGTTTGTCTTCTTTTTAATATTAATTTTTGAGTATCAGAGGTAAGACACAAAATATGAGGTAAGAAAAATAAGATTTATTAAATAAAATTAATATAATTAATGATAATTTTTTTATTAAAATTGTGAGATATAAGTTAACGTGATAATATTAATGGTTATATGATATACATTATTCAATATATTAATTTTTTAATTTTTATTTAATAAAAAATATTTATAGGACCTTTTTAAAATAAAACCCTTTTAATCTATTCTACGATTGTTAAGATATTGAATTTTTTATATTTTTTTCTTTTTCTCAAAAGTACAACCAATAATTAAAAAAATAGATTAATTGAGTGTCAAAAAACTTTCCATACATTAAAATTATTAAGCTAATCAACTTTATTTTAAAATTAAAAAAATAATACAAAATATACCCTTATTATCTTTATTTTCATCTTATAAAATAATTTTTCAGTGATAATTATACAAATGAATACTGTCATACAAACAAGTTGATTATTTTGAATCGAATAATAATTAAAAGTTTGAATAGAACTATAATCAAAATCAATATCACATAAAAATTTTTAAATAATTAATTACACAAAAATAGTTTATTTCACATTATTAGTTTGGTGGAGTGAATTATTTTTTTTACTATATTTAAATTTTATATGCATATTATTTTTAACTTAAATTTAAATATAAAATTTTAATTATTTATATTTATGTTAACTATTAAATTTAATAAATTTTTATTTAGATTTAAATTTAAAAATTAAAATTAAAATTTAAAGAAACCCTATAATAATAATAATAATAATAATAATAATAATAATAATAATAATAATATTCACGCGCTTTGTACATTAACTAATTATGCAAATAAAATTATATTCTCTTTCGCTCGGAAAACACTTCATTTTCACTACTCTCTTTTTTCAGTATTCAAAGGCAAGCTGAGCTGCTCGCTTTTGCAGGCTAGTTCATTCTCCAAATTCCATCAGATTTATTTTTGAAACTTTATTTTAATTCTGAATCTGCTCATTTCAGCTTTCTGTCGCACATTGTAGTGATTTCGTTGCGAATTATGTTTTTAAAAATTTTTTTTGAAGACATTGTTTATTTGTTTGGTTATCGGGAAAGCGGCTGACAGGAAAAGAAGAAAAAGGATTAAGTGAATGATTTGTTTTCTGCTGCTTGTTTCCATAAACAACGACAGATAATGCGTTTTACATATATTAGCTTTTGTTTATGTTTTGTTTTCTTAATGAGCAGTTTGGTCCCCGAGAAAGTGAAGGAAAAAGAAAGTGAGTTTTGTTTCTGTTTTCCAGCTTCCCTTGTTATTAGGCGTAGTTTCCAAAAGTACAGTTTCTGTTTAACTGTTTATAATAATTAATATAATAAAACAATAATAACAATTTTTTACACTTCTTTGGCTTCCAAACGCAGCATATTGGCAAAAATTGTTTAAGGAATCCCTCATTTCTAGCTTTTCTTTATAATTAATAAACTCTTGGTCCTGTACTGGCTATCCATGTAATTTTTTGAGGCTCATGTTGACTTTTTGGTCAAAATTGTTGTTGATTGGTTGAAATTTCGTTGTCTTATACCAGAAAACTAGTTTAGAAAATATGAAAAACAAGTTAGCACTCTAGTGTTGTTTGTTTCTAGACTTGTATTTACTCCTATTTTGAATTTTATCTGTATTAGTGCTTTTTTTATTGTATACAAGCTCAAGTGGTTACTTGCTGGTTTTGCTATGTCATGCAGAAAAATTTAAAATTGTTCTGTCTCCGGTATTTTGTGTTGTATTTGGTTTGGTAGATAGTAGAAAGACAGTTTTCTCATGGTGTAGAAAATCTCATACATACGGGACAAGTAGACTGATCCGTTCGTTTGCCATGACATTGACTAAATATTTAAATGACTGATGTACCCAAAAATGTCTTTGTTTAATTTGTGCCTAATTAGAGGTGAACAATGTGATTTTAACCTGTCGAATGGATGATTCTCTAATGTGAGTTCGTATATCTGCAGTTGAGACTTTTACTCTTTGCTTTCAAATTCGATAAACTAGCATTGAGTTCAAGTGGTATTTATCTTTTTGTTGCTCAAATTATGTAAATTACATCTTTGCTGAGTTTTCTATGAGCTAGTTTAAGTCAAGCACATAGTGTTCTGTAATGACATGTATATATAAGTAACGGGGGATTATGAGAAGATTTCACATGCTAAAAATGATTTTCCCTAATGATTTCATATATAACTTTTTTAGGCTTTTTTGTGGCATCGGATTATGAGAAGAGTGCATATTGAGATTTGTGGAATCTGGTCGTTCATTCTGTTAACGTGATTCTGATTTGGAGAGGCGCTCTATGATCGAGTAACCAGAGTCTGGAGGCAGATTGTACTGAAGAGATCTAGTAAACCGATGAAAGACTGATAAACTTTTGGCTTCTTAGCTTATAAGGAATATGAAGTCCCAATATTCCCATACTTTCCATTCTTACACTGTAGTTTTAGGGTTTGCCTTGCATGACACAATTCTAGCTCGCTCACTTAATATAGTTTTCTTTATTTTCCGCCCTAATTTTCTGCATTAATGTTATATTGCTAAATTACTATATTATCTTATAGTCTGAGGGAAAGAGTTTGAAAAAGGATTTAAAGGTTTCTAGTTGCCACATAAGTCATTTTTTGCATGTGTGATTTCTCTTGGTTGCAGAATCAGCTTCAAATTTAATCTCACTGACTAGACCTAATGATGCATAATTTTATAACATCTCTATCTTGTAAAGGCTTCACATAGTGTTTCTCTTATTTCTTTTTCATCTAAATCTTATAAATGCTTATCATGCTTAACATAGTGCATCTTCTTTTCTTTTTGATCGTAAATATGTTCATGAATTGTATTGTCTGTCTTACAGTTTGTTCATTACTTTTTTGTTATTATGGTTAGCCTAATTTTGGTTATGCATTCTGTTATTTCGCTTCAGTTTTTTGGATAATATTTAATTTGTTAATACTTTTCTTTTTCCTGCTTATTAGGGAAAAATGCCAGAGATTGTGTTGGGTTCGCATACTGTAAGATCCCATGGACTTAAAGTTCTGAGGGTACACATGCATGACTGGCTGATTCTCATTCTTCTTGGTATAATAGATATCGTTTTGAATGTTATTGAACCATTTCACCGCTTTGTTGGAGAGGACATGATGGAGGATTTGAAATACCCATTGAAAGACAATACTGTTCCCTTCTGGTCTGTTCCTGTATGTTTACACTCTGAGAAATTATATGGATAGATTTTCCTTCATTTCAAAATTTCGTGCCATTCAGTACTTTGACAGCAACAAAAATTCATGACGCTGTTTCATTTGTTCTTACAGTTGATTGCAGTATTGCTCCCTTTTATTATTATTCATGTCTATTATTTCATCAGAAGGGATGTCTATGATCTACACCATGCAATACTAGGTATACTTTTGTCTTCTAATGTTTTACAAGTCTATCACTTGTCATTTCTGTGTATAGATTTATGGTGTTAGGCTTAATGGATTGTGATGCATATTCAGGCCTTCTATATTCTGTGCTTGTCACTGGTGTTATAACTGATGCGATTAAAGATGCTGTTGGTCGGCCACGCCCAGACTTCTTTTGGCGCTGTTTCCCTGATGGTAAAGGGGTGGGTTCCTCCAA
>JAWDEX010000012.1:2159674-2180704 GCA_035221805.1 Trichilia hirta
AGGGGCCATGTTGCAAAGTTGTGTATTGTTTTTCTGCCCCTTCTTCTTGCTGCTCTGGTGGGAGTTTCTCGAGTTGACGACTATTGGCATCATTGGCAAGATGTCTTTGGTGGTGCGCTTATAGGTCTCTTTTGTTGACCACTTTCTTATTGTTTTTTAAGTTACTGTTAAGATTAAAATTCAAGGTGTCTAAGGCTACCTCGTTGCAATATGTCTGTCCTATTTCTCACAGTGAATTATTTGCTCATTTTGCTACCATTTTATTACAGGAACAGTAATTTCTTCTTTCTGTTACTTGCAATTCTTTCCACCTCCATATGATACAGACGGTATGTCCCACAATCTTCTCTATCATTATTCACCAAGTTTTCTATGCCACTGTATCACTTTTTGTCTACCCTGAGCCAATATGAGTAGACATTCAAATGAGATTTTTTTTTCTTTTAAAATAGAAATGCGGATGAACTAAATGGTAAACAAGGTGTCAGATCTATTTTTTATTATCTACAAATTGTTTTATTTCAGTAGGATCAGAAACTTGTAAATAACAGTATTGTTAGCTGGTGGTAATTAAATGCCTTAGGATTTAATGGGTGGTGGTTGGCATCTATAAATCATATTCTTGATATCTTGCCTTTCTGCAAATGCTAAATATCAGTATATCACTCTAGAGAAGTCTATGTTGGACCTTTTACTTGTATATTCTTGGTATCCGCAGATTTCATAATGTATATTATTTAGGGGCAGTTGGCCGTTATTGTGTATTTATTGTCTAATCCTTATTCCATTAGTAGCTTGAATCGCTTTCCTGACTTTCCCATGCCTTTGAATTGGACTTGCAGGTTGGGGACCTCATGCATATTTTCAAGTGTTGGCAGAGTCTCGAAATGGCAATCAGGCCAACAATGCCAACTGTCCCACTGTACAGACATCGGAACTTGACAATGTGTACATCGAATCTCAACATCGCACAGAAATAGCAAGAACCAATACTCGTGACAGCAGTCCCATGCTCGATGAAATGGAAAGTCAAAGGAGATATTGACATCAGCCAGTCACTGTAGAGAAGAAGAATAGACATATTACTACTATATGTTGATAGTTGTGATATAAGTAGAATACACACTGTTTTACATTAACATATGTTTGATCTATATTTGCATCGCCAGGATTTGAACAATGTGTCTCATCCGTTAGATGTCTTGTGTTTGTACAGCTTTTTAGCTTCCTTTTACACTAATATTGTTCAGACTGTCATACCTAGCCTCTATCTTCTTCCTATGCACATCTTATCTTAACTTCATTTTGGCTTTTTTATCATCTCAAGAGATCTTATATTTTTATTCAACACATTATGATATTTGTTTGACTGATTCTACATTCACGGCCATTGATAAATACACAAGAAAGAGTTTTGATTTTATTCTATTATTATACTAAAAATAAAAGTATTTGCTTTGAAATTTTCTCAATGCACTCTTTGAATGTTTTGTTCGTATGCGGACGGACGGATAGGATATTACAGAGCTTTGTTGGAAGTACCCTTTTGCAATCTAGTAGTCCCTTTGGTCAAAACAATCATCCGTGTTTTTTGGATTTATTATTTCTCATTCGGCTTGAACCCATTCTGATTTTGAATAATATTGGGTGTACAAATTATTTATGGGAGATAATATTTCACAAATGGAGATTAAATTGACTTTCTTTTTAAAGTTGAAGAATGGAAGATTATGATATCTAAACCTTTTGATTTCTTGCAATATGATGGTATGATTTAAGTATGAGCCAATGAAATTTGACTGATTTGAATGTGTATCTATTAAGACTTTATTTGGGATCGTTGTATTATTGTTGCACTTTAAAAGTTGAGTGAAAAAAAGTTAGGTAACATCACTTTTTAGTGAAATTTATTATTTTATTAATATTTAATATATGTTACTTTTATCTCACCAAATATTGATTTAAAAATTTATAATATTTTAATATTAAACTTAAATTTAAAAACTTTATAAAAAAAAAAATTAAAGGTTAAAGATGTAAAACACTGACTTACCTTCAAATGTTAAATAAATCCGGCAAACTTTATTTTATGAACAAATTGTCCAATGTTTTTGTTGCGTCTCTTTATGTTTTGTTTTTAGTTGAAAGAAGAGAATTTTTAGTAATATTAGATGACTTATGTCTGTATCTGTTGCCTGTACGAAATTATTGATGCTGAGTATTGACCGTGTCAATAAATTTCTTAAAAACAAAAAATCATAACCATAAAACCCCAATGCAACGAAATATTTGATTTAAATGAAAATGTTTAACAATTGTCATCACAATCTCAATTTTTCATATATCATTATCTATATTCTTATATCAAATCGTATAATTAATCTTTAAACTCATATTTTTAGTAGTATCTTTTTATATTTTTACTATCCACATAACAATAGATTCTTGTTTTCTCATTACTCGAATTCATTTTGTATTCCAATGTACAAAATTATGTGGAGACATTCGACTTCTGAAGAAATCTCTACTGCATATACCCCAAATTTATAAATATATATATATATTCAGATTGCCTGGTCAAACAGCATATTATATTATTTTCATACTTTATTCTTTAATCTCGATATCGACAATTCTATAATAAAAATTTCTTATTAAAAAATTTATTTTCAAAAACCACCATCAAAAAAAATTCTGCACCATTTCTTCATCTTCTTTATAAATAATCTCTCTTATTTCTTTTCTTCACAAACAACAAATCTCTCTCCCTCTGTGAGCAGCGGTAATAAGTAAAAATGGCGATTCTTCCATTGGCATATTACAAAAGCTTGAAAAGATACTGGAAGAGAAGAAAGTATCAGAGAATCAATGGTGCAAGAAGAAAGAATCTGCAGATTATAAGGCTTGGTGGGACTACTGCTTCTCCTCGTCGGCGGAGAAGAAAATCAAAGCTGCATTTGAAAATCGTTTCACCATTGAAACTTCTGGAAAAGTTTCATAAAGCTTATGTTGGGATAATGATTTCTTTGGCTAAAAAATTAGCAAACCCTAATTGTAATGCAGGGAGAAGAGTTGCTGGAAGTCGACATGTTTCGTTGGTTTCTTCAGGAGAAAAAGTTGATGGAAAGTTGGTAGTGGAAATTTATAACAAGTTGGCTGCTTATCACAGTTAAGAACTGATTTGTAAGTTTTGTGTGTGTGTGAGTAGTATTCTGCAAGTTATGTATTTCTTTTTCGTGTTTAAGATAATACTCGTGAAATAGTTCAATCCCATGACGGTGGTTTAACTATTTATTTTCGTGTGATCAAATAAGATTGTATATATGTGAATTATGATTCTTTTCCATTTTTTATCCTTGTACCATTTTAATAAAAAATTAAAATATACTTAGTCAAATTAAATTTAACTAGCTTAGGGATATGTTTGTTATTAAATAGTTTAATTAGGGCAAACTTATTATTTTATATTTCACTACTACAAAATTTGTAAGACAAGTTTTATGACTTATTTATCATTGACTAAAAGACTAAGGGCATTTAAGTAAATGATGTAAATAATATAAATAGCAGTAAATTTTTAATTTTATTAAATTAATCCAATTTTATTCAAAATTAGTAAAATTTAAGCTCTCTCTCTTTGGCTGGCCAAACAAGAATCATTATATAAGAGTTTGATTTCTTGAAGATTTCATACTTTTGAGATTAATTCCATCTTATATTTCAAATTAATTTATTTAATTTAATAACTAAAACCTAAATTATATATTTATGTCTTGTAAACCTTAATTGTTCATTTACTTTAAATGAACCTTTCACACTCAAAGACTCCCACTGAATATTTATTTTTGCTTTCCATTTCTTGTTTTGTTATAAACTCTCCCTTATTTTTTTCATTTTACACGTCCCTCTTCGCATACACAGTAAAAGCTACCATAGCATCATGAGAATGGACATTATTCTTTCCAAATACTACAGGAGCTTGAAGAAATTCTGTTGAAGGAGAAGGTACCAAAAAATCAATGGTGCAAATCATAGCAGCAACAAGCTACGGATTCTGAGTCTGAGAGGAGGAAGTACTAATATTGTACCTCGACGGCAACGGAGGAGTGTTCACGCTGACCTAATGATCTATTTAGCCAAAAAATTCCCAAATCCTGACAATGTTTATGAAATTTTTCTTCCAAATTTTGTTGTTACTAGTCGTGAGATTTTGTTGGTTTCTTCTCCTGATCGAGAAATTGATAGCAAGTTGGTCCTGAAAATCTATAATAATTCGGTTGCTTCTCAACGATTTAAGCAATGAATTGTAATTGCAAAATTACCAAATAATTACCATCTCAATGAATTGAAAATCAAATCTTTTAAAAGATTGATTGGCATCACGTTTCTTAAAAATAATCCAAAAGCCCTGCCATTGTTGTGCCCCTATTCTAACATGTTAGAATTAGAGCAAGGCAGAAATTTTGTTTTAGGACGTGGAGAAATTGTATAATCAATATGACTTTAAGAAAATCTTTAGAGTGTAAAATATTAAAAAATTATTATATATAAAAAATTATGATACCAATTCATTCATGTAACAGTAATATATCATATGCCACATCCCATATATTTTTATAAGATTAAAACAAAATAAATTATATAAAACTTGTGATGTAATAATAATAAAATAATGTCATTTTATTTGTATAGAAAAAATATATTATTAATACCTTTGAATGTAGTTTGAATGGTGAGAGTGGACGCTTAGTTTTATTATCATTGGGTTCGAGTAACAATAAAAACGTAAAATTTAGGGTTTTATAAGTAATATTAATTTTGGACTTCATCTAAACTTAAAAAAAAAAAAGAAAAAAAAGAAAAGAAGAATATATATAGAGACAAACATATAATGAGATGTTCTAATTGACACAGGACAAAACTATATTTTTTAAAATAGATAAATTATGATGGAAAAAACAAAATAATAATTTCCAAAACAAAGTTGAATTTCTGAAATTTTTACACATCCAAAGGGCCTTAAAATGAGATAACCAACTTACCCAGCCAATTAAGCTACACTCATTTGTAGAGCTTGGCCATTTCTTTCTGTGTTTTCATTTACTTTTGACCATAATTGATTTTAAAGAAGTTTAGAAGATAGTTTGTTTGTTTTTTTTCGCACGTGTGTGTGTGTGTGTGCGTGGGGCGCGCGTTTATCCAAATTTGACTGTAAATAGAGAGACTATTAAGAAGAAATATTTGGATTTTGTCAAGCAACGAGTCCATTGAGCGTTCTGCGGATCATTACAATCGTTGTATTTTTTAAATTATTTGGAAACACAATAATAATAGTATTTGCTTTTATTTAAAAACAAGATTTATCTAAAACTAAGTGCGAATGATTATTATTTATTAATATTTAAATTTAAACAACATATTTATTTTTTATTTATAATATTTGAATATAAACATATGAAAATGATTTGTTTAATTATAATTTTATAACATTTTTGTTATAAATTTTATTTATCATCACAATTCGAGAAAAATATCACATGGTTTTCCTCTTATGCAATCTTAAACAATTTTCCTATAAAAAGGAAAAAGCTAGATGGATGCTATGTGAACAAGATTTTCTAATTTTTCTCTAACTCTCCTGTTATAATCTTTTATTCTTTTTCAATTTTGTTGTGATAATTATCAGCTTTTTATTGCAGATTGCATAAAAGATTTAAAAATTATAACAAATAAGAACAAGCCTAATAAAAGAAAAATATGTAGAGAGATAATCAAAACAAATTTTAATAAATGTTGAACGTTATCACAAGATTGACATGTTAGAAACATTCGAAATAAAGACAAAAATTTTAATGACACTTGAAGATTTATAATGAAAAAGAATAAGCCTAATCAAATGAAAGACACGTGTAAAAATAATCAAAAGAAAATTTTGATGACGAATGTCTTAAATTTCATTACTTTTAAATTGGTTTAATTCATCTTATATTGCAATTATCTAATTTTTATCTTCTAACATCTCTTCAACACGAATTGATTTTAATTAAGATACAAAGGCTAAGTTTTAAACTTTTTTAAATTTTAAGATATCTCTTAAGTTGCTTCCCTATTTCTAATTTTTTGAGAGGGATCTCCAATAATTAAAAAGCAAATTTTCATGCCTCAGTAAGTTATTTAATATGTTATCCTTTTTCCATAATTTTCTTACTCTTTTTTTTAGAAGCATCGTCTAAACTCAAAGCTCTCATTTTATATATAATCTCTACTTTCTTAACTTTTTCTTTTGTAATTATTTTGGCTAGATTCGGAACAGTTTATTCAATCACTTGAATTTTTTTATTATATTCTCTATAAAACTTGTTTTTAATACTGAAAATGTTGTAATTATAATTAAAGACTCTATAATACTTAATGTTAAAACTTTTTTTTTTTATAGATAAGCTCATAAGAAGCTTTTACACGCTATTTTAACACTTAACACCTGTAAAAATAATTTTATTATTGTATTGAAAGATAATAATTTAAGGATTTTAAAAATTAAGAATTAAATTTATCTTATTATTATTATTATAAAGATTAGATGTAATTTATCAATCATTCAGTTTTGATTTGGGCTAGAGTCCTCCAACCGTTTGGCATTGTTGTTTTTCTTTTGATCACAAAAATTCTTATTACATTTAAAATATTACTGATACTGATATCTTCTATTTCAGTCAAAATCGCTTTAATTTCTCAATTTTTTGTTAACTCACCTTCTACAAATTGAAAAATAATACCTTTTTACTTTCTCTTCTTCTTCTGTTTTTTCTCCCCTCCGATTGGAACCTTTAATGAAAAATGAATTATTTAAATTTGGTTTTTATTGAAATAAAAAGGATACTAAATTACTTCATAGAACTTTTGAAAGTAAAATTACTTTATTGTCCCTCTATTAGTAGATAAAGTCAAAAGACTAAACTGGCTGATATTCGGTTGAAACAGAACACCTAGAGTAAATAACATTTCTTGTTCTATATGAATCCTCTCTACTTCCTTTCATTTTCGCCCTTCTCCCTCTCACACACAGAGTCAAAGCTAGCATAACAGTAAAGCAATGGAGATTCTTCCTTCTAGATATTACAGGAGCTTGAAGAGATCCTGGAGAAGGAGAAGTAACCAGGAAATCAGAGGAGGAAGTAGTCTTACTGCTGCTCCCCGCCAGCAATGGAGGATGAGAAGAATTCGGAGGCCGAATTTGGAAATCACCTCGCCTAAAATTTTTTTTTCCAAGTTTCATGATGCTTATGTTGACCTGATGATTTATTAACCAAAAAGATCCCAAACCCTAATTACTGCATTCATGAAAGTTTTCTTCCATACCTTGCTGCCACAGGTAGAGAGATTTTGTAGGTTTCTTCTCCTTATCGTCAAGAAGTTGATAACAAGTTGGTCCTCGTCCTCGATATCTATAAGAATTTGGCTCCCTACGGACGAATTCAGGAGTAAATCGTGATCGGAGAAATACTTTCTGATGTGTCACGTGTGATATTATTAAATTTCTGTACAAGTTGTGTGTGTGTGTGTGTGTAGGTAGGTATGTTAATGTCTACTTCGCTTTCATATATTGTGTTTGTTATTGAATAAATTCACGTCTTTTGTGAGTTAATTAGAGTAGAATTGTATCAAAATCTTTTGTTCGTGCCCTCTTAATCCTTTTCTTCTTTTTCTTCAATAAATATTTTTGCACTAAAGAGTGATGAATGTGGAATCAAGATGCAGATGATGTGAACAATTCAGTAATCATCTCATACAATCCTAAATTTTCTGTAATTTTATTCTGTCGTTGCATAATATTTTTTACTATATATATATAAATGCTACACAGACATCAAGTTTTCACCACCTATGTAGAAAAAAATAAAAGCAGCTTGTATTTTTCAATTTTCAGCTAGTGATAAAATATTCTCAAAGATTTATTGAAGGAATTACTCTATCAAAATTAAATTTATTATAATTTATCATAATCAAATAATTTTTTAAATAAAAAGGGATTCTGAAAATAATAATATAATTCATTTCCTTTTCAACATATATTTTTTCCAAAAATTTATAATTAATGACAGTATTGAGGACCATTACTGAACTACAAAATACAAGACATTATTTATAATTCAATTAGCTTTATTTTAACAACTTAACGAACCTAAAATCAAATCTTTTATAGGATAAATTATTTCAATAAGAATAAACCAGAAAAGACTATTTTCATGAATAGAAACTTGCTTGAAATCTTTTCTTCAGATAATTCTTACATTCTTATATTTTAAGACGTGGAGAAGTTGTATAATAAATATTATTTTAATAATATATTTAGAGTAATTTAATAATGCTAAAGATGCAAACTCTTTACAAACATTTCTTGTATAATTTAATATAATAATATATATACTCCACATATTTTATATTTTTATGAAAACAAATAAAAATTTATAATAGTAAAAGAAATATAAATATTATAAAAATATGTGGTAATAATATAAACTTGTGACATCAATTTGCTTAGAAATTTATTATTATTATTTATATAAGAAATAAATCTGTATTTCCCACGCTATTGAATATATCTAGCGTTAGTCGTCACTTTCGCTGGCATTTGGATCCTACATGTTTATAATTTCTGAAATTGGGACATATATTTTCCAATTATATGAAAAAGGTCCCCATTTCCGTATTTCCTAAAGGGTTGTGGCTCCGTATGGGTACGGTGCAAGGCAATAGCGAACTTCTCAGTGACTTTCTCGATCATATAGGTACTAACTGGGTTGACTACAATGCATAGCACAGGGTTGACTTACGGTGGGCCCATAACAATGATCTGGGGACGGCCAATCATCGGTTTGCTGGCTTTGATCGAAGGTCTTTCAATGGCTGAGATTTACTCCGAGTATCCAACTTGTGGTGGGCTCTACTTTGGAGTGCCAAGCTGAAGCCGTGCGGCAATGATTGGGGACCTCGCGCTTCTTGGTTCGCTGGATCGTATTCGTCACCCCACTTTTTTTATTTTCATCATTGGTGATTTTACGATTTTTTATTTGGGTCCAAATTGGGTCTTATGGATTTATGTCCAGAGGCTTGGTCCAAACAAGATAAACTTGAACAGCTTTGTTGGGCCAAACCTAGGCCTGAATATAGACTTCGACCCTTGATGAGATGTTGCCCAAACATTAACATCAATTCATTCTTGGTGGTCCGTAGACCAACTACTAAGCCCGTATATTATTTAATGAGATTCATTTTCGATTATTTACACTTTTAGATTGAACATAGTGTTTTTTGGGCATAACATTACTAGTTTAATCTCTTACTGTAAGATTAGGAGGTCAAAAATCGATTATTTCTCACACTAATTTAGAGGGAGAATTCCTGTAATGGCTTATTGGCTGGTATTATGCATAAAATGTTAGGTTACATACATTAAAAGTCCGAAATTTTGCATATTTTAATCAATTCAAGATAAAAAAAAATTGGTTGCTTCTTAGTTGATATAGTCATTATTCAATGCGTTAGATTCAATTTCTTTTTCTTTTGTTAATTTCTAATCTTTAACATTGGATTAAATTAGAATATGAAAAAGAAATATATTTGAAAATTAAATAAATAACTTATTATAATAAATAAACATTCAACCTTATTTTATAATTAAAATTACTATTCCAATTCATTATAAGGATAATTTATGATTAAATTCAAAAGTTTAAAATTACTTTATTATACTTCTATTAAAATTAAGGAAAGGAACACAAAGTAAAAAATGATCCTCACGGTTTTACTTTTCTCTTATTGATATATCATACATGGGAGAGTAGATTTTTATTCCTTATTTATCCTTTCATTCTTAAATTTTTTACCTCATTGAAATCAGGAGCTCATAATCTATTTCAAAAGAAGTTTTGACCAATCGGTAATCGTCGTTTTTGATTGGATTCAAAATGATCGGTAGCATTGATAAATTAGGTGACACACTCTCTTTATCCTTGGCATGGCATGAAAATAAATTCAATGATCGGTAACGCGTCAATTTTAAATTAGTTTTTTTTTTATTTTTTTATTTTTAAAGTAGTTTAAATTTAGAGCAAAACTTCAAACCTTAAACTTATTATTTCATTTTAAAATTTTTTGTCATATTAGTACTTAAAACTATATTTTTATAGAGTGATACTATTAGTGCCTTTGAAATTTGTTTCAAAATCCTTATTTTGAACTTACATTGTTGATCTTAATTAAAATGACCTAAAAATAAAAAGCAAGCTGAATTAAAAAATATATGTGTTTTAATTTTTGTTAAACTCTTTTAAAATCCCTTTTAACTTGTTATTTGTTTTTTAAATTTAATTATTCTGAATTTTTATTTTTTTAAAAATTAAATTAAATAAATATTTTTTAGAATATTTGGGAGAACTAGAATTGATGAAGAAAATAGTTATAAAAATTATTTTTAAAGAAGTAAATTTTTTGTTTTTTAATATTTTTTTAACTATTTTTTTTTTATTTTACATAAATTCATTAGACTCATGTTTATTCAATATATATCTATCAAAAGTATGATACATATATACGGATATACAGCCATTAAGAGTAATAAAAGAAAGCAAATCATATTAATTATAATTAAATTATTTTGTTATAACTCTTAAATTACTATTTTTTAAAAAATATTATTTTAATTCAAAATTTGTGAGTAGTAAAAATACAATTATTATGGAGTTTAAACAATAATGTGGGATTTGAATAATAAAAAAATAATAATACTGAAATTTATAAAAAATAAAAGAATTAAATTTATTTTGAAAAATAATATATATATATATATTATTTTAATAAGTAAAATAAAAAAGAGGACATCAAGAGGATTTTGGAGGGTAGCATTAATATCATTCATCTCTATAACATCTTGTGGTAGAAGATTAGACAAATTTTGTTTAGGAATCGGTTTCTACCATCACATGTTTTGTGTGACTTAATTTGTTAATGAATAAAATATGTTGTGTTATGGCTTAGCCACCGACACGTGTCACTGTTATTATTTTCTCTTCATTTAATAATTTCATCAAAATTTGAAAAATCATATACGAGATATGATAATCAATACTATTGTTATGTCTTACGATTACATCCATACGTTGGTGATCTACGGATTAAACGATCTTTCAATATAGAAAGGGGTCCCACATCGTTAACTTTGCGTAGTCAAAGATTCAACCGTATGATCGTCGACTCCTCAATTATTGACACGCATTTGAATTATTTTTATAGTAATTTTTAATTTTCGATTATATTATTTGAACTTTAAAAAATTCAAAGAAAAGTTAAAAAATTACGCTTGAAGTGTTAAAAATTGTATGAAGGAAGAATTAAACAATACGTCTGAAATTCGGAAAACCAAATACAGAAATGTATCGATTTACCATAATTTTGCTGAATATTTTCTATACAACCAATCAGCTTCTTCTATGTAATAAGATAAAATAAATAATTTCCTTAGAAGGTTGTTCTGTGTGTAGAAAGAAATTCGATGGAATTACATTTTTCTTTGTCAAGTCAGAATCCAGGATTCTTTTATTCACAGTTCATTATTCCTGGAAAAGATCATGCGTATTACATGAATAATATATATATATATATTCTCGGGGTTCAGTGAAATATGTGGAGAACTTAAAATAGTAACGGAATATTAAATTTATGGGGAATGTAAGCAGGACAAGTCGTAGTCTGCTCCCATCTTCAATGTCGAAGTGCTAATGATGCCATAAACTCAAAATTAGTTTAAACTCCTCTGTATGATACAGATGCATGAGATTAAATTATTCAGACAAGAAAACAGATTCTAAGAAATAAGGGAGTGGAGCAAGGGAACCAAATCTCCTCTCTCTATTGAGTTTTTGGCGTCTGAAGATGGCGTGGAGAAGCGAAAAAATGAGTCTTCCATGTCAAAATACAACAAATGGTAGCGTTTCTGTTGATTCAGGCCATGCTCGTCTCAATGAGCTTGGTTACAAGCAAGAGCTTAAACGTGATCTCTCGTAATTTCTCAAATAACCCTTTTTTGTATCTGTTTTTTGTTCTGGATTTTTGGTTTTAAACCAACCAGTTCGTGTGAAAAACATGACCTGGGTTAGTAAAGTTATGTTAAGGTTGTGTTTTTGTATGTGGGTATGGTTTGATGCTGCAGGATGTTGTCGAATTTTGCGTTTTCGTTTTCGATTATATCAGTGATTACTGGTATAACTACCCTGTACAATACAGGGTTGATTTTTGGTGGACCCGTTTCATTGGTTTATGGTTGGCTTATTGCTGGTGTTTTCACCATGTTTGTTGGTTTGTCCATGGCTGAAATTTGTTCTTCTTACCCAACTTCTGGTGGTCTCTACTACTGGAGTGCAAAGCTTGCTGGCCAAAAATGGGCACCCTTTGCTTCTTGGATGACTGGCTGGTAACCATTTCTGAAATTATATTTGATATCTCTGTGGTCTGTAATTTTCATTTCATTTCCATTTTTGTTTATGATTCTGTCGGCTGATCTCTCGTTTCACATTCTATTGTTTCAACTGTGAAGTTTGATGTGATCCTGACTTTCCGTCCTTTGTTTAATCGTCCTATTGGTGCAAAAATAATCCGTTGTAGGCTCATTTCTATTACCTTTGTTTTGTAATTTGGCTCTTTTGGGTGTTCACTTTAGTTTGTGCTGTGATGACCTCAGTTACCATAGAACTTTGTTAGTCTGGTAACTGCAATCAGAATGAGCAAATCTAATCGTTACTATCTCATCTCCTAATAAATGATAGATGTAATTTCTTGTTTTAAATTAGTGCAACGAAGGTCTTGTAAATTATGCATGGTGAAACAACTCATTCATTCCATGATTGCCAATTTTTCAGTTCTCCTTTATTCAAAGTTGAGCGGCTTCTTACTGTTGACGATTACAGTAGAATCGGAAAAGCATTAGTAATTACTTTTAATTGGCTTACTCTTATTTGAGTCACAACAGAATATTAAGCATCATTCTGTTGCTGTTCCTTATCCGGTGGTTAATTAGAAAAGATACAGCTAAATTGGCGTTCCTTAATTATCTCATCTAATTTGTATGACTTTTATCTTCTTGCAGGTTCAATATTGTCGGTCAGGTACTGAAAATTTGATATTCTTTTTCACTTTCTGAGAAGAGAAACTTAATTTTGTGTCATATGATCAACTATAAGCTCTAATCATTTGGGAACATTTTATTTGCAGTGGGCTGTCACGACCAGTATAGATTTCTCTTTGGCACAGTTGATTCAAGTGATCATTCTTCTTAGCACAGGTGGCAAAAATGGTGGTGGATATGACGCGTCTAAATATGTAGTTATAGCTTTCCATGGGGGAATTCTGCTTTTGCACGCGATAATCAACAGTCTTCCTATTACGTTACTGTCTTTATTTGGACAATTGGCTGCTGTATGGAATCTTTTAGGTATGAAGGTGATAATTCATGTTCTTGTCCCAAGGCAACACTGCTTTTCGATTTTTATGAATCTTTGCAATTGCAGGAGTTGTGGTTCTTATGATTCTCATTCCCTCTGTTGCAACGGAGAGGGCCAGTGCCAAGTTTGTTTTCACTCACTTCAACACTGACAACAGGGATGGAATCGATAGTAAAGTTTATATATTTGTTCTCGGACTTCTAATGAGTCAGTATACCCTTAGCGGATATGATGCATCTGGTCATATGGTAACTTATATTATTCTTTTATTGCCTGCTCTGTTCAATCTTCCTTCAGAAGCAACTTTGAGAAACTGTAAATGAAATGAAATGCAAGACACTTCTAAAGTCTTGAAACCATTGTATTTGTATTTGCATATGCTAAACAAGTTGATATAAAACACATTCAGTTTCGAAACCATGCCCAGGGGGCACATGATGAACAACTCAAAG
This sequence comes from Trichilia hirta, assembly GCA_035221805.1. Taxonomy (NCBI): domain Eukaryota; kingdom Viridiplantae; phylum Streptophyta; class Magnoliopsida; order Sapindales; family Meliaceae; genus Trichilia; species Trichilia hirta. Next base: position 2,173,623 of record JAWDEX010000012.1, read on the forward strand.
AAAATTATACTTCCATTCTAAACATCACCGAGTGTATTTTTTGATAAGCAGAATCAACTGTATCATTTTTAATGCTTTATTCATCTATTCGTTTTGTCCCTTTTTTATCAAAACCTATAAATTGTAGCTCTTTTTCCTTGTATTTGATCACACGACTGAAGCTCAATTACCTCCCCTTTTGCTTTAATCTTCTATATCTAGACAGAGGAAACCAAGAATGCTGATGAGAACGGACCAAAAGGAATAATCAGTGCCATTGGCATATCTATTATTTTCGGATGGGGTTACCTACTTGGTATCACCTTTGCAGTCACCAACATCGCAAACCTTTTGAGCGAAGACAATGATGCTGGTGGTTATGCCATTGCAGAAATATTTTACCTAGCATTCAAGAATAGATTTGGAAGTGGCGTGGGAGGAATTGTTTGTTTAGGTGTGGTTGCTGTTGCCATATTTTTCTGTGGCATGAGTTCAGTCACGAGCAATTCCAGGTACCTTCACTTCCCTTTGATTTCGTTTTCAACAAAATGAGCAGTTGGATTGATTAATTTTTGAGCTTCCGATTTTGCCAACCATTTGTTTTGTAGGATGGCATATGCATTTTCAAGGGACGGAGCTATGCCGTTCTCATCATTTTGGCACAAAGTGAACAAACAGGAAATTCCCATAAATGCAGTTTGGCTTTCTGCAGTTATATCATTCTGCATGGCACTGACAGTATGTTTCCAACTTCATTATATATCTTCATTTCATTGCAACTTTAGAGCTGTTACTAAGTTTGTAGCAATTTTTTCCTTCTTTGATTGTCGTCAAAGAATTTTCTGAGATAATGATTTGAGTTCCTTTACCTGCAAAACTTCTTTCATCCAACTCTGTTCCTCTTCATACCTAAACTCACGACGTTACACTTGTTTCTTCTTAATACTTGTACAGTATCTTGGAAGTGCAGTGGCTTTTCAAGCCATGGTGTCTATCGCTACTATCGGGCTATACATTGCATATGCACTACCGATCTTCTTCAGGGTGGCTCTAGCGCGCGAGTCCTTTATCCCAGGGCCTTTCAACTTGGGATGTTATGGGATCGTGGTTGGTTGGGTTGCTGTTCTTTGGGTGGCAACAATCTCAGTTCTCTTCTCGCTGCCAGTTTCCTATCCCATTACCAGTGAGACACTCAACTACACTCCTGTTGCAGTTTGTGGCTTGCTCATTCTTACTGTATCTGCTTGGATTTTCAGCGCTCGCCATTGGTTTAAAGGTCCTATAACCAATATTGATGGCTAAAATTATGGATAAATGATGTATTATTGTAATATTGATATTCTGAGGAACTAATGACGTACAATTGTTTCTCCACCATCTCTCCCATATCAGATTAGCATGAAGCTAAAATGTTATAATTACTTGATATTCTCAAATGTCTGAGAACCTTTTAATCGCTAAATGCAGAATTTAAATAGTTTTATGATGAGAAAAATATTTTCTAAAATTAGCAAGAGGTTCTTTGAGCAAAAAGGACACTAATATTTACGCTGTTTAATCAATGTCATTACACTTGTGATTATATTCACGTACAAAGGCAAAAGCAAATAAAATGTATCACTTTCTTTAAAAGAAAAATATAAAAGCAATAAAATGTATTACTATCTTTAAAAGAAAAATATAAAATTTAGTAGAGTACTCTTTCATCAACAAATCAAATAATTTTAAAGACCTAAATGACTTACAAATTTAATTTTACAAAATACCAAAATAAAACATAATCTAATAAATCACTCACAACTTTTTTAGATTAACTCGCAGCATATCCCTTCTATTTATAATTCAAAAGAGGAGGCCAACAGAATTAATAAATCGATGTGGGATAAATATAAGGCAACCATCTCAACAAATCTCCATCTTGACTTGTGTCCGATGCACATAAGAGAGAGAAAAATTTGCTTCACCTTTTCCATTAAAGCACCAATGGGCTTAAGTCACTAATCATCAAACACCGATTAATCCTAGGCATTGATTGAACTTGTAAATTGAAAAAAGTTTCTTAAACATGTAATTTATCTTAATACTAATCTTTCGAACAAGAACTTTGTCTTCAGCAACGATATCTCGAATAAAATAAAATTTTATGTCAATGTACTTTGTCTTCTCATGATACACCTGATCTTTAGTTAAAGTGAATAGTATTTTTACTATTACAATAAAATGTAATAACACTTTGATAAAAATTGAGTTTGCTAAACAAACCCTTCAACCATAAGGCTTTTTTGATTGTCTTGATTGCTGTCATATATTCTACCTCTATAATAGATAAAGCTACAACATATTATAAAGTAACTTTTATACTAACTGCACATTTGCCAATGCAAAATACATAGCTGATAAGTGATCTTCTTTTATTAAAATTTCTAGTGTAATCAAAATTCATGAAACCAATTAAAGTGTTATTATCTTTTTCAAACTTTAAATAAGCATCTAAAGTACCACACAAGTATCAAAGAATTCACTTCACAGCCTTTAGTGTTCTTTTCCCAAATTAGACATATATATGTTTAAAAAACTAATTATTTGTAAAATATTGGAATATGTACAAATCATTGCATATATAATATTGTTGACTGCACTTAAATATAGAACATGTGCCATATAATCTTTCTTTCCATTTGACTTTGATGACTAAGCAACTAATAATCTGAAATGACTAGTAAAAGGAGTACTAACAGCTTTTGCATTTTTCATACCAAAATTTTCCAAGACCTTTTCAAGTTAGTTTTTCTATGCCAAATATAATTTCCACCTCTTGGATCTTTCTTAACTTTTATACCAAGAATTTTTTTAGCTGCTCTCGAATCTTTCATCTCAAATGTATTATTCAAATAAGTCTTCAAAATTTGAATTTCTTTCAAATTCTTGCAACAATAAACATGTCATAAATATAAAGTAAAAGATAAGTGAAAGAGCCATCTTTTAATTTTTGAAAGTAAACAAAACTATCATACATGTTCCACGAATAACCATGACTCAACATAAAAGAATTAAACCTATTATACTATTGTTTCGGAGATTATTTTAGCTTGTGCAATGATTTCTATAACAAGTAAATATGGTCTTACTTTTCTTCAACTTCAAAACCTTCTAGTTGCTTCACATAAATTTGCCCTTTAAGTTCACCATGTAGAAAAACTGTCTTCACAGTCGTTCTAATTCCAAATTATATATGGCAACCAAAATAAGTAAAGTATGAACAAAGCTATCCTTAACCACAAGCAAAAACACATTATTAAAATCAATGCCCTATACCTGACTATAGCCCTTTGTAATTAATCTTGCTTTATACCTTACGTTTTTAACCTTTAAAATACCTTCTTCTTTTTTTATGACCCATTTGCAATCAACAATCTTCTTTTCTAAGGGTTACTTTACAAGAATTCAAGTTTTATTTTTATAGAGAGATTCGGTTTTTTCATTCATTGCAACTAACCACGCACTTAAATTATTACAAGAAACTGCTTTTGATAGGTAAAAGATTCACTAACTCTACCTATTTCTTTTGCAACTGCCTAAGCATATGCGACTAAATTTGTATATCTCAATGGTGGTCAAATCTCTCTTCTTGTCTATGAAATACTATTCCTCATTTGGATTATCTTTTGAAAATTCAAATGTCTTTATTGAATTTGACTGAGTTGTAGAGGAACTTGACTGAGAAGAAATAGAACTATCTACATCTATCTCCATTTGCTTTTGTGTATTATCATTATTACTTGAATCATAAGAATTATAACATTTTTTTTCGAGGACAAAATAGACAATTCATCAAATGTAATATCTCTGCTTATTAAAATTTTAGTAATTTGGGATTTGGGCACTATAATCTATACTCTTTTACTCTAAAATCATACCTCCAAAAAATACACTTTCTAGTTTTAGACTTTAATTTTTCCTCATTCACATGCATGTATGCTGAACACCTAAAAACTTTTAAATTAGGATAATTTATAGAAGTGCATGACTGAACTTTCTCAAGAGTTTTAAAATCAATAACTATAAAAGGAGTTAATAATATAACAAGCTATAAAGATCACATCTACTAAAAAATTTTGGTCAATCTTGTATTAGAGATCATATAATAAGCACTTTTTAAAAGAGTTCTATTCATCCATTCTACTATACTATTCTATTGAGGCGTCATTCTGACTGAGTGGTGTCGAATAATTCCTTCGTTCTTGAAAAACTTATTAAATTCACCTTCACAAAATTTCAAGTCATTATCTATTATAAACCATTTGATCTATCTTTTTGTCTATTTCTTAATAATAACTTTTCATTGTTTGAATGTTAAGAAAACATTATTTTTCTGCTTTAAAAAATAAATCTAAACTTTTTAAAATTAATTATAGAAAACTTTTTTTAAATAAATTTTTATTTTAAAACAACAGCTACAACTTGCAAGATTCAAAAATGGCTGTTTAATGGGTTAAAGATTTGTTAATTAATTATTATCATATAAATTATTGTTAATTCTTTTAATTAAGTTATTTAATTTTTTAAATTGTGTTATTATTTAGTTTTACTTAATTTGTGTGTTTTAATTTATTAGATTAAATTATATTAATATTTAATTTAAAAAAATATTTTAAGTCTTCAAAAAATGGCATACCATTCTTCACAAAGATCATATGAGTTTTCTTAGGAGTTAAAAGATGCAATACCTTCTTATAAATAATTTAAAAATATACAAAAAAGGGAACAAATTTATAGTATTAATGTAAAGTCTACCACATCTTGCACTAGTTAGAACAGACAATCTAGATCCAAAATAAGAAAATTTTTTGAAAAACAATTTGAACAAAATAAGGTTAAATATAAAATTTGTGATAAGATGTATGTATTTAAAAAAGGTGATGGCATAGGAACTCTTAGTAGACATGTAAAAAAAAATATATAGAATATTTAAAAAATTTATAACAAAAAGTTAAATTAGAACAACAAGTAGAGTTGTAGGTGATAATTTTTTATTTCACCCTATTAAATTAAGAGACTATTATTAAATAATTAATATTAAATGATCGACTATTTACAGAGAGTGAATCTCTAAATTTTATAAAAGTAATGCAAGCACATCGGCTAGTATTTAAGAAAATACCAAGAACAACTACTAGAATACATGCATTAAAAAATTTTAATGAAATGAAAGAAAATTTGATTGTTATATTAGAATCTAATAATTGTTCATTTTTATTAACTTGCAACAATTAGAGAGGTGTTAATATATTATACTATATTTGCATCACATGACATTGGATGCCATTGGATAAATAATGATTGATATTTAAACAAAAGAATTATAGGTTTTAAACTATTTAAATTTTCACACAATGCCATGGTCATATCTAGAGCAATTATATCTGTTGTACGTGAATTTAGGATTAAAGATAAATTTTTTTGTATTTTCTTTGATAATATATCAAATAATACTGCTGTAATTTTTTTAATAAAAAATACAATTAAACCAATCTTAAATAAAAATTTTCTTCACATCAGATATGCTTGTTGCTTATTAAATTTATGTGTGCAAGATGGTTATGAAATAATAAAATTAGTAATTAAATAAATTAAAACTATTATTTATCATTTAAAAATAACTTCAGCTGGATACCAACAATTTAGAGAATTACATTATGAACATAGGTTGCAAGCTAAAAAATTAGTTCTAGAAAAATCATCTAGGTGAAACTCTACCTGTGATATACTTTGAAGTATTTTACCTTATTAAGTTTCAATAATAAAATTTTAAAACGACAATATAATAGTACACGAATAACACATGAACAATTTGAAGTTGTATATATTATCTCTTAATTTTTAGAAACATTTGAAGAAGTCATAAAATTATTATTAGAATAATGCTACCTAATAACACGCCATATAATTCTCACATTAGGTAGCATTGCTTTTGTATTTAAAAAATACATGAAATATCTTAGGTTTGTTGTAATAATATCAGCTATGGTAGAAAAATTTAAAAAGTATTATGATGATATACTCTTTTATATAGTATTGCCCATTACTTGGCCCCATGTATTAAAATTTTTGATTGTGAAACTTTAATTAAAAATTTTTATACTTTTCTAGATCCCACTAAATTCGAAAATTTATCATTCGAAACAATTACATGTATATAAACTTGTAAAGATATTTTATCAATAAATTTATCAAATATTTATTACATGTATGAGATTAAATATAAGAACTTCAATATTTACCATTTGGAAAGGCTCTTTTTTCTCTTTCTCTACTCTCATAATTTTTAATAGTTATTAGGATCCTTACACAATCATGAAGAGATCAAGAATAATGCAAACTTCATTTAATAAGTTATCTTATTATATGCAAGGTCTACCAGTGAAAAATAAAATGGATTTTGATATTTTAAAGTAGTAAAAAGAAAATTCTAAAACTTTTCTCATTTTAAGAAAAATGGCACAGGACTTTCTTATGCCACTGATATCAACAGTTTCATTAAAAAATGCATTTAGTTTAAGTGAACGAACGTTTGATGCTCGAAGAAGTAGAATGGCACTAGAAACTCTTGAGATATAAATGTGAGAGATTGGTACAACAAAGAAAGTAGAAGACAACAATTATAACATCAATAATTTCCATCAGTTAATTTAAGTAATAAACGGGATGAGGGAGAGGAAGAAGAAAATTAAAGAATAATAACTTACGAATAAAAGGTAATTAGAATTTAGATTTATTTTATTATAAAAAAATAAAGTAAAGCTTAATACTCCCTTTTTTGTAATATTTATTTTAATTAACTTGTTATATTTTTTTATAATTATTTTTACAAAGTATAATTAAATGTAAAAAATTTATGAGATTAAGGTTGGAATATATCCCCCATTATAATTTTTTTATTTAATTAATAAAATTGGACATCATGAAAAGTGATTCTTTTTATAATTTAAATTATGTTATTATATTTTTATTACAATAATAAAAGAGAAAAAGAGATTTATTTAATAAAATTAATTTTTATTTTTGAGATAATTTAAAATATAATTAAAATTAAAAATTAATAA